>JANRFK010004149.1:84084102-84100627 GCA_030068395.1 Apalone spinifera
AAACTTTTCCATTAAAAGTATTTGCGCAAAATCATGCCAGTCTAGATGCAGCCTCCGAGAAATAGAGAAGGCACTTTTATCCTGCTAAAAGGGAAAAAGGTAGGGTGATAGATTTTGGTTTCACTTGCATGTCTCTTTATCAGTCCCTGTGTTTGAAAATCAGTGGAGATTTGATTTTGATCGAGCCTCTGTTGTAATAGTAGTAATAATAATAATAATAATTAATAATGGCATACTTAGGACACACTAAAAACATTAACCATAGTTTTAGAGGTATTATTTGTTACAGTAGTAGTTTCCCATTTTTAGTACCAAGAATATCACTGAGATTGGTAATATCTCTAAGAGTGGATGGACCTTTTCGAGTACATCCACTATCGTGAGAAATTATAGTTAGAAATCTGCATGGAGGCAAAAGGAAACCTATAAAAAAGGGATTATGTATTTTAAGTTAAAGAAAAAATTTCATTCAGTATCACTTGAAAATAATTTTTCCCTAAATAGTCATTTTCTTCTTGGTTCTAGAGTCTATTTTCCATAAGTTCTAAGGGAGAAATGAGCTATTAGAAGTTGTTTAATAGCACATATGAAACCACAATGAATGCATAATTAGAAAGGGAGTACCAATCAATTTTCAATATTCAAAAACCTCTTTCTATATTTGTTGCAAAATTGATAATAGTATAAGCTGGGTTGAGTTAGGACCACAAGTAGGCTAAGCAAATCCCCAATTTTTACTTGCACTGTGACTCAGTTGCATCTATTAATATAATTCTGTTTCTTTCTGTGTACAATTATTGCCCTAAATAAGTTGTTTCAAATGCACTGTCTAAATTTTATAAGGTAGTGTTATTAAAGTTTCCTATTCAGAATGAGCTTTCTGTTGTATGACACTGCAAACATATTTGTTCCTTTGTGAAATGCTTTAATTGGCATTTTGCCTTTTGACCTCTACAGAATAGAAGCTATTATCATTCTGATCTTGAGTGGTAATGTATTTGGCCTAATCCAGCTAATCTAGGAATTTGTCAATGTGGAATTAAGTTTTCTAAAGTCAATGCAAAATTGGATGGTCCCATTTGGCTGAGGGACCAGCATTATTGGACTTCTCCAATCACTATATGATCTTTGGTTATCCCCCAAGGTTCAATATAGATTCTACATGCTTCTTCATGGCCTCTCTGATCTTCCAGAAAGTGATCATGGGCTTTCTCTGATGTCTATGGTCAATTTGAATGTGGAGGGAGGTGAGGTGAATTGCTCAAGCCAAGTAGAAAATACCATAGAAAAGGCAGCCATCAAATGTTGGGCTTGAACCTTCTGCTATGTCTTAATATACAGACATTGGTGTATCGACTGACCGTGGCTCTTACTGTGGTCTCGGGGGTATAGGGAGCTATGAAGAGTACTCCGAGGCCTTCCATGGCTTTTGGAGATTGACATGAAATGTTTGTTAGGTTTTCCTTTGATCTGGCTGCCAGTTTCCATAATTCATCAGCCTCATCTGGCAGATAATCTCATGTGGGTCCTGCCAGGGGGCCAACAGTTTTGATTCTGAGCTACGGAGCACCTAATTTCCAGAGGGGGAGTCCGGCTAGCACTTTTAGCTCAAAATAAGCTATGCAATTTGCGTAGTTTATTTTGGGTGTATTTTGAAATAACTTATTTAAAAATTTGGCACTGTCTACAGAGCACCAAATTTTGAAATAACTTGCTATTCCAAAATACCCTCGTGGGTTACCAGGACATCGGAATAAGTTTCCTATTATTATAAAATCTATTTCAAAATTAACGGGCTGCTTCAATAGATCCAAAATAGCTATTTTGGGATACTTTCGGTATCTTGAAATAGCTCCACAGTGTAGAGATACCCAGAGTGAAACACTCTGAGGCAGGATTCTTTATTATAGGTTGTTTGCTAGACATTTTGTGCATTTAGAAGATTCTTCGTGGCCCAGGTGCATGAAGTGTCTGCCTTGGAGCGTAGGTATATTTTGCACCATGTTATCCATTCTAAATGTCTGTTCCTCCCTCATTTCTGCTATTATGTGCAGAATCTCTTGTGGTATCTCCCATGCAATAATTTAATTTGAGAGAAGCCTGTAACTAACTACAGCACCTCTCAGACAGCAAACAGAAGGTGGGGAGGTAACTAGTCCTTGTGTTGAATGTCCTTCCAAGAGCAGCTGAACTCTATCCTCCCTTCATATTCACTTAGTCTAGATCCTCTCCTTTTATCTCTCTCTACATGCCCAACATAGGCTGCATGTGTAACAAGATGAGGACAGCTGGGTTCACAGGCTTTCCATAAATATCTCATTGTCAGTGAGGAACTGGTCAGCCTCCTTATTTCACCACCAGCTTGCTGGTGTGGGGCTTACATCAGGTGATATGTAATAATCAATACATCCTACATCCTTTGTATTATCCTACCTACATTTTGGTTTTGATGGAATGATAAAGTTGTAAATTGCCCCTAAATTGTATTTACTAATGCAATTGCAGAATTTCTTGTGACTATTAAAATAATATTCTTTGATCTGAGCCTGATTAATCTGGTTATATTTAAGAATCCTTCAACCTTTTGCCAGTATTTAGCTATTAGTTGACTTGAAACAAGTTAATCTGAAACATATCTACTGCATTTGGTCTTGATTTTCCTGTCATCATCCCATGCAAAGCCTTTAGCCCTTTGTAAGTTGTACATTTAGCAGTTCACTGGATTTTTTCCATGCCTTAAAGGCACTGTCAGGAGTATTATTTTGTGCCGACATCATCCTATGCTCTACGTGTGCCTTTATAGTACATTAATGGTAAGCAAAGTTGAACGCTTGAATTTGTACTTTGCCATATTCAGTTCATAGGAATAATGAAAACCAGTTATAGGTGAGAGCATGATCGTGTGCAGCAGGATATTAATCAGATTTTGGCTGGATTTGATGGCCATTTTTGGACAGGGAAATATTAAATAAAGAGTGGATATTGATTGCTGAACCCTCTTGCGTCAGCTATTAATGAATGTCAAATGCTATAAGCTTCAGCTTCAACTGTTTCAAACTTTGGAAATAGAGATATGGCAATGATTCATTAGTTGTTGATCTTGGTTCAGTGCCAGGGTTCACTAACACTATCTTTATTATTGTTAGGCATTATTATTGTTATATTTTGAGAGGTGATATAAAACCTCATAGAAATACACCATTCTTTGTTTCTTGACATTACTAATGGTTAAAAAGTACTTATTTAGAAGGTGAGACCTGTGTGAGTAAATTTAAACACACAACAACATGCTATGTGCCAGGTATAGCTCCAACTGTAGATTTGGAACACAAATAAAAACCAACCAGCAATAATATCTTTTCGTTGAATAGAAAAAAACCCCAAAACATTTGTTGCTAGAGAGTGAAATGCAGTCAGATTACTGAGCTCTTACATGAGAAATTACTACTGAAATCAGTGTCACATTTTACCAATACTCAAGCATATAGTAAAAAAAAAAAAGGTATTTATTATTCTAGTGGATTATTTAAAATTATTTCTCTGAATATTTTGTTAAAAATGATGAAGTTTTAAAAACTTTTCCAATACATATTTTTAGGTTTAGAGCATTTGTTTTTCTCTTATTCATACCTCCATCTTCTCTTTTCCTGGAAATAGAGGATGGAATTTCCTAATCTGATTTCTTCCCTATCTTAGAAATGCACTAAATGTGTCAGAGAAAAAAACCCTTTTTTTTTCAATTTTTTCATCAAAAATTAACAAATTGTAAAGGAAAAAATTTTTATGGGGAAAAATTGAAAATTAAGTGTAGTGAAATTTAATTTTTTTCTTCCTCTTCTGCTTCCTCACATTGAGTGATACCTTAGTGTTCAAGAACTCCTAAATGGTAAGAGCAAGGACCACAACATTTGGTATACTGCGTCCTTTTATCATAACTTAAAAGCAGCATAAGGCTTTGGTTGTTCCAGGACAATGGGATGTGCCTGGAATAGGATTGCTTCCCATAAAACCAGGCAAAAAGGTGACAGAAAAGAGACCAAAGCAAGTACAGTCCTCAAAATTGACATAACTGAGCGAATGTTGAACGAGGCCAAACTAATATGAGCCAGAAACAGGATGAACTGGAATAGGACTTCTTCTCAATAAACCTTATAGAAAAGAGATAAAATGGAGAAATTTGGAGTGCTCTGTTTTGGCACAGATAAATTTAATACTTAAATTTTGAAAACTAGAAGACAATGTCAATGAAAACTAGAAAGCCAAATTGACCATAGTCCTCTTATGTTAAAAGTGAATGATAAGAGTTTATAGGCTTTAAGGAAAAAATACACTTGATGAAATTCCCATTTAAAGAAATTACTAAAAAATTAAATGGACAAATTTTAATAATTCCTTTTGTAAGAAATCCAAAATAAAAATTAACCACATAAAAATAACACTGTATTTTGAAAAATAAAATCTTTTAAATAAAGATCTTTTAAATAACAATAAAGGAAATAATTCCTTTCATTAAAAAAAAACCCTTAACTGAGTTAAGGACTTGATCAACACCAGGTAAATATGTTAGTAATAAAATGAATATTTCCATTATTTATACAGTGCATGGCGTTTTGGAATCTTATCAATCTCCTTTTCTTTTTTTATTAGTAGGAAAAATTAATTTCCCTTCCCCTTTTCCCAGGGAAAGCTCCCTCTCTCTTCTCAGAGATGTAAGATCTTTGACATTTCACTTTTCCCATTGGCTCCCATAAAATTGACTGTGTATGTAGTAAAAATACTGAACACTGAGGCTCCTAAATCATCACAGAGCTCATAGTTTGGAATCCAAATTTGGCCCATTACTAATTAAAAATTATTTTCACATAGAACAAGTTTAGCAAAAACACTTTGAAGTCTGTGACAGTGAGCTAAAAAGGTTTTGCTTTCCCTGCGGTTTTATAACAATTGTCAGGACAATGTAGTTTTATGAGTTCAAAGACTTAAGAGGATAAACACTGAAGAGGAAGTGGTTATTGCTAAATGCTAAGTAATGCATTAAAAACATATGAGAGGTTTTAAAATGGATCCATGTAGAAAATAGTGTTATTTTCTAATATTGCAATTGCCAAAATTGCACTAATTTAATACCATCTTCGCAACAGACTTTCACTGCTGAATTAGTAAGGTGCTATTTGTCTTCCTCCTGTATGTTTTAAAGGATGTGACATTATAATTTTGGAAAAATATATTTTGGTACCTTGAGAAAGGCCTGAAATAATCTTGAAATAATCTGAAACAAAAAACAGGACTATGTAGCACTTTAAAGACTAACAAGATGGTTTATTAGGTGATGAGCTTTCGTGGGCCAGATCCACTTCCTCAAATCAAATAGTGGAAGAAAATTGGCATGACCATATATGCCAAAGGATACAATCCAAAAAAATGAACACATATAAAAAGGACAAATCAAATTTCAGAACAGAGGGGGGATGACGGGGGAAGGTGAATGTCTGTGAGCTAATGATATTAGAGGTGATAATTGGGGAAGCTATCTTTGTAATGGGTAAGATAATTAGCGTCTTTGTTGAGACCTAGGTGTAAAGTGTCAAATTTAAGCATGAATTACAGTTTAGAGGATTCTTTACAAGTCTGGTGTTAAAATGTCTTTGAAGCAGGATGCAGCAAAGACTTAACCCACTGAAGATTGTTTACCAGTGGTCTTGGGAATTTTTTTGAAACTCAGTTACTATGTGGAAGCCATTACTTTTTTCATATGAACAGGTTGTTAATTTCCGGATATTTCATATCAGATCCTCAGAGGATGTAAATCCACTTAGCTCCATTGATGTCAAAGAAGCTGTGCCAATCTATGGCAGATGAGAATCTGGCTCAAGATATACATATAAGTCTTTTTTCCATCATTTTTCAAATTTGTTTTATAAGTCATGGTTTATGATGATAAAGGTTTTATGTTCCTTGGGTAATAGTACGTATGCTTCAGTCTTGAAAGGTCATGAGTATAGGCCCCTGAGAGGTAAAGAATTTACTCAGTTGATTTTATGGCAACTGCAAAAAATGGCTGAAGAGACCCACTCAAGAGAGGCAATCTCTGCTGAATCTATCACATTTAAAGGTGATCTTTTGAGCATTTGGGCTTTGCCCTTCTGTATGCTTTTTTCTCCTCTGCTAAGTTAGACTGCTGCTTCTCCTAACTCCAGAGACTTTTATTAAGCTAGTTGCCATAGAAGATGTCTTTTGGGATGGGCACATTATTCATTCAGTATACATGCCCAAGCAAGTGGGG
The DNA here is from genome assembly GCA_030068395.1 of Apalone spinifera. Classification (NCBI taxonomy): domain Eukaryota; kingdom Metazoa; phylum Chordata; order Testudines; family Trionychidae; genus Apalone; species Apalone spinifera. The sequence continues at coordinate 84,090,386 of JANRFK010004149.1, forward strand.
AGTATTTCTGAGGATTGGGTACAAAAGCAATTTCTGATGTGGTTAGCAAAAACTGTCCTGAAAGCCTAAATAATATACCCTGGATCCTTCCATGATCTATTAGATATTATTAACAAATGCTTCAAACGCTTTTTTAAAGAACATAGAACTACTTTGTGAAAAGTTGAAATCTAAATGGTGGGGAGCGTCCAAATGCCCAAATTCAGCAAAGTTTTAAATCACATGGTTAAGTTCAACCCTATTTAGCAAAGCACTGAAGTACATACTTAACTTTAAGTGTATGTATAAGTCCCACTGAAGACAAAGTTCAGCATGTTTTTTTGTTCAATATGGATGCATTTGTGAATTGGGGGCTATATGTTTTGTTCATGGTAAGCATTATTTGCTTTAAAAATAAAAAGGGCTTTAAAAATTAGTGGTATACGCCTATGCAGAATTGCATGTGAAGTATCTCTTGCACATGATGAACCAAATCCTTATGTGGTGACAAATTAGGCTCAACTATTGACTTCAGAACCTACCCCCAACTTCCTGAGGATCTGGCCCTAGTTTAATAGTGATTTTCACTGGTTTTAGATTTTATTTTTGATCATGCTTGATTTTATTTTTGATTTTATTTTTGATCATGCTTAGATTTTTGTTACCCAGTTTACACTGAAGTATTTAGTGTGTATAAATGATCCCTGGGTGTCCTCCTGTGACTTGTGCATCCCATATCTAACATTACTTTGGAAAGTAAATAATGATAAATATTGATGAAAATACAATATTATTACCATGTTTCCAGCTGTACTCACACAGAATAACTTCACAAGAACCAGATACTGTTCCATGGCTATGGTAATGAACTGGGAATGAGTGTGTTTATTGCAGTCTGCTGTTGAATGGAAATGGCTATGGATATCATTGACCCAATCCTGCTAACATTTATTGGAGATTCTTTTTAGCTCAAGAAAAGGCTGTGATTTTTTTTGACGCGGGGGGAATGAGTTTTATTTCATGACCAATGCATGCAAAAAACATGTCAGTTCTGATTGACTAAGTGACTATAGATTTTTTAGATTATTATGTTTACGTTCAGGTCGGCAACCAGTTTTTCTGCCCTGATAAAAACTAAATATTTGTAACAAATGCTGTATTCTTAGAGCTTTTTTATAATTATTTTCCTTTGATTTAAATTCACAGCTTGATTTTTAAGATTATCATTCCCTTTCTTCACCTGAAATTTTGAAGTTTTGTGGTGTGGTAATATTGCCATCTAACTATTTGATTGCACTACCAGTGAATATTTATAACTCCAAAGAACTGTGCCAGCAAATGTGCAGCTACAAAAGGGGGTTTCCAGATTAAGGTCTCTGTGAAAGTCAGGTTTTAAAACCCCAAAGCAGCCAGTTGATTAGCAAGATACAAAGCTTTGCTCTCCTTTCTTTACAAATACCACATGGTTAAGTCCAGCTCTTTTTGTTGTAATAAGATGCATTTCGAACACAACATCATGTGAGATCTCCTGTTGCAGCCATGATCCTTTGGCTGGAAAGAATTGTGGGCTATGTTGCATAACAAATATTTTTAGTTCAAATATTACTTTTTTTTTTCTTGCTTCCTTTCCTCTCTCCTCTTTTCGTATTCTCTTTCTGTTTCCCCCATCTTTTTAATGTTTGTGCTCTCCTTTCCTTGCTGTCATTGCATCTTTGTTTTCTCAAGGCTGATCCATCTCGTTGGAGAAGACATATGGGCTTAAGAGAAGGAAATTGGGCTTTTGTTGGTTTGGCACAGTACCTTGATGTCAGCTTATTATGCAATCATCTGAAACAAGGAGGATTTCAGAATCTGGGAAACTTTTGAACAGCTTAGTCATCACAAAGCCAGTGTTTATTACTTCCATGATTTTACTGATGTTTTCTTGGTTCCAATGTCTTGAAACTATTAATGCTAATTTTAAATAAGTCATTAGTTGGAAATACAAACCAATGAGTAAATAATTGTGAGCTATTTTTTGAGTCAAGTTTTAGGATATGATTCAAATGAGGCCATATATCTGATATGGTAGAAATAAAGTATCTCTGCATTATTTTTCTTTTTTTTTTTTTTGCCTTTGAATTTTATGCCCCCTCCTTTTTTTTTTTTACAAATCTGATAATCCTTTTTAATCTTGTTTAATTTTGATTTTATCTTGAGTCTTTCCCTGCTTATGTACTTTAAGAAACCCTTTTATGAAAATATATTTGATATCTTAGGCCTCGTTTATATTAAAAGATTATCATATTTAACATTATCTTGATAATGGATATCAAAAGCATCTAGAAGCACTAGTGCCATTGACTTTCAATAAGATTTATGATCTTATGTCACTTTATAAAAGTTTGTTTTTGAAAATGACAATTCATGTTTGCTAATAGGATGCTGACCATGACTCGGTGGTCAATGTAGACAAGCACAAGTTGTGTTCAGGAACCACAATTTAAGTAAAATTAGCTGGCCTGCTGATCATGACCAATGTTTGGACTACACAAAATGATAGTGAGGATGATGTTTGCTAATTCGATTGTTAATTTTCTTTTCTAATTTTTCTTGGCTTTTTACTGATTTTGGTTCTCCTTTTTTTCTTTTGCTTTTTTTTATCTTCTTCCCTTCCTCCTAATCTCATTTCTCTACAATTTTCTGGAAGTTTGTCTTCTGGTTTTAATTTTCAAAGTCCTCCCTCCCCCCTTTTTTTGTAATCACACCACTTTCTTCCATTTTTTTTTTTTTTTGCGAGCATGTCATAAGTTGATTAATGCCCTAGTTCTGCAAAGCCTTATGCACATGCTTGACTTTAAACACTGTGAATAGTTCTGTGGAAGTCAGTGGGATCATTGACAATGCACAAAGTTATTTATGTTCATAAATATTGGCAGGATTGAGGCCTAAAAGTATTCTCTTTAAAACGAGAAGCCTTTCTGTGGAAGGCAACAGTTGTTTTAATAGAAATGGTTCTTATTGCCCTCATTAATTATTTAAATATATATGTTATGTTAGTGCCCTAATGTGGAGCCACATTATGTTAGGTGCAATATTGTCATAGGGTTTATGTACCTAACACTGGCCCAACGACTGAAGGGTTAATATGGGCAGGCTGGTTACTGCTGATTGGAAGCTTTACAGCAGCTGGGAAGCAGATGGGAGGGACAGCTACCAGAGAAAAGAGCTACTGCCAGTAAGTTACTGAAGAGCTGCTCAGAGAAAACAGCCTCAGCAGGAGATGAACCAGCAGACAGAAGACTCTGCAGGGGAAGGTCGGAACAAGCTAAGGGCACTGTCATAATTAAAGAACCCTGGGCCTTGTGCTGGAATCCAGTGGAGAGGATGGGCCTGGGTTCGCCTATTCAACCTCTGGTGGATTTGGGAGTGAGTAAAGGATTCAGGCTCTTGGACAACAGGAATAGATCATCAGCCCTGCTGCACTATGTGAGCCCAGGATCTGCACCATGCTTGGCCAGAGTGAGTGCCTTTGCACTGGTGCACTGCCTTACAAGTACAAATACAAATACAAATAAAGACAGTGTCCCTGTATTGGTGAGTTTACAGTCTAAACTCAACAAATTGGAAAAACTCTGGATTCACTATAATAAGGAAGTACACACACTGTTCTCTGTAAAGGCTGCAAAATTACAAAAATGATTGGGACACTGATTTGTTTTAGCTTTTTGTTTTATAATTTTAGTGCAAAAACTTCAACAAGGATGAAAAATTGCAAACAATGAATCCATTCTTTGATAAACATTGTTGAGCCAATATAAGCCTTTACACACAAAAATCCAGTCTTGTAATGGCTTTAGGCCTTTAGGCCCTGACTCAGGGAAACATCTCTGGGTTTTTTAAAAAACCCAATCAGTGTTAAAAAGTGATTTAGGCACCCAAGTCTAATTGAAAGGAATGGGATTTAGGCTCCTAGGTCTCTTAGGCACTTTTAAATTTTGTACTTAAAAGCTAAAAAGTTAAGCACTTGATTCTGTGCTTTTGTGAACAGGCCAAGTCTTAGTTTCATAGTCTGTTAGGAGGCTGCATCCTCAATGCACAATTAATGGGCGCAAACCAGCTCCTCTTACTTAAGTGACTAGTGCCAATAATGTCAATAGGGTTATTCACGTGGATAAGGGGTGTTCTATCAATATAGTGTGTAGAATACAAACTACTGTTTGTTGAATAAATGAATGACATGGCTGCTCAGTCCATCAGAGATAATTGCAAATTTACCTTGTTTAATGTTTTCCTCTCCTTTTGTCTTTTAATATTAGATGAATTTTAGTCCTTGCTAAAGTGAAAGTCTAGTAGGCTAGTTATAGAATAGGCCGTATGCCAGCTTTTCTGTGCAGCTCTGCCAATCCATCTCATTCCTGACACATTATGCCGCTGCTTCTCCAGTTCTGGACTTCTCTGCGGGAGAAAACAGTGGCAAATTATATGGTGCTGTGTGATTATGTGGACAAGTGTCTATCATAAACTAAGCCACTGTGCAAGCGCCTGCTATCTGACTGTCATCTGATACCATGCCAATCACCAAGGTATCTGAGGGCCTGTTTCAGCTGGGAAAACTGTGGCCATGGCAGTATTTATCCATGGGAAAAAATGATTGCATAGTGCTTTAAATTTTCAGCTAAAGAAACCAGTAATTTAGTCCTGAGATCTGTCTTATCTTCATAATCATTATACTATAAAATCACAGAGTGGAAAATATGTGTGCTACATTGTCAATTGGGTATCTTGTAATTTTAACGCATCCATTAATCAATGGCTATAACCCTGTAAGGTGGGATAAGAGTAAAGAAGCTCACATGAATCCTTCCCCAAATTAATAAATACTTCCTTAATCTGGAATACTCTTAGAGACATTAACATCTTATGACATTCTTCCCTCTCCTCATTTAAATGTTCTGCCATACAGTGCAAACTGGATCAAAAGCTCAACACATTTTCTTAAAATAATATGTCTATCAAAGAGTTTGGATCCAAATCAAAACATTTCTGTACTTTGGCCATTAGTGCACACAGCTTACTGCTGGGAAAGACTGATGCTCAAAAGATAGAGGAAAATAGCACCTGCTTTCTCACGCTGGTTTATGTTTGCAGTCTTGATAAAAATGCAAGACAGCATATGCAGAAACTGTGCAGAAACACTATTCACATGGTAATGCCTTTGTATTTGAATAATTTCTTTTCAGGTGCCTGAATGAATGCCAGACTAGTGGGAGGATTTGAGCATCCCCTTCCTTAAGTTTGTCCATGGCCATGTTTAGCATCTAGCTCATTTCTCAGATCAAAGACTCTCACTTTGTCTGGGTACTCAAATATGAAGGGCAGGCTCACTGGTTCAAATCAAATCCAAGTTCATCTGAATAAGTCCTGTTTAGATAACATGACCCCAAACTGAATTTATCAAAACCAGGATTGTACTGGATCACAGGAAATGGCATTGTGAAGTTTTCTCACATTATTTCCACTCATGATTAGTAACAAAACACAGAGCTGCACTTGGAACTTGCTAAGCCTTATTCTCAACCAAAAGCCTAACTTTAAATAACATTAAGATTTTTCGACAAGCCAACAAAAGCAAGTGAGAAAATTCCAAGTTAAGGCTGTTACTTATGATGTGGTGGAAAAAAATACCCCAAATGTTATATAAGTCAAGGCCGAACTGTTGGATTTAACTTTGACATTTCACGACTTTAACTGGTTAGAATTGCACTTAATCATAATTTCAATATAAGCTGGCTTGATTTAAGCTGCTGAGCACCTGCTTATATAATGATATTTGTGGGGCCTTGTCACTTTTGAAAATCAGATCAAAGAATTTCCATACGTGAGAATGTCCTTTGTTGTTTTAATGTAAGAATAATTAATTATAACTTGGCCAGTGAGCATTGATAAGATAAAGTAATTCTTTCCACAGTGGAAAGTACTTGGTGAAATTTTGCAGCCTGAATTGTGCTGGTGGCCAGACTGGATGTCTCTCCTGGTGTTAAAATCTATGAATATGAGAAACTGCTGTTGCAGTCTGAGGCAAATACTGACATTTAAAATGTGTATTTGTATAATCAACCTTGTAAACCAAGAAAATAATAGCATTTTTGTTCAGCTTTGCAGAAACGAGGTTTAAACTTCAGTGTAAGTTTGAAACTGTCATGATCTTGGTGACATTTCTTCTTTTAGTTCATCATGGCCTGTTGTCATACATTATATTTCAATATTTGATAAATCTAGATGCAGAGGATCCTAATGCCTATGTGCAATCTTGCTAAAATTGATAGGACTTCATATAGGTGTAAGGGTGTGTACTTATGCCTTTTTTGCAGTGCCTCTGAGTGTAAGTTTTTGAGGTGCTGTTTTTTGTTGTGTGTTTGTGCAATGCCTAACACTATGGGGTCCTGGTTCATGACCAGGACTCCTAAAATATGTGTCTCCTACCAGGCCAGACTGGGTAGATAGACTTGTGGTAGTAGGGCTCGCGCTAGTGTTCTAAAAGTATCTGTGTGAATGTTCTGGCTTAGGTGAAAACTCAGGCTCTCAAGCCAACCTGTTAGGCTCTGGAGCCTGAGATGAAATGACACATTGTTATAATTAAGTTCTCTGTCTTGAGCATGGGTATCATGAGTCTGTCTATTCACAATAGGAAGCTCAGTCCCAGTAGTAGAGTAGGCAGACACCTAATTCAGATAATAAATACTCAGAATTATCATGTCCAGAGAATGTAAAGTGGGATACCTGCCAATGTTGTTATGCAGATAAGGATCACTAAATCGGATGTATTTGAGAAAATTATCAAAACTCAAGCATCTCATCTCACAGCGTTTGTCCAAGCAAACCTTTTTACAGATTGTTTCCTGTCTGTTCATGACTAAGGTGCTACTGCCCCAGAAAGGTAAAGCATAATACAACTGAAATTGCCATTTCTTTGTCTGATTTCAGGTCAAAGGAATTCTACTTAATGCATTCTACCACAAACAGCTGATCAGTCCAGACAGATTGCCATCCAAGTTTATGAAAAGTTTTTTTCCAAACCTTTATGCATCTAAGGACTGAGTGTCACAATGGTAATGAAACAATAGGGCAGTCTTACTGGGCACGTTTTCAGGTTTGGTTATGACAGGTTGCAGTATTCTAATGGCTCATGAAGTATGAAGGAAAAGTTGGTTAATATTTTTTTGTGACTGCATATGGGATCAACACGGGCTGGGTTTGGCTAATGTTTCTGTAAAGAATAGATAAATTTTCTTTGAAGTGATTAGTCAACCTTTTTTTAATATATATAAAAAACCCTCACCACTGAGACTTTTTGATTATGTGGCTGCTGTGGATTGTTGGTTGTTCTTTAAAAAAAATCATTTGTATATTTCAAAATGTGACCAAACCATTTTTTTTTTGAACAACACAACTGAGATTTTATATGCCATAAAATAACTTTTGGCCACTTAATTACAAACAAGGAGGTGTAGTTCTCTGTCAGATCCATGATTTCAGAAGGAATTGTAGGCACCTCAATGAAGTTATATTGGGGCCCTCAGGGTAAAGCATACAACCTCAGTGAAGTCTGAATGTAAGCATTAACCAATACATTAATGTGTGCCCAACATTCTGTGACCCAGAGATGGACTCTCTGAGAAAAAGGATTTCCTAGGCAGATAGTTCAATGTAGCTTAATTGTGCTACATCAGTTTGCAGCAGGAGATCTGTATGCCTTGCTGTGGCATGAAACCAGATGCATCAAGTTGCACGGGTGTATGTGCTAAGATCACATTCAGTATCGTGACTAATGCAGCAGGTTGGGATTCTACTAGATGGTTCCTATTTTCCTAACTTTAGCAGTGTGAACTATCACACTTGACATTATTGTGCTGGATCTACAAATACACCATAAGCCAAATTATGCCTACCTCAGCATCGGTGCATTATAAGGAAAGGGTAGCCACTTTCCTCCCCAGGGCACCAGTGTTGGAGGCCTCTGAATTTCACAGGAGGTGTTGGCTAGGACAAGCTAGAAGGGAGTCTGCTAGCCCTCCTTGCATCACTTGTGGACTCAGAAGTAGCATCTATCATCATTTCTCAAGATCATCTTTCACCCGAAAGGCAATACAGCAGCATAATGCCGCCTGACACTGGTCAACTGGCAATGTCCTCCATCATGATGGGTGCCAGATAAGATCCTAGACAAATATACAATACCTTCCTGCCAATGCAACAACTCTGCCTCAGAAGGTGCTTGAGTGCTCTTGCTTTGGTAGCGATAATTCTATCCCTTTGCACTTTAGTCTTTATATATCCTGCAGACACCCCTTATTTCTTTTAAATGTGCTGTAAATGAACAAGATTACACCAGTTTAAGAGGGGTAGCTGTGTTAATCTGTTGCAGCAAAACCAACGAGGAGTCCTGTGGCACTTTAAAGACTAATGAGTAGTTTCTTAGTCAACTATTGTAAACTGCTTGATTGGCAGCATAATTTCTGTGTGACTAATAAGGGAGCTCCAATCCCAACTGGTGCTTCTAAGTACTTTTTATCAATGATGATAAATGCAACCCTCATTACATAGTACCTTTGAGAGTGGAGGGGGAGGGGTATGCATACAGCATTCATGTACACATACTAAATTTTTTGGAAGGAAAAAAAAAGCCATGTTCAAAGCAAAGGATAGAGGTGAAATGGTTAACTGACTGACTAAAGAAAAAGGACAAAAATGTGGGACCATGAGAACAACATATTCCATAATAAATATTTGCACAATATTTTATAGTTTTTTTACTAATGATGAATACAGTTCATTCTTCAATATATGTGTTGACTTTAATATATTTTGATCTGAATGTAACAAATCTTGAAGCGACCCTTGTCCCTCTGTCCTACCTCCCCCTCTCTTTGTTTAGGCGGGGATTTTATTCCACACTTCAGATAGAAATCTGGGATTTTGGATTTATGGATTTCTCTCTGTTAGGAATGTTTATCCAGCCACTAAAAGCTTGTTTGACAACTATGTTTTTCTGTGTGTAATTAGATCTTCCACATTGTAAGGGGTTTGTTGGATAGAGTGCCAGTCAGTAAGCGCATTACTAGCCAAGATGAATTATAGATGAGGATATGTTTTGTGACTATTAAGGCATTGTGGTGGGTATAGCTGCTCTGGCTTTCTATGCCTGTGCGCATGAAGGGGAAGAGATTACATTTGAATATCCCAGCCCATGTTTTACTGTACATTAAGGTTTTACATTTCTGATCTCAATTGTGTACAGAATCCAGTTGGCTTATCCCAGTCTGGGTCTGGCCTGAAAAATCTCTTGTTTTAATGCTCAATGCATAGATTTCTTAATGTGCAGTCTGAGAAAAAACTTATTAACTATAATAAATAGGTTTTATAAAAGTTTTAAATTCCACTATAGCTAATCATTTTGAACAAGACATTTAAGCTGTAAATAGCATTTAAAAGTAAACAGAGCTTTACACAAAGTGACAGCTACTATTACATTTTCTGCTTCTGAATGTGAGAAAATTAATGTACCAAAAAAGTGTCTACCATTTAAAGGCGTCTTGCTCCAGACATTTTTAACAACTGAGATTTACAGTGGGTAGACCACTGAAGTGTCTCGTCATTAAATTATGCACAGTGCATTAGAAACAGATGTACTACTGGGAACCTTGCATGACGGCACAATCTCAACATTTGCCAATTAAGATGCTGCTAAAACAGAACATGATTAACAGATCGACCATTCTATTTAGGAGGAAAAGGTGAAGCACAGATAGAGGAGCAATACTTTCAGTGTTGTTAGAGTACCTGTTTTAAAGGCCAAATCTTTGCTATAATTTATATTTCCATTGTCTGGGAACACACATCACCATTTAGTGAATTTAGTGATACAAACTTGCATACTTTCTGACGTATTTTTTAAACGCATAAATAAGTAGAATTCTATCTGATCATCTGATGTATCTTAGATCAGTGGTTCCAAACTGCCAGTCTGTGGACCAGGGCAGGGTCAGGAACCACTGGCTGTTGGGCTGTGGTGGGGCTGGGATTGACATACCTCTTGTCAGTGTGTTTCCTGCCCCACCTCTCAGCCAACCAGTGCAGTTCACTGTGCGGTGGTAGGGTCGCGCGGAACACGGCACGGCAGCCTTAGAGCAGCCACAACCTGGGCAGCTGTGCTCAGCTGGCGGCTGGGAGGCATTGCAGGGCTAGGTGAGGGTAGTGGGGCAGGCACAGGGAGCTCTGGGG
>JANRFK010004149.1:84100727-84118332 GCA_030068395.1 Apalone spinifera
GGGGGGGGGCTCTAGGGAGATCTGGGAGCTGGAACTTTTTATACTGCGGACCAGCAAACCCATTCACAAACTTCTGGTGGACCAGTAACATTTATTTGACTATTTGAATATTCATTGTCTGCATAATGAATATGCAAATAAAATTTCGCTAGTCCGCCAGAAGTTTGTGAATGGGTTTGCCAGTGTGTGGTATAAAAAAGGTTGGGAACCACTATCTTAGATAAGCCAGAGTAAAGCATCATAATTTAAGGAGGATTTTTAACAGAAGAAAGGTAACCAAGGTGACAAAGTTTTATTAGAAGATTAGATATAAATTGACATCATGAGGAACTAACCAGTCCCTGCCCATTAAGATCTATATGTTCTAAGATATGTTTTCTGCTAGATAATGAAAAAAACATCTGGGCTATGTCTACACTCGCGGCTTCTTGCGCAAGTAATATGCAAATGAGGCTAAGCGTGGAATATCGCCGAGCCTCATTTTCATACCTAATGAGCCACCATTTTTTTCCAGAAGAGGCTCTTGCGCAAGAAGGAGCATCTGCACTGCCCCTTCTTGCACAAGAAAAACCCTCTTGCGCAATGCCGTTCTTCCTCTCAAGTAATAGATATAACAGCATTGCACAAGAAGGTTTTTCTTGCGCAAGAAGGGGCAGTGTAGACGCTCCTTCTTGCTCAAGAGCCTCTTCTGGAAAAAAATGGTGGCTCATTAGGTATGCAAATGAGGCTCGGCAATATTCCACGCTTAGCCTCATTTGCATATTACTTGCGCAAGAAGCCGCGAGTGTTATACTATGGTGTCTCTTATGCTGACACAACATGTAGTAGTTCTGTTTTAATCAATGGTACTATGCTGTGACATTATTTTATGTGAGATGAAGCTATGTTGTGTCACTCCACTCTGTGACATTTGATACATAAGACCTGATAGACTCCTCCTTCTCCTGAGAAGTCTATTGTAACCCCTGCTCACACAGGGCATTAGCCCTCACAATTTTCTACCTGTCATTTAGTCTAGCAGTACACCCTTATCTTCCATTGCTGGAGACTGACAATTAATATCAATATTGATATCTTCCCCACCTCTGATATCAATTAAAATGTTGGAGAGGAAACTTTAGAAACAAGGGAAATAATAGACTGAGCCAAACAGAACTCAGACATAGTATTAATCAGATTTGCAAATAAACAGATAGAAAGTGCACATGACAAAACTATGTACTATATAAAGCCACAAAAAAGTTAAAGTATACTTCTTGATCTTGCATAATGCAGAAATGGTTTTCCTAAGGCAATATACTGAGGAATTAGATATGTATTTTTAATCTAAATATTAAGTATGATTTGATTTTTTTTAATAACTTTTAGACAACGTGTACAGACTAAGACTTTTTCAAAAGTTACTTGGCTATGTAAAGTCACTGTTGGGAGCTGGTGGTGTTCATATATTACATGGCGGTGAAACCATATCTGATTTTGATTTCTAAATAACCTTTTACTTTTTTCAGCTTATGTTTCATGACTATGTATAGACATAGTATGTTTGCTTAGAACTGCTTAGAAATGACTGCTCCCTATGGTACCCTACATTCTTTATATCTGATAGAAATGGTGCTATAAAGAGCATTAGCAGGCAAACACTAACCGATGTATCATGTCACCTGTTTCTGGAAAGAGATTAAAATGAGAAACATGGTGTAGCTCTTGCTCTTCTGGATCAGTGACAATTACATATTTAAGATAGGTACCAGCTTACTTCATTTTTTATAATTGTGATGGATAATATCAAATAATGGATAAGGATAATAAGCATATAAATTATTTATTAATCTAATTTCCCACAACTGTGACAATTTAAGGAGGAGGCAAGCAAGGGGATCAGACCATAATTACTGAATGAGACTAGATGCTGAGATTCAGAAAGTTAAAGCTTTGTAACCATTAAAACACAATTTATTGCAATCACATGTCAAAATGTACAAAGTAAATATACTTAAATCAAACACCAGTAAGCGCTCACTAATAAGTTCTCTACATATTTGTAAATTTTGATTACTATTGTTAGAAATTGTTTTAATCAATTTCTGTTTATGGTGAAATTAATAATTATGGATTACAAATCTGATCCTTCCAAACCTACAGAAATGGTTCCTCCTCTCTTCCCAGCCTTATGGAATAGAGTTATTATATTGAAAATCTTTTTTCAGACCAGACTTTAGGAGCTTGAGCCAATGCTCATGAAAGTTAATGGAAAGACTCCCATTGATTTCAGTGTGCTTTGCATTACACATTAGAAAAAGGATTCCAGTAAAAGAGAAATTTAACTAGCTTGCTTTCAGATCTCATTGCCTACAACTAAGAAGATGAGCAAATGTTTCCTTGAGATGTTATTAATTCTGCACAGTGAATAAACCAGTGAGCATTCTCCAGAGAGGTGTCCTTTAATGTGTGGTGTGCTTCTCTGGAGGGCATGAAAGAATGTTCAAGGGCAATGTCGGGTAGTGCTTGGGCCAGCCACATGGGTACAGGGAGGGAGTGCTCCATTTCAGGTCCCACTCCATTTCCAGTCCCACTTTGCACCGAACCCTGCTCTGCCTCTAGCCCCAGATTCTCCCCAAACTCCAGTTCCACCCTTAGCTCCAGACTTCAGTCCAAGTTCTGCTGCTGAGGAAACCTTGGCCATGCATTAATGAAAGTTAGAAGTATCTGATTTGATTTTAAAAAAACAGGGTTTGGAAAAATAAAGCAAGATCTCTGAACTACAGTTTTTGTTTCCCCCCAAAAAGTATTTACAAGTATCCAAGTGCCTGTTTTATACAAATGAGAGACTTTCTGCTGATGCCAGTAGCTGAGAGTGAGAACTCTCCATTGTAGATCTCAGCTGCTGGGATTTCAGCAGGGGACACCACATAGAGCAGGGCTTCTCAACATGTGGCTTGTGGGCTGCATGCGGCCTGCAGACCTTTTTTGTTTGTGGCCCGTGGATGTAGTTTGGGTTTACGCGAGGCTCAACATGGGGCTGACATGGGAATATGCTCCACAATGGTGAGGAGTCTCCCAGGCAGGGTGAACATATTTGCATGTATATGCAACCACACTCAAGTTGTGGCCCTCGGCATGTGCTGTGAGTATCATTATGTCCCCTGGGGCCCCAATTTGAGTAGCCCTGTTACTTTTCATATATTAGTGAATGCTCTTAAGTGAATGAGTATGTTTTGCAGGGCCGCCCTTAGAAATTTTGGTACCCTACTCAGTCTCCTTGGAGGGGCAGGAGCAGGGCATAGAGGCAACAGGGTTGGGCCTGCCCCTGACTCACTGTCAGTGGCAGGAAGTGGAGTGAACTGGTCCCAGTCCACTGTGCTCCCCTGGCTCCTAGCCATGTTGCTTGGGGATGTGGACTTGGGGAATGGGTGGAACCGCTCCCCTGCACTCACAAATGGCAGGAAGTGGAGCGGCATGACTGGGAGCTGAGACTGGGTCACTCAGCTTCATGCCACTGCCAGTCAGTCAGTGTGAGGGGGCCTGACCCCTGCTGCTAGTGTCAGACCTGCCCAACTTGACCCTCACCCCCCCCCCCCCCCCCCCCCCCCCCCCCCCCGCCCATTCCTGTCACGCAGGAGAAAGGGCTGGAATGGAAATGGGATAGAGCAGGGAAAGAGAGGGGTGATGTCCCAGATACCACAGCCCTCTAGGGGTGGCCCTGGTAGGCACAGTATGTGGGGTGGCCATCCAGGGGCGGGACTGGTCACCAGTGCCGGGGCTGCCCCCTAGATAGGTGCCCCCAGTTTCCTGGTACTCTATGTGGCTGTGTAATTTGCATATTGGTAAGATGGCCTTGGTATATTGTAATAATTCCATGGCCGATGGGCATCATGGATGATGATGGTAAAAGAATTTCAGACTTGTGCTCTGAAAATACGTTTCCTCCTAGAGCTAAAGCTAAACCTGAATGGGTCAACCAAGAGAGGGCAGCATAGTCACAAACACTTGAGCAACTCTGAATCTTAGCCAGGAAAGAAAATTTGGCTCATTAGAGCCTATCCTGCATGTCAGTCCAAATTGTGCTTTCCATTTAATTTGTGTAATTTAATTTGCTCCATTGACTTCAAGAGAATTTCAGGAGTATACGTCAGGATCCATGTGTGCAGCTGAAATCAGCTTTTCAGCGTTGCGTATATTTGATAGCTATTCCAAGAAATTAACAAGAAAAATACGTTGTCTTAACTTTTGTATATACAAATTTCTTCTGTTTTAGTGTGTTTATTTTTATATGACATTGTCTATTAGAGAGTTGCAAATATTAGATGAAAAACAGTGAAATTATTCACACAGCGACCTGCAAGCAGCAGATTTCACACAGTTCTAGTGAAGCTTAAAAAACAGGCCAACAAGTATTTTCAGGCTTTTTTCCATCTACACTATATTTATTTCTGAATAGGCCATTGTCTGTCCTTAAATTGCACCTACTCTGGCAGGTCTGTAATGTCTGATTTCAAATATAATTGAAGTTTGATACAATCATTGTCTGTCTATGATTAGCAGCATCCTTGCAGCTAACTGCCTACGATGAACAATCCAGTATTTTGTGGTCTCAGCATGGTAGGATATTCAGTGCCAAGAAAACCATATCATCATACTCTGACCTTGGTTAACCATGTATAGATTATTCCTTCTGCACATAATTATGTAATTTTTGAAGATTTTTACAGATATAAAGCACTTTTTAAGGAAAGATTTTTGTGTGTGTGCTCCATTAAAAGATCATACAGAAGGCTATTTTTCTAGCCCAGAACTGGCCTTAAGTACAATCAATGCAACCCCACTAGGAGGCCCTGTAATCCTGCTGTGCTGAATCAGCAACTAAAAAACTGGCCTAGTTTTTCCCTCTAAAGAGAGGATTGGAAGAGGAGGGACACCCTTAACTCAATGCTAAGCAGCTTCTCACTGAGGTTTGAGGCCAAGCAGACTGTCTAAGGGTATGTTTACACAACAGTTAGACAGCTGCAAAGTTACTCAGAGACCCAGGGGTTCAGTAACCACAGGTGCTATTTATTTACAGGCTGTGCTTCCACCACCTATTCACCATACACAACTCGGGTTCTAGCATCTGCCTTCAGGAGCGAAGAGCTATCACTCTGCTTCCACTCCCTCCCCACCTTTCTTTCCAGCCTTTTATATGGCTCCAAGCTAGTTGAATGGAAACTATCTTCCATTCACCAATTGGGTGCAGATTTTCTCTAGCCAGCTCCAATTTACTTCCCGTAATGGGAGCTGGCATGACAGAGGGCTTAGTCAGCAATTCTTGTCCAGCATCCTGTCACACTTTCCTATAACTGTGAGAAGGAAACAGATACTTGGTGGCAATCTTAATTTTCATTGTGGATCAAATGAGGCAATGATCAGTCCAGCACTTGTCATCTCCCAGACAAATGCACTAGGCAACACAGTATGGGAAGGAGGTGGACAGCCTTTGGTGAGGAAAGAACAAGTTAGGAACTATTTAGAAAAGCTAAACATACACAAATCCATGGGCCCGGATTTAATGCATCCGAGGGTACTGAGGAAGTTGGCAAATGTCATTGCGGAGCCTTTGGCCATTATCTTTGAAAACTCATGGAGATCTGGAGAGATCCTGGATGATTGGAAAAAAGCAAATGTAGTGCCCATCTTCAAAAAAGAGAAGAAGGACAATCCAGAGAACTACAGACCAGTCAGTCTTACCTCAGTCCCAGGAAAAATCATGGAGGGGATCCTCAAGGAATCCATTTTGAAGCACTTGGAAGAGGGGAAAGTGATCAGGAATAGTCAACACGGATTCACAAAGAGCAAGTCATGCCTGACCAATCTGATTAGCATCTATGATGAGATAACTGGCTCTGTGGATATGGGAAAGTCAGTGGAAGTGATATACCTTGACTTTAGCAAAGCTTTTGATATGGTCTCCCACAATATTCTTGCCAGCAAGTTAAAAAAGTATGGATTGGATAAATGGACTGTAAGATAGATAGAAAGGTGGCTAGACAGTCGGGCCCAATGGGTAGTGGTGATCAATGGCTCGATGTCAGTTTGGCGGTCGGTTTCTAGTGGAGTGCCCCAAGGATCAGTTCTTGGACCGGTTTTGTTCAACAACTTTATTAATGACTTGGATGAGGGGATGGATTGCACCCTCAGCAAGTTTGCAAATGACACTAAGCTAGGGGGAGAGGTAGATACACTGGAGGGCAGGGATTGGGGTCCAGAGTGACTTGGACATATTAGAGAATTGGGCCAAAAGAAATCTGATGAGGTTCAACAAGGACAAGTGGAGAGTCCTGCACTTGGGATGGAAGAATCCCAAGCATTGTTACAGGCTGGGGACTGAATGGCTAAGTAGCAGTTCAGCAGAAAAGGACCTGGGGATTACAGTGAATGAGAAGCTGGATATGAGTCAACAGTGTGTCCTTGTAGCCAAGAAGGCGAATGGCATGTTAGGATACATTAGGAGGAGCATTGCCAGCAGATCCAGAGATGTCATTATTCCCCTGTATTTGGGTTTGGTGAGGCCACATCTGGAATATTGTGTCTAGTTCTGGGCCCCCCCACTATAGAAAGGATGTGGATGCATTGGAGAGGGTCCATTGGAGGGTGACAAAAATGATCAGGGGGCTGGAGTGCATGACCTATGAGGAGAGACTGAGGGATTTGGGTTTGTTTAGCCTGCAGAAGAGAAAAGTGAGGGGAGATTTGATAGCAGCCTTCAACTTCCTGAAGGGAGAGTCCAAAGAAGATGGAAAAAGACTGTTCACAGTAGTGACGGATGGTAGAACAAGGAGCCAATGGTCTCAAGTTACAGTGGGGGAGGTCTAGGTTGGATATTAGGAAAAACTATTTCACTAGGAGGGTGGTGAAGCACCGGCATGGGTTACCTAGGGAGGTGGTAGAATCTCCATCCCTAGAAGTGTTTAAGTCTCGGCTTGACAAAGCCCTGGTTGGGTTGATTCATTTGGGATTGGTCCTGCCTTGGGGAAGGGGCTGGACTTGATCACTTCCTCAGGTCTCTTTCAGCTCTATGATTCTATGATTGAAATCCCCCAGAAGAATGACCCCTTTAGGGGTCTCCAGTAAAATGGTTTCTAGCCAAGAGCAGAAATTTTTCTTTTACATTCTCATTGGCACCAATTGTTCATGCGTAGGTGCTCACAATAATTACTGTTGGTTTTTTGTCATAAGCCAATTGGCAGCTCAGAGAGGCACCTTACAATCTTGTTCTTTATAGCAAAGCCTACTCCATACAATCAAGGTTAATCTAAAGATTTTTCCCTTCCAGAAGCAGATGTACCCTCCTTTCTCTTCCTCCTTCACCTGTCCTTCATCAGTTCTTCTAGTTTCAGACAAGGCAGCAATATTGATGTAAAACAGATTCAATTCATGAGCAATAATAGCTGTACGCCACTCTGGTCGGTCACTGTCTTAGTTGTCCATCAGGGTATGTATCTTCCAGGTTCCAAAGCTGAAAAGTTTCTTACGTTTTTGACCACTGGGGTGGTGATCCTGCTGGATGCAGCTATCTAGCCAAGAGAAAAAGAGGCAAACTACTTTTGCACACTCTTTCTAGCCCCTCCCCATTTGAGGTGAGCAGAGTGGGTCCTAAAGAGGGCTGCTCAGTTATGTGTGCAGCTGCCGAGGCGCTCAGCCTGCCTCAGTCCTTGAGCAAGACGACCGAATGACATATCCACTGCCTGTGTGTCAGTCTGTGATTAGGAACTTCTGGACCTCACTGACCTGTTCCCGTCGCCACTCGCCGATCACCACTGGACTTCTGACTTGTGCAGGTGTTGTTTTCCCAAAAACTGGAAGATGCCTGTTCAGGACTTCTTTTAAAGTGGGGAGACTGGTGCACAACAGTCACCACACTGTCCTTGACAGATAGAGGGCTTGAAACCAATGGCATGGACATCACGATTGGAGATCCTCTATCTGCTGCAGCCTTCCCCTTCACAGCCATTGTAACATTACACAACAATTTCAACTCGATTGTGCTCTGCCATTGAGAACTTCCTCTCCATGGATCATCACCTTGTAGTTATGTAGAGACTTGAGTGTTCCAGTAATCCCAAGAGTGACACTGCCTGCAGTCATGTACTCCCTTAGGGTCACTCATGGCAGAATGGTCAAAGGCGAGGTTTCAGACAAAGCGTGTTATACTATATAACATAAAAATGATTAGATTTTCATTTAAAATCATTGGTTTCCACAAGAGACAAATCTTTTGAAAGCATCCACAGACATGAAACCATGCCTTAGAGGCCAGCTGAAAATCTTTCACCAGAGAGAACATGGAAGTTTCTGTAGTACCATTAAAAGTTTTCTAGCTCAGAAAGTAGCTGGGGGTGCAGGAGGAGCAGAGGAGATGGAAGATCCTTATAAAAAGTGATCTCATGATTCTTTATTACCCTGATAACTCGATTCATCAGAAACATATAGAAATACTTTCCACATATGTGCCATCAGCTGCTTATCAATGCAAAAGACTGACATAACAGATAAATAATATGTGTTGTTAATTATTTGAAGAGCTTCTGATTTTTTCATGTAGCACCAGTCCCAAGATTTCAGTGCTAAATGCTATATCTGTAAGCATCTGTTATTTATGTTCTTAAAAAATTCTCCTAAATGTGTAACATTAAAAGCAAAGCCAACTCCGTTGCCAGCTCAGAGTCTAGAGTTGTTTTTGGTGGCCATTTTGACTGGATGCAAATAAAATGTTAGAAAACTGAAGAAAATTAATTGTGCTATCTATTACAAATGAAAGAGATGAAGCACCACAACATACATAAACAGGTTGTATTACTAAAAGCCAATTTAAAGGTTCATTAACAAATACCAGTGGTAACACCATGAGTTTCAGTCTGTCGTCACTCAGATGTAAAATGTCAAGCTAAATTTTCAAGGAAAGAGAATCCTACAAAACAAAACAGAAAGGAGCTAAACGACAACACTCTACTTTATTTTAATGTACATATTCTAGTACTTACATATTGCAATATCCAGGAAGGTATTCAGTGACATGATATCCACAAATATGTGTACACAAACATAAATAAGATGATGAGGAAATAATGGGACCCTTTCACACAGAAATTAGCATAAGAAAAAGAGGACAGTCAGCCAATATGAAGTTCACTAAGGACTTCTGTCAGTAGAAATGGGAGGAGAAAGATGTAATTCTGTTTAATAGAAAATATTTGTTTTGAAATTTGGAACAAAATTCTCAAGTTTTTTGAAAATTTTCACAAAAGCAAACAGAGCTTCACCTTTAAGGTAGTCTGCCTGGTGGGCTGCCAAGAACCGGGCAGACAATCCATCAGGAAATCCATCAGACCTTCACCAAACTGTCCCCACAAAATGTTGTGATTTTGGTGCATCAGCAAATTCTGCCAAAGATGTTTCATTGTATATATATATATATATTTTTCTGTCCTGCTCCAACTGTCAGCCTGTTTTATCTGGAAGGTCGTTCAGATAATTTAGTGATAGATGGCAATAAAAAAGCTTACACAAGTAGGAATTGAAGTGTGGAACTGAGTATTCCTCCTCCTCTTATTGATAGACCCTATCAGCATATAAACACAATAACCAAGGCTGAGATAATTAACTAGTGCTTAGACTCTGATCCGTTCCCTGATGTCAACGAAGTTCTGATCAGGCCTCCTGAGTAAGGGCTATCTGTGAAACACATTTATTCCCCACAGATAAAGCAGTACCCACACTTCCCTTCTCCTTTCTTTTCCTTTTCCCTTCTTGAATTCCCATTTTCCCTCCTCATTCTGGGATCCTCATGCACCTAAGGTCACTTCACTTTTGCTTCCTAATCCCCTCAACCCTATGGTCCCATTTCTTTATCTTTCCACATTCTCAGTTATGCATACTTTATTTTTTTTTAAACAGCGCTTGCCACTAATTCTCTGCTCTGCTTAATCTTTGCTGAAGCAGACAAGACTGTGAGAGCTCAAAATAAGAGCATCAGAAGCAGATTGAGAGGACTCGCTGGAATAGTAGCAGAAGCAGCAACTGCAGAACACTTTAAAATCAATAATGTCCAGATGTTTGAAAGCTGGAAAGGAGAGGGAAGGGGAAAGGAGAGAAGAGCGAGTCACATTCCCTTTCCCATCCCTAACTATGATCATAGTAAAATGCCTTGCACAAAGATCGATAGCAGTGAAAGAGCATGACTTCTGCCTTGTTTTAATTAATCAAGTGTGAAACTGCTAATGAGAAAGCAGTGCCAGCTATAGGCACCACACACAGGGAAGAGGGAGGCTGCCATAGATTTACAAGGACAGTTTCTTAAAGCAATACAGCTCGGTGGGAGATGATGTACTTGTTGTAATAAAAATAAAAAAGACATATGAAAGAAATTTACAGCTGATCTTAGCCTTAGCAGAGAGAACAAAAGTTGGTCCCATGAGAAGTAAAAAAGCAGCATACAACGAGGTGTTATATTTTATTTGATAATTATGGAACTCCTGTAGCATGATCTTACCTTCTCCTGCAAAGAAAACAGAACACATTTTAAGAGTGATTTTATTGTTTAACTGCAGAGGGGCATGAATACGCAGTCAAGCTTAAAAATGGAGAGCAGGATTTTTTTTTAAAAAAAATCTTAAACACTGTTTCATATCTTAAATCACTAAGAGGCAATTTCTGCCTTCTGTTTTTCCACCCTTACAAACATGTCCTTACACAAACATGGGTGTAATTAATTGGGAGGGAGTGCATCATTTTCAGCTTGTGGAATGGGTGGGAGGGAACAACACTTTCTCTTCCTAATAAATTTCAGCTTCTCCCATCTGAAAGGAAGGAAGGCAGGCAGCGGAGTGGGTATCACAGGGAATCTGAAGATGTTACTTTCTCTTGATCATCCCCTCTGCTTGTTAGTTGTTGAGCTGATCACTAGAGGCCACCCTATGTTCTTATTAGGCTTGCAAGAGGCAGCTGTTTGGAGCCACAGCTGTCTCAATGGGGAGTTCTGTAGAAGGGAAAACAAGGGCTGTTTGGGGGTGTGAGTTGGGGCCGTAAGAGGTTATTGGGGAAGGAGGCTGACAGAGAGGAAATAGTGCATTCGGGAATGGAGGGTGTGAAACTAGAAATCTGGAAGAGTGAGTGAGTCAGAGGTCTAGAGCACTCGTAGGGTAGGGCTGTAGAAAGGAACTTATATTATTTGCGACGTTATCAGCCATGCCAGTTCTAAAATGATGACAACCCCATGTTCCCTCCCCCCAAAAAATCTTGAAACTGTTTTGAAAATCATGGTACTTCATAATTTTCTAAATCCTATTTTTTGAGTGGTAGATAGTTTGTTTTCTGAACTTTGAACTTTCAGGGGGAGTCACCAAATGCATGGATATGTTCACACAGGCAAGCGTTCCAGTTCAGAATTCCAATTCAGAATTCAGTCTGAATTGTAAAAAAAAAAAAAAAAAAAAAAAAATACATGCATATGAGCTGATATGCCGCCTCCCTCTTACTGCGGCCAATGGAAAGGACTCATTGCCAATGTGTTGGAAGTGGAAATGAACATCAGAGTGGTAACATAACATATAGGTCAGTATCTATCTAGATATCTACCATCCTCATTGTAATAGGTATCTGCCTACCTGAGGCTGCAGCAGTGAGGCTATGATATCAGCCATGGAATAGACCAATTACCACTCTGCAGCCAGAGATGGGAGGCTGCTGCAGGATTCTCAAAGTCCTATTGCTTACTGTGTGCCGAGGAAAGATTTGTTTTGTTAGGGCCACCTTGCTTCTGTTTCTGTTGCAGAGGGACCACTAGCACCAGAATACATGTAGTTCCATTAAGTAAGAGATGACTGCAGGTTGCTGTGTTCATCTTTCCCAAATGGGGTCTCAC
This sequence comes from Apalone spinifera, assembly GCA_030068395.1. Taxonomy (NCBI): domain Eukaryota; kingdom Metazoa; phylum Chordata; order Testudines; family Trionychidae; genus Apalone; species Apalone spinifera. Next base: position 84,112,621 of record JANRFK010004149.1, read on the forward strand.
TCTATGTGCATTCCCTTCACCACAGCATACTGGGGTGAGGTATGGGTGAGGAAGTGTGTGAATTAGGCCAAACTGTTGTGCACATCCACCTTTTTCATCTTTATTCATGCAAAGGGTAACTTCTGTAGTGTCTGCCCCATCTCTGCTCCACAGCCTAGAGACAGAGACTTTCCCCAAATTCACCCCATGACCATCCCTGAGACCCTTTGCGTATTTGGTTGGTGCCTGGGTAGACCATTTGTATTTCTTTCTAAGTGAAGTAATGTGCAAGCTTAAACTTATAAACATATTATATTTATCCATATGATTGGAAAATCCATTGCTTTTTCTTACCCACCTAACCTCAATCTAAGGCTTCTTTTCACTCCTGTAACAACTTATGATATCACAAACCCCAGTAGTGGTCTGTTCTGGATTTTTGCAATGCCATCACTTGTTGCCAGGAACAGCATGGAATTTTGAACTCATTTTAAAGTGGTGTGATACAATGAACATATTTTTTGAATATTTTTTCAGCTGTATTTATTTTACACTAAAAACTGTTCCTATCATTAGTAATATGGGATCTCTCTCTCTCTCTCTCTCTGTATATATATTATTGTGCCATTCCTCATTTTTATAGGGAAGCACTGATGAGAATTACAAGAAAGTAGATACCAAATGGTTCCAAACATGCCTCATTCAAGATAGTGTTTCTGGGACAGGCTGCTTTTCACTAGGCTGCTTACTGGGATCTGGATTTCATTGTCCTGGAGTGCCCTGGAAGGTATGTGCCCCCTGAGACAGACAGAAATATTTGGCTTTCAAGTTCCCACTATCATAACTCTTATATTTTTATGACCCAAATCTGGAACAGAAGGAATAACAAAAATGTGTGTAAAGTATTGTGAGGGAGAGATGAGTCAGAATTGTATAATAAATCATTAACATGCATACAATTTCCAGGTGTCCACATCTTGGAAAGTCTAACAAAAAGTTCACTTTTATATGTTTTCATTTATTTCTTGGTTGCCTCCTGTTTCCAAGATAGTAATACCTATTGGATGAAACTCAATTCAGAGAAAAATAATGCCACAATGAATAAATGGCTCAGAGGGTTTTTTTTTCATTGAGTAGGGATGTTAACTAACATGAAGTTGTATAAACCATTGGATTTTTTTTTGGTTACAGGTTTACACGTGGGACAGGGAGAGGCGGGAGCCAGTGCTTCAGAGGAGCTGGCTTAAAAGCTGGTGACTGGTGAGCACCAGATTCTGCTCCTCATGCTGCTGCCTCTGTGGAAGGCAGCCCGGGGGGAGGAAAGAGAAAGGTGACTCCTGGAAGCTGTACATATGGAGAGTCAATTTTTAAACCAGACCCACAGGCACCAGCTCCTGCCTCCTCTACTCCCCATGTATAAACATGTAAATGATTAAAAAAAAATCCAAATCACATTAGTTAACATCCCTGCTCTACAGACTACTGGGGGAAAAAAATAAAACCTGATACAGAGGCAGCAAGGGGAGGGGCATGAGTGTAACCATTACGAGTAACTGATGAGCCCAGGCTTACTGGTTAATCGTGTAAAGGGCTACATGCTAACATCCCTACAATAGAGCCTTTCATTCATATGTCACCAATACACAGATACTGACCAAAAGTAATTTCTGACTGATGGCTGTCCAGTAGCATGCATGAAATGAGTTGGTTTTCTCCATTTGGTCTCTAGTGAACAGATGTCAGTACTAGGGATGTAAAATAGCATTTAAAATGTTGACCAACAAACCACCTACCATGGTGCGCTGCAGGCAGAGGACTGCTCCACCAAGGTGTGGCTCAATGGGCCCAGCCTGGCTGGAGCACTTCCCACCCACGGTCTGTCACGGTGAGCTTGGCTGCTCCAGCTGGTTGGGCACTGGTTAACCGGTTACCAGTAAGCACTGGTAGGAGAGTTGCATTGGCTCTATGGACAGAGCTATGACTTCAGAGACAGATCCACTTGTCTCCAGATCCAGAACCACCGTCTTTCATGACCTGTAAATTCACAAGAAATAAAAGTAAAGCAAAATTAATTGCAATAGTGTCAGCTACAGTTACCATTGGATCTTTTTACAGTGTGAAATAACAAATAGCACCACAATGGAACTGAAATAAGTGATATGATGAATTAAGAGCATTGAGCCAAATACTGTTACCGAAAATGAAGTTTCACTAAGAAACTTTAAAAAGCCAGGAGCCATGCCTATATCTGACTTCTTAGAATGGTCAATTTGAATTTAGATTGTTTGGATTATATTGAGGAATTCAAGTCTGATTTATCTTGAGCTTTTGATAATTAAGGTAAGATAAAATACAAAAAGATCAGAGCATAGCAAATATTAGCCAGTAACTAACACATCCTTTCTTAATTTTTTCTTTTCAAAGGCTCTGGTTCTTTTAATGTACTAAATGCCAGAGATACTCTCTTCAATTATATGGTGAGATTACCCACTCAAGGCCTTATTCAGAAATCACTGAAGCTCCTGGAGAGAGTCCCATTATTTCAGTGGGCTTTGGGTCAGACAATAGGGCTCTGATCCTTCAACCAATATATGCTGGTGGATTGTTACATTCAGACAAAGTTTAACCAATGCCTATAGGACTGCATGTGGTCACAGTATGTGCTCACATGCTACCAAGGGCAGGTTTGGGGGCATATTTATTGATTCTTGATGTGTGGTTATATTCATAGGTAGCAAACATTGTGACAATAGTCCATTTAAGAATGCAATAAATATGTATGTTCCTGAAAGAAAGGGGCGTATGATTTCCCTTTTTCTGGAACACTTATTACAAAAAAAAATTTTTAGTCAAATTCCTTTATCTTTATAATTGTTAGAAATGTGTGTGAAACCAGAATCCATAGAACAACTTAAATTCAAACCATCTTGTTTGAATGTTTGCAGTCCAAACCAAAGCTTTAAATCAGTATAAATGCTTCATAATACTCAAGTGGTATTTCCAGAAGTATATCCAACTTGCCGCTATTAAAAAAAAGAAAAAAAAAAGAAGCTAGTGTTTTTCATACTGGCCGATTTGTGCCAAGTCTAAATTGTTTAGCCAAAGATGTGCCAGAACTCATCTTTCCTTTTAAATCATCTAACGCCAACGTTTTTTCAGTGATTGTTTTTTGTTACGCAGCCATAATCCACACATTTATCTCAGGGAAAAAACAAATAAACAAACAACTATGTTAATTCTGAAATCAATATGTATAAAAGGTTACATTATCTAGTGGTTATTCCAGGGCCACTTGGCTCTATTCAGTCCTCTGACAGAAGGTGATGGTGTAACTTTTCAAGGCAAGTAGTGCCAGATCCTATTGTCACTTAAACCATGGCAGAATGTCTATAGTCTTTAAGAGGAAAGAATTAGGCCCTTATTTTTTCTTCCTCTATTTACCCATCAGTAAAATAAGAGGAATACCTTTCTAACTATTTAGGTTGTTTGACTTAAGAATCCAGTATGAGTAAATCCATTAACATTCTTGAATGAAAGCCAGTAAATACAGTTAAGTGCATTATTAGGATGATGACTCTGGAAAAAATACATTGATTTATTGACATCTGGAGTAGGCAGGCATCCTCACTCCTTTCCATTACCAAGTCCTAACTCCATGCAATGGGTGCCAAAACCAACCAAACAAACCACACCTAACACACGTCTGGGGGTCATTGTTACTTTTTGATCATAACAGTTGCAAAACGTCCCAAGCCCTGAACAAGTCTTTAAAGCTTAAAAACATTTATAATGTCTGTCACGTTTCCAAGTCTGCTGGTGGGAATACTTTGTGGGTTTCTTTCCATTCTGCTGGAGATGAACCACTGGCTATGGAGAGTTTGGATAATTAGAATTGTTTTTCCATTAATAACCTCGTAAACCTTGCAAATTATTTACTGGTTTGAAAAAGATTCTAACCTAAATTAGTAAAGCTTACTCTGATATTCATTTTGTAATTACTTAGAACTAATCCTGGAATTATTTACAGGAAATAAAATAAAAGCAGATCTAAATATTTTAAAATGAATTGAGATGAAATTAGAATTAAAAAGATATATGTACTGAGAATACCAAATTGACATGACATGGATATTATTCCTTGATTTAACTTTTTGTTTGCTTATTTAACTGAAAGCAGATTTGTTCATGGCATTTCTTTTTCCACAGTGAACTTTTTTAATCAGTGCAACTTTGTGTATCTTGGTATGCTTTGTCACATTGTTTAGTGAAATGCATATGAGTATTTTTTTAATAGTTTAGTGCACTTTTATATGTGGTTTTTATTTTCCATACTTTTAATTTAAGAGGGCAGTGCCTTTTCCATTAAAAGATGGGTTTCATTACAAGGAATGTTGTTATGGAAATGTGTGCTTTAAGTTTAATTGTCACTCAATTTCAAATAAGTACGTGGGAAACCATGCACCAAAGCAAAGGAAAATGATTGGTAGGGTTTGTTTTCAAAACAAATCCATTTATTGAAAGGGAGGGCCTCTAAGGGAAACAAAACAATCAGATTACCTTACATGGAGATGCAGAGTCTGTGCAAATGTTCTTGATGTTCTATTTGCAACCATCCTTTTTTTTAAAAATACCACTTATTCCTCCCCCCTCCCCCCCATTGGAAAGATGAGGCATGACTTGCTTTCAAAGCTGAATGGGCAAAGGCCATTTTTCTTCATTCCCTATATTTTGGGCACATAAAACAAGTTCACCCACCAAGAAAAGTAGTAAATTCCCATCTGGAATCTACTTTTGGCAGATGCAGAGAATGAATGAATGTGCGCGTGTATGTAAAAGCTAATGGATTCTCCATTGCTTGGTTGCTGAGTGAAACCCAATGTAGCTCTTTGATAAATAGAAACTAACCTATGTCTGTTTGTGAAGTGAGTGTGATACTCTCAGTCCATTTCCTATTGCACAGCTGAATGCATCACAAAAAAAACCTCCTCTGGAAATATCACTAGTTTGTATCCTTTACAGAGATTCAGCCAAGAGATCAAGCACTTAACAGACACGAAGGCAGAACTATCCCCTCATTCCAAGAGGTGGTGCCTTCACAGGGCATTCCCATCGTCAGATGTAGTATAACTATCCAGTGATGATGATGGCCACATGAGATAGCCACCCGTATGTTTAAATGCACAGATACACAATCAGGGAAACTTGTAATGTTACTACACATGCTCCATTTTTCTGTAAAAAGTTGTCTTTGAACTAACATCAGAGAGGGGAATAACTATGGTAACCTGTTCATGCCCATGGAAATATTCTCAAGAGTTTGAAACTGTTTAAACATTTCAACCCTGTCCACATGAGACAGTCACAAGTAAATCCCCAACTAGATTTTCTTGATTTATAATTTAAGGCCCAGGATACTGCTACTGCCTCAGCATGAGGGGAGGCTGGATTAACAAGGGACCAAGTTAACATCCAGGGGGCACTTTGAAGGTGCAGCAATCCACCCCTGGAGTCACTCGAGTTTTAAATGAATTCTGGTGATTCCCCTGCTGCCAGACACTTTGGCCCTAGTCTAAGTTACAAAGGAATCTGTTCTCCATGCTGAGTCTAAATCTTCTTTGGTAAAATGAAAATAATGAGAAATACAACTATTATATGACTGAAAAAGAATGGAAACCATATTAGACTCATATACTTTAAGGTCAGAAGGGACCATTTTGATCATCTAGTCTGACC
>JANRFK010004149.1:84124489-84136976 GCA_030068395.1 Apalone spinifera
GCTGGAGCGGCAGGAGGCAGCACGCTCTGCACCAGGGTCTGCAGGTGTTGGCAGGTGGCACGACCCTGGGCAAGCAGCTCCCGCCGGAACTCCCGATCTTCTTGCATCCAGTGCTCCACGATGCGATGCAGGGCTCACAGGGCCCCCAGGTGCTGCTTTTGGTACACCTGCAGTGTTTGGGTGGTCCTGCGGAGCCCTCGGGTGCGGGAGCATGTACCGGGTGGGGTGATGCATCCTGCACGCACAGCTGGTGTGGTTGTGGAGAAACAAGAGAAGTGGTCAGTTCTCCCTGGGGACACAGTGGGTGAAGCTGAGCCCCCCCTCTGCGAGGTGAGGATGACCGTGTCCTGCACCGTCAGATCTGATGTGCTTGCACAGAGGCCATGTTCAGAATGTCTGGCTATCCCCGGGAGTAGGAGCTGCCCCGAGATGGCACCCATGATCCTGTTCTGTGTAAAGTGAGGCTGAGGTCGGGGGGAGATGTCCCCTGCTTCTGTGTAGAGGGGGCTTGTGAAGGGAGGGTGTCCTGCTGTGTCCTGCCCCGGGGTCAGGAGCATGTCATGTCTCTTCACACACGCATGTGGCTATCAGGCCAAGGCTCCTATGTGGCAGCCAGCTGGAGCCACCTGCCCAGAGGTGGCACAGCATGTGCTCGCACATGCACACGTTGCTGCATGATCCATGGTAAGTGAAGCTCATGTGCGCGGTCCCTGGTCTCCCTCCCAGCCCCCCCAGGAGCCTTGGCCTGATATCCCCCCAGTAAGGGGATAGTGATGGCACTCACATGTTGTGGCCTCCCCAGATGACCCTGGTGACTCTGCTGCTGGGACGGCTCGGAGGTCCTGGCAGCATGGCACCCTCCATCTCAGTTCCTGCAGCTCCTCCTCCACACCCTGGTCAGGGCCCTCTGCCAGATCGGTGTCCTCCGGGGTGGCACAGACCGTCCCACCTCCCAGGATGCAGTCCAGGTCACAAAAATAGGGTCAGGTATCTGCCCCTGTTGGGGAGCTGCCCCGTGTGGTCCTGGCATACAGCTGCCATAAATCTTTTATTTTCATATGTATCTGCTCCTGGGTGCACATGTGCCCTTTGGTGGCAGCTATCCGGCTGTAGACGGCTGCGTTCTTCTATCTAGTGTGGAGATCATCAACGTTGGAGGCCTCCCCCAAACCTCAATGAAGTCCAGGAAGGTGCCCACCGTCTCTGGCCCCTGGCTGGCTCCTGGGAGCTGGGGGAGTGGGCAGTGGACAGCTGGCTGGCACTGGCTGCCCGGCTCATTGTAGGGCCACTGGGTCGGGGCAATGACTGCTGGCAGGCCTGGACCTGGCATGTGCAGTGTGGCCAGAGTCTACCCCTTTAAGGGCTCCAGGGCTGGAGGGAAAGAAGAGGAGTTTTCCTGGTTTGGCCCAGAGCGGCCATCAGGGGAAACTAGGAAGGGCTGGAGGCCCCCTATTTTGAAATAAGGGGCTACACAGCGCTTATTTCAAATTAGCTATTTCAAATTTGGTGTTATTCCTCGTAGAATGAGGTTTACCAAATTTGAAATAAGCACTCCGCTATTTCAAATTAATTTCGAAATAGTGGTTTGGCTGTGTAGACGCTAGGAAAGTTAATTCGAAATAACGGCTGTTATTTTGAATTAACTTTGATATGTAGACATACCCATATGTACTGAAAGAATGTGGGAACATATGTATGCTAATTGTGTATCTTGTTTCGATTCTATTTCAAAATAGCTTATTTTGAAATTTGGTGCCTCTAAACAGTGCCAAATTTTGAAATAACACACTATTTTGAGACATTCCTTAACCCTTGTGGAACGAGGGTTATAGGGATGCCGAAATAGTGTGCCTGTTATTTCGAAACATATTTTGAAATAATAGGCAGCTTTAAGATGCAGGGTAGCCACTCTGTGTAGAGATGCCCTGAGAGAGTCTGGTTCTCCACCTCTGAGAATAGGTTCAATTATCAGTATACATATGTGTTGTGGATCACACATGGATAAGGTGTTTCTAGGATAGCTTGCCCTGTTCTGTACTGATTTTGATTTTTGGATGATTTCATTGGTTTCTTTTTGTTTTATGTATATTGTCACAGTTGGTTGTGGATTTTTGTAGCTCACTTATTAACACTAAACCATTTTAATAGAAAGGGGAAGCAAGGCAGGCAGGCTGATACTCTCCAAACCTTTAAATTAGTCTTGTAAACCCTCTTCTACCATTCTGCCTCTTCAGCATAGCAAATGCAAAATAAAAACCATCCTGCCATCATAAATTTACCATTCTAAGGGTTACCCTTTAAAGAAACAGATGGAGTTTTTGAATGTTCTCTGAAAGTTAGAAAATTTGGTCTCCGTGAGTCCAGTGGGGCAAGTGAATTCCAGAATCAAGTACCTTCTGCTGAAAATGCTTTGCCACTAGATGTTCAAATGTTATCCAGAACTCATCAGATTTTTCTAACTGTCTCGGTACCCAGGACATAAGGTATCATTATAGAGTGAGACCCTGTGGTACACAGAGTAATATACAATTAAAAAATTAGTTTCTAATCAACAGAAATTTCCCTACTATTTGGCTAAAAGGATTTGAGACCATCAGTGACGTAAAGTCATTAAGCAACCTGTGTCTGTAATATAGAGTGAGGAAAGTTCAGGCCATAGTCTGTAGACAATTTTGGAGATGGCTTTGGTATGTAATGTAAAATAATCTTAAAATTCCCTATATCAGGATTTGGGACTCTTATCTCTTTCTAACATTCTTACCTTTACAAAAAGAAGTGCTGACTATGAATATTGCAGCATAGACAAGTTTTTCCAAGCAGATTCTTCAGATTAAAAATACACCACAGATGCAGCTGGAGTGCAAAGCTGTCCAGAATCCAGACGTTATGGAAAGGAATCAGTCTCTCCACTTGTTTACTTAGTCTTGGAAACACAGTTCAACAACTTGACAGTGAGAGAGACAGACTGAGACCTAAAAATGAACATTCACAGCAGGGGAGCTGCCTGTTTCCTTCTTCCTCTTCTCTGTCTCTTTGCTGTATACATGATGCAGCCTATATGCAACATCAGACACATGATGAAACCTAGGTTTTCTTTTCTTTTCTTTTCTTTTCTTTTCTTTTCTTTTCTTTTCTTTTCTTGCAGCAGCTCATTTTGGGGAAATGTTTTATTTACTGTTTGCACTAGCATAAAGGCTGTTAAAGCCTTTCTGAAGAGAAGCTTGTTTCTGTATTAACTGGACTAGTACATTAAAAAACATAACAATCTGTTATATGCCACTTGTAATAGCAGAACACTTTTTTGATGTGCCATTGGTATGAAAGCAAAGCAAATACCCTATTTAAGCTTTTAAATCTTTTCACTTGCCCTCTTTTTCTTTGTCTTTCCTTGCTTCCAGAACTCCCTCCGTTCTTTCTCTTTCTCTCTCCCCCTTTTTGTTCCTGGAACATTCTGTTTCTTTTACGAGCTAACAAGTTTGATGTGGCCCTGTGTCTCCTTCCCTTCCAGGCTTGCAGCTGTTTTGGCAACAGAAGAAAAAATCCCCATAACAAATCAAATAAAAGCCCATTCTGTGAAGAGGAATTGAAAACAGCAGGCCTCAAAGAGGACTGCACATGCGATGCCTTGTTCTGGCTTTCAACACAACTCAAATCAGAAACACATTACCATAATCTGAAACAGCCCACTGCTAACACAAGACAGATGGTGGGTAATAACCCATGCATCATTAATAAATAAATTCCAGCATTAAAGGCTTTACAAAGTATGACAACATTATCCGGGCAAAATTACTGCCTTTCTCCCACCCCCAACATAATTTCACTGTGTTGTGGGTCTTTTTTTTTTAAAGGGTCTGTGCTTTTGAAGGAAGTTAAATACAGCACAATGTTTTAAACAGATCAAACCTAGTTCAGCATACAAGACAGGTCTGAAACTCCAGAAGGAAAAAAAGAAAATAGCTGCCAAAGTGCAATAGCTCCCATGTACTTTGGAAAAGCAAATGACAACTTATTGCACTCCACCGGCTGACATTGCCCTCTCTGGTACTCCACTGTTCTTATATTTCACTACATTTTTCAACCAAGAATTTTTGCATCATGGTTGCCACAAAGCTAAAAGATACATGCATCATTTCTCAGCGATCCTCCTGCATACTGTATCAGCTGTCTGTTTTATGCCCCCTTTCCCCTCTTTTCAGAGGCAATGGTGACTATAAAAGTCTGAACTCTAACAAATGTTGGAGAATATATGAAAAAGATTGATGGTCAACAATCTGCTTGTGATTGACTATGCTGGGTCTAATAGATGTGGGGTTTTTGGTGGTGGTGGTGTTTGGGTTTTTTGTTTTTCTTTTTGAGAGAGAGAGAGAGAGAGAGAGAGAGAGATCTAGTTAAGGGAAAAAATGCAGTAGAGTAGTATGTAATAGCAGATAGCAACAACATGGCTGAGTCACCATACCACAATATAATAGTCATGATGTAGGCTGCATCATGTATAGGGCATACATAGAGTAGTATGTAATAGCAGATGGAAACAACGGGGCTGAGTCACTATAACTTGATACATATCAGAACTTTGCCAAAGTTCTGGAGTGGCGAATGGGTTTAGAGTTTATATCCACCATTCCAAATAATCTATTATGAGAAGTGGTTGGAATAGAATTTTGGCTATATCATGAGAGCTGGCTATAGCTCCTAGTTAAGCAAGGTGGAAGGGAAAAATCTTACTCAGAATCCTGGGTTCTGCAGTAATTGGTGATGAAGGTTCATTAATGAAATGCTTTCTTCTCAATCAGTATGGGACCAATGCCCCGGCATGATGTTTTGAGTGCCCATTGTTTCTGGATGTAATTTGCCATGTTGCAAAGAAGGTGTAAACCCAAGATCTGGCTCAGTAGTTATCATTAAAGATATCATATCAATTTTGCAAATATAGGAATGCTAAATGCGATTCTTTGCCTCTGTTCTGTTCTGGATAATTACACTCTGCCTACAGTTTCAATAGAATGCAAGATGTATCTGATTTTTTAAAAAAATTTCTAACCTAAACTGTTGCATAGTATCGTGTGTTATTACATTTCGGAGGCAGTCATAGTTCCCTTTAAGGTGTGCGCCTGCATGGCCATGCACAAAAAATTCTCCACCCACCCAACTCCTTCGCAGAACTGTGCAGCAGTGTACCAGTGGAAGGTGAGCTGCTGCTGCTGGTGGTGGTGGTGGATGAGTTGGGGCTCAGCCAGGCAGCTCTTTGTTGTCCCCGACTCCCAGGGCCACGCAGTGACTGCCCAGCTGTTCTGGGGGCTGGCGCTGTGTAGCAGCAGTGGCTGCTCCTTCAGCGGCTGGGGCAGCTGCTGCTCAGGTGGTCAGGGTCAGGGCTGGGCTCGTGTGGCAGCAATGGCTCCTCCGGCGGCCAGGGCCACATGACTGTGGCAGCGGCAGCTTCTCTGGTGGCCAGGGTCAGAGCTGGAGCTGCGTGGCAGCTACTTCTCAGGCCTTTTCCAAGTGTACTTGGAAAGAAATACTGAGTTACTTAAGGCACTCTTGTGATATGGGTTTATCACTCCTGCAGTGTGTGTTGAGAATGTCTTCCCATCAAGCTTATGTAGATGTGCCAAAATTTAGGGTGATTCCTGGTGTTGAGCTGTGCTTCTCTACTTTTATCCTCAATATTTGTTTCTGATTGCATTAATCCTTGGGTTGATAAAAAGAATCTCTTAATAGGAATAAGAAGCAATCCATCTTTGCGTTCACATTATCAGTAGATCCAGATTTGCCACACCAGAGAAGTGTAGGCACCTTTAATGAGAATTCATGGCTATTAAGACAGAAGTGAATAAGAGTACGATTTCACAGAGCCCCTTGCACACCAGGGTATTCTAAGCACTTCATATAGCAACACATTAGATACCATTAATGCAATGAGAATGTGGGGACACATGGAAGCGGTTATTTTTCTCCAAAATAACTCAACATTAGAACCTGTTTGAGGAGGAGGAGTAGTGTAGAATTGACCACAAGGACTACCCTGACATGTTTTTGATAAGTATCATGGGGCCGTCAGGGCCAGATATTTAAAAAGAGCTTCACAATTTATATTTATCAATTTTTGGTCTACAGTTCTTTTAAACCTCTTTTGGGCCTGCAGGCCCAGGTGTTAGTGATAGAGATGGGCAGACAAGCCAGCAGCTGTCTAGCCTGGAATTCAATGGATCTGCACTGACCCAGTGAAGACTGGCGGGATCAATTAGATCTCAGAGTGGCATGTACATAAAAGATGACTATTGGGCCATAGACAATGGTTCATAAGGATTTGGGCTAAAATCCCAATCTGCACTATTGTGTCCAACAAATATTGTAGTTGCTTAACCCATAAAATCCCATTCGATCACTGGTTGACATTTGGCTATGATTTATAGAGTAATACAGGCTACTACCGAAGGTCTAGTTAGGGGGAGTAGAGTAAGTAGTATGTAATAGCAGATAGCAACAACATGGCTCAGACCCTGGGAGGGGGTAACCAGGGCAGGGACCCAGCCATGATGACCCCCTCATCATTCAGGATCACATGCACCCCCTTAGCACCCCTCCCCTCCACAGCACTCAGGGTCACCTATGTCCCCTCAGCATCCTCCCTCCCACACCACTCAGGAGTCAGGACTGCCTGCCCCCCTCCCTGCCCCAGCACCCTTTCCCACACACCACTTCGGAGCAACTGCCCCCTTTCAGTAACCATGGCAGGGACCCAACCAGGGGTGATATTGACTCCTGCAGGAGCGTGCCACAGGCTCCCAGCACTGCTGCAGTGGCGTGAAAGGAGTGCCCTGCCCCAGATTCCTCCTAGATGTGCCAGTGAGTGTCCATGCTATTTGTGCAGCACTATATAATGTGGCTATTTTGCACTCTGGGTGGCACAAAGGTACCCTAAAGGCAGTGATCTCGCTTCTCTAGTTGGGTCGTACCCCCCAGTATAGATAGGAGACTTCCAATCTTGCTTAGAGCCAATGAAATGGCTCTGTGGTGCCCTTCCAAAGCTCTCAAGATAGGAGCATTTTGGAGGAAAATTACAGCAGTTCTGCACTGGGCTTATTCTTGGCCTCCTATGACTTCTATGGAACTATAGGCAGTGCAAACTTAGAGTAGCCTTGAGGCTAATCTAACATACAACAATAGTTGGATTGCTCTGGCAAGATGGAAAATACGGGAGGCACAAAGGGGGCTTAGATACGTCTTTCACTCTTTCAGCATTCCTGCATTGATGCACTGTTGTCATGCGTTGGTATCCTAATAAAAGTTGAGAGATGCTGTAGTTCATACTTTTTTCTGCTGGATCTCATACTTCTGATATTGCTAACAAATCCTCCAACATCCTTTTGGTGTTTTGAATTCTGACAGTAATCATAGGACTGGAAGGGAGGGCTATAAACAGAGGAAGTTGGCTACTGAACATTTTGCCGTATTAATTTTCTTTTTGACTTCATATTAAATAAACATTTAAGTCATGAACCTTGTTAATTATCCCCTTGTTTTAGTGTTTTTTCTTCCATGACATTTTATAAAATATATTTAAGATATTTGTTAATAACATGGGTGCCACAGTGGCGCAAATCCGAAGAAGCGTACATGACCTCAATATTGATACAAAACAAAACTAACTCTGCTCATGGATGGAAAATCTTAGAAGGAATACTGGTTGCAGTTTTAATGGTAAGGGTTTAATGTCCCTTCCTCCTGCTAAAATATAGCTAACTAGATAAATAAAATTTGTAAAAAAAAAAAAAAAAAGTTTTGGTTCCCTTTGGATGAAATATTATGTATATAAATAAATGGCAGTTCCAGTTATTCAGAGCACTTGCACATCCTTTTTCCAGAAGATTTGCAGGTGGTGGGGCCGCAATGGCCCAAACTATTGCTTTCCATCTGTGTTTAGCTCAATGGTTGGAAACATCTGTTTCAGATATGGACAGCACCATACAGGCCCGTGGCCTATGTGACCTACCATCTTGATTATTAGAATGTGCACTACATGGGGTTGATCTGAAAGATGGGCAGACCATTCACCTTGAACAGCACATGGTTGCATGTTTACTGAGTGGTGTCAGCCTTAACTAACATAGTGCATATTCCCAAAGTCTGCCCTGGCATCATCATTATTTCCAGGAGCAATTCAAATTGTTAGTTTTTATCAGAAAAGCATGGGCCATGGCTATCTGAGAAACCACCTTGCTCCCTACACACCCTAATTATTGGTGAGATCAGCTAGCGAGATTCAGCTAAACACCCCCTTTAGCTGAACTTCTGGGGAATTGTGGTAGGGAATCCTTGGTGGAAAGTTGACTATGGAATTTGTTTACCTTACTGGTCCGCAGTGAATTCGGGTCTTTTTATTTGTACAACCACTGCCTATTCAGGTGACTACCAGCTGCTTTCTTTGCAAGACTAAAGAAAAATACTAGGCAGAGTCACTTATGATTTAACCTTCTTAAAGCCATAGTAACACTGAAAACTTTTAAAGAGTTTATGAGCTTTGACTCATTATATATTGTATGGATGCACCAGTTCAGATAAATAGAAGCCCAACTTTGTGAATTCATGTAATATTTAGCACCCTGTATCAATCTGTAACATTTAGAGGACGCTGTTGTATTTTTTATTTTGCATTTCTTATCTAATTCCAGTTTAAAAACTAGCTTAAAATCCAGGGGCGTTGGAACAATTTGTATAGTGGAGGTGTTGAGAGCTATTGAACTAAACTGTAAGGCTTGTATTTGATGGAAGCCAGCTCAAGGCAGGGAGTGCTGCTGCATCTCCAGCACCTATGAAAGGTCCTCATGCAATGAAGCTAGTGCAGACTGCTGAACATCAGTGCCATTTCAGTCACCCCTCTGTGATATTTTGTGCAGTAATTTAAGAAGAGTTTGATTTGAATCACTATCACTGCATTGGCAGTTAAGTCAAAGCAAGCAAGCAAGCCAAATATATTTTATGAGACTATTCAAGAGAAAATTTTGGAAAGATTGGGTCAAGAGTCTCCATTCAAATCTTTTGATTGGCATGAAATAATAAAAAACTTACCATATACACTGTGTACCAATCAGATAGTGTTTAAAAATGAAAGCTTGACAATTCTGTTGTATTCATTTCCTTACCACAAATTTCAGGCTAGTGTTATGAGAAGAGAACTGATCGCAAAACTATGTAACCTCCCCCCCCCAAAAAAACCCCTGCATGTCTCCAAAATCTATAAAATAAGCAAATATTTTATAATATTTGAGTAGACCCCCAATTCTCTTATATGCTATAATTGCTGTTAATAAAAAAATGATAGTAGTATGGCTGCAGTTGAAAGCTACATTCCAGATGTGTGACTTTTGATGTTAATATGTTAAAACAGGGAGAGAGAATTTTTTGTTGTGTTTTGGAGTTTTTTATTGTGCCATAGCTTATATTTTGTTGCCTGAAAACTTAGGATAAAAATCCATTGATAAAATTCTCAATAGTTCTACACTTCAGTTTTTTGTGTGATTACTGCTAGAGAGTAACTATCTGATAAGTTTCATCTTATCAGCTCTTCTTGCAGCCAGCACAGAATTCCTTTCCGGGAATTCTCCCTTCAGTTATTTTTATAACAATAAAATTGTTGCTTTCATGTTTCAGCTCAGCTACATTATTTATAGGAAAAGCTAATGGTGATACCACGACAGTCAAGAAAGTTCCCAAAAGGCAATTGTCTAAAGCCCTGATCCAGCAAGACACTTAAGCATGTGCTTAACTTTAACATTTAATGTTGACCTCAATGGGACAACTCATATTCTCAGAGTTAAGCATGTATTTAAGAACTTTATTGGATCAGGGCTGGATGGAGCAGAGAGGATTACAAACACTGCTCTATGTGATCATCACTAATACTGGGCAAATAATTTATCTGACAACTTTAGACTCTATTTTACTTCCTGATTTTGCACATCTCTGTGAAATTCAAAGAGGACTAATTCATTAACCCTTATTCAGACAGTACTAGGAATGTTAAAATACATTTATTTTTACATACATTATTTGTAAAAAAACTGCTGAATTTTTTAGAGGTTACATGTTTACACACAGGGCGGCAGGCAGGAGCCAGCACTGGCAGAAAGCCGACTCTTAAACCAGCTCCCACCTTCCCCCGATAAAGAGGCAGCAATTCAGGGAGCAGGTGGTTCCATGAGAGCTGATATGCACGGGGAGCCAGTTTGGAAGCTGACTTCCTGCATGTACTGGCTTGTGCCTGCTTACTCTCTCTCCTGTGCTGATGCCTCTGTAGGAGGTAGCAGGGGGAAGGGCAGGTGGCTCCCGCCTCCCCCCTCTGCTACTGAAGCAGCAGGAGTGGGTGAGTGTAACCTCCAGGGTTAGCTGATAAGTCCAGGCTTATCAATTAACCGTGTTCACGGATACACGTTAACAACCCTAGATAATACCTACACACACAAAAATTCCACTAAAATAATGATTTGCAGATTTAGACCCATTGACTTTAAGAAGCAACTGGTATTGACCATTTATTTTACAAAGCATCCAGAAGTCCCTGTCAGGATTTGGGTTTCATTGTCTAGGATCAGTACAAACACAGATAGAGAGAATCCCTGTGCCAGAAGGTTTATCATTAATTTCCCTATCATTGGGGAAAGGAAGGAAATTTTCCAAAGAAACAATCCTTATTACTTATACTGGTTTATCTTCCTGCCAATGAGACCTGGCTCTATACAACGAGGTCCATTGCTATGATTAAGGTCCACTAAGAGATTCATTCCCAATGATACAATTTATTGCTGGTAACACTTCTTCCAATGATGTAACATCTTGATATTCCCTGCTTAATCTAATGTTTAGTTTTCGCAGTTGCATACCCACAGCCAGGTGTCTCAGTCTCGACCACAAAAGACACTTTTAGAGATTTCAAAAAACACCTTGACCTCACAGACATATAAATGATAAAGCATGGGTTTGACCAGCAGAAATCTGTAAATATTAGCTTAACTAAAAGGGGGGAGCATGGAGAGTAAAAGCTTTGTTTCCTTGTATTAATTTATCTGATAGGTTGTGATTCCATGACTGTCTCTAATTTCAGGAATTTGCACACCCATTTTTTTCTATCCCAGCAACACAAAAAATAACAAATAGTAGGGTTGTATAAGTAATTATCAGTGATCTGTCTGGATTGTCACTTTTCAGTGCTATAGGGAAAGAACGAGTGAAAGAAGCATTTGTATATACTTGAGAAAAGAAATCAGTCTGGGTTTGTTGCACATGTAAAAGAATTAAATGAAGGACAACTAAGTGGTTTTAAGTGTCTGGGTAAGACAACATTGTGAATAAAATAATCTGTTAAGGAACAGTTCAGTCTGGAAAAGAATGTTAGTGGAGTTAATAAAAATGATTGCCCATGAGTTAAATTCTTCTGTCTTTGGAGATCCTTGCACTGAGTGTCAGTTTACTGCAGATGTTAGCAATGCTGCTCAGTTTTCACCAAGCTCTTCCATTTTATGAAAGGATGGTGGTGCATGAAACTCACCCCACTGTAGTGGGCCAGTTCAAAGTTCTCCACACCAGTTAGCTCCACTCAAGTCCCATTTAAGCTCCTACACTGTGTTTATGTGGTGCAGAGTGCTTTGTGTGGGCCCCTCTGCATTGGGCTGTTCTGTGGGAGTGATATGAGAGAAATATCTGCATATATGTAGATATCTAATGTAAAGAATGCCCTCTTAATATATTAAGAATATATAGCTTTGTTCATTAGTTAGTAGTTTCATTAATTTTGTTACGCATTGCAAATAGTTTCCTTGGGTCTGTTTTTTCCAGGCTGACAACAATATCTAGCAAGAGAGTATGACAGAACAACAACCTGACAAAACACAAAGATCTGTGTATTGTGTATGTGTTATCAACAGCAGGGGCGGATATAGGGCTGGGCAAGTGGGATGGCCGCCCCAGGCCCCGCGCTTCAAAAAGCCTCGCGCATGCGCCGGGTTGCCACCGTGCATGCGCCGTGGCAAAGAGGGGCCCCGCAAAATTGTGCTGCCCTGGGCCCTGCAAAATGGTCATCTGCCCCGATCAACAGACTTTTATATGGGATAAACTTAAAAAACAACAAATGGTCTGGTAGCACTTTATAGACTAACAAAACATATAGATTGTGTCATGAGCTTTCATGGGTCATGATACCATATATATATTTTGTTAGTCTATAAAGTGCTACCAGACCATTTGTTGTTTTGTAAGTTTATCCTGTACAGACTAACTCAGCTACCCCCTGAAGTTTTTATATGGGAGTGCATCATGGACCTTATACTTTCTCAGGAAAAAATGCTCAACAACTTTCATGTATGTTGTCTTCACCCAATCTTGGGAATCTCCTGGAGGCACAGAACCAGCAACACTGAGGTGATCAAGTGGACAAGTGAGTGCTAACAGGGAGTTTAGAGAGGGAGTTCTCCAGGTAAGGGAGAAGCAG
>JANRFK010004149.1:84144524-84170759 GCA_030068395.1 Apalone spinifera
TAATAAGCGTACTTTCTATGCCAATATCTAAATCGTTGATGAAGATATTGAATAAATGGAGGTAGTTGACAGTTCATTGATCAAGCATTATACTCTTGGAGAGAGATGCTTTTTCTATGAAGTTATTCAAATGAAAAGCAGGATTAATTCTTCACAAGTCCTATTTCAGGCAAAACTAGACTCCTCCCAGAGTATGGTATATCTGCTCAATGTGAGTAATGGAGGCAGAAATGAGCCATAGGATTGTAAACTTATCAGGGCACGGAGCATGCCTTTAATCTGCCATTATGGTGTTATATAAATGATAATGATACAAATCATAGAAGATTAGGATTGGAAGAGACCTCAGGAGGTCCAATCCCCTGTTCAAAGCAGGATCAATCCCAACTAAATCATTCCAGCCAGGACTTTGTCAAGCCTGGCTTTAACAACCTCTAAGGATGGAGATTCCATCACCTCCCTATGTAACCCATTCCAGTGCTTCACCATTCTCCTAGTGAAATAGTTTTTCCTAATATCCTACCTATACCTCCTCCACTTCAGCTGAGGCCATTACTTCTTGTTCTGTCAGCTGGCTATCTCCACCCACTTTGGAAACTTCTTTCAGGTAGTTGAAGGTTGCTGTCAAATTCACTCCATCACCACACTCTTCTGCAGACTAAATAAGTCCAGTTTTCTGTAGTGGGGGCAGGGGAGGACTGAATCAATACTCCATATGTAGCCTCGCTAGTGCTAAACAGAGGGGAATAATAAATTATCTTTATCTGCTGGCAATATTCCTACTAAATGCAGTCCAATATGCCAGTAGCCTTCTTGGCAACAAGGGGACACTGTTAATTCATATCCAGTTTCTCATCCTCTGTAATCCCCAAGTCCTTGTCTTCAGAACTGCTGCTTAACTAGTAAATCCACAGCCCATAGCTGTGCTTGGGATTATTTCATTCTAAATGCAGGACTTTGCACTTGTCCTTGTTGAACCTCATTAGATTTCTTTTGGCCCAATCTTCCAATTTGTCTAGAACACTCTGGATTGTATCCCTACCCTTCAGGATATCTACCTCTCCCTCTCAGTTTAGTGTCACACATGAACTTACTAAGGGTACAATCTGTCCCATCAACCATATGATTAATGAAGATGTTGAACAAAACTGGACCCAGAACTAACCCCAGGGCATGCCGCTTGATTCTGGCTTCCAACTAGATATCAAGCCATTGATCACTACCCATTTAACCTGACAATCTAGTCAATTTTCTTTTCACCTTATAGTCCATTTCTTCAAGTCATATTTCTTTAACTTGCTGGCAAGAATACTGTAAGAGACTATATCAAAAGCTTTGCTAAAGTCATGAGATATCACGTCCCCATATTCACAGAACCAGTTATATCATTACAGAAGATAAATAGGTTGGTCAGGCTTGTCTTGCCCTTGGTGAATCCATGTTGACTGTTCCTGATCACCTTCCTCTTCTCCAAATGTTTCAAAATTGATTCTTTGAAGAACTGCTCCATGATTTTTCTAGGGCCTGAGGTGAAGCTAACAGGTCTGTAGTTCCCCTGTTTCTCCTTCCTTTGTTTAAAGATGGACACTACATTTGCCTTTTTCCAGTCATCTAGGGCCTCTTCCAATCACCACAAGTTTTCAAATATAATGTCTAATGGCTTTGCAATCACATCAGCCAGTTCAGTAGCCTTGGAGGAATTGGATCCGGCTTGATGGATTTGTGCATGTCCAGCTTTTCTAAATAGTCCTTAACCTGTTCTTTCACCATTGAAGACTGCTCACCTCCTTCCCATACTGTGCTGCCCAGTGCATCAGTCTGGGAGCTCACCTTGTCTGTGAAGACTGAGGCAAAAGGAACATTGAGTACTTCAGCTTTTTCTATATAACGTGATACTAGGTTGTCTTCTCCATTCCGTAAAGGTCCTACACTTTCCCTGGCTTACTATTGTTGCTAATATACCTGGGGAAATCCTTCTTGTTATCCTTCATGCCCCTTGCTAGTTGCAGCTCCAATCATGCTTTGGCCTTCCTGATCACACCTCTGCATGCTCAAGCAATATTTTTATACTCCTCTCTAGTCATTTGTCCAAGTTTCCACTTCTTGTAAGTTTTCTTTTTATATCTAAACTCACCAAAGACTGTTTTTTTAAGCCCCGCTGGTTGCAGCAAACCCAGCTGATACAGCAAGCGATACATCATTCCCTTCTTCCACACTCTACTGCTGCCCTTTAAAGAAAAGAATTAAAAGATCAAAGTCAAACCCCACCCAAATCAAGTGCAAAAGAGAGGTTAGAAGTGGGGATAAAGACCTGCTCCATTACTTCATACCAAAACGCTGGAGGGCTGCAGTATTTACTTTTAATAATGTAGCTGGCAAATATAGTACATCAGGAATCGGTACTAGAAAAGAGTACTCAATTTTGTAAAAGGGATACAAACTAGTCCGAGACAAGAAAAATCTAATTAGATTTTTAAATCAAGATTTAAACTTAAAAAAATAAGCTGTGTGATCAGAGGACCATAACTAATGAGGAAAGGCTGGGAGTTGAGGGAGAGGAGAAATAGCCTCATTTAAAAATTGGCATAGAAAGTTTCTGCGGCCATGCATTGTTCCAGGGAGGGCAGAGCTGCAGGGCCAAACTGTTCAGCCTTAGTGATAGTGGGAATGAGTAACATTCTTGGCTCACAGTATGGCTTAAAGGAGCCACCTGGGCAAAATGCCCTTGCTAGGATGCGTTCTATGTCAGATGTAGCCTGAAGTAGCCAGAGACAAGTCTGTCTAATTGTACTAATTTAATGAAAGGAAGAGTTGGGAGGAATATCCAGGCATGGAAATGCTTTTAAAGCTGACCAATGTAAGATTGAACCAGTCATGCACAATAACTCCCATTGCTCCTTAACTTGGGGCAAGTATTTTTTCTGTATAGGGTTCTTTCAATCTTTGATTTACTCTGACACCTCTTTTGTTTAGACACAAACTGTCCAACAGTTTATAAAATAAATAAAAAGAATCATAGGGTTGGAAGATACCTTAGGAGGTCATTGAGTCCAACCCTCTTCTAAAAGCAGGACTAATCCCAATTAAATCCATAAAAATGGGAAAGTCGCTTAATTGTTGATTAGCCCAGTCCTGTTCTCCACTTTCAACTGTCCCTCTGTTTTTTGTTTCTAGGCTCATCTCACCTGCCCCATTGACTCTTACACCTCTGAGAGTTGTGAGGCTGGTGTTCCAAAACGGGGCCACAAAAACAACTTCCCCCAAAGGCCCAGTTTGATGCTATACTTCCTATTTTAGCTTTCCCTTGTAACACAGTGCTCAAGTTAATGTTTGTCATGCCTCTGGGATACAAATATCCCTGTGACTAGCTGCATATAAACACCAATATTGAAACTGTGGCTTTGGTCTTTCATGGCTCTACATCAGCAGTAGCAGGGTGAATTAAAGAACATTACTGATCTCAACAGGCCATACATAATACCCCTCAGCATTATAATATCGGATGTATATTCTAAATAATTTCTGAATATTTTACTTCTTAAGTGTACTTTTAATACCCAAAGATACCCTAAAAGTTAAAACATTTAGTCAATAAAGAAATGTATAGGTTTTCTTCCTTGCACCCTGTCTACAATTTGCTACAGTGAAATTCTGTGAATTGCAATACATTTATGTATTATTTGAATGGTTGCATGGAAGATTATTTCACTATAAGGTATTCAGAAGGTATAGAGTAAAATTGTGCAAATAATAAAGATATTAAATTGTCTGACCAAAAATTAAGAATACTCATTGTAGCCCTTAGTGTTCATATATTGCAGCTCCTACAATATGTGTTGCCAGACTTAGTGCTATTATGTAAGGGTTAATGTTACTTTTTAAGCTAATCCCCGATCAGCAAATCTGATTACAGTTGTTACATAAAAATCTGCCATCTGGGGTTGATGCACACGCTTTTCAGATCCTACACTTTTCTTGCAATGTCTGGGTATGTTGGCTCTCAACCTGCCCAGTAGTTTGCTGCCAGAACAATCTGTCCTGAGCTATGATTTCCAGGTCACTGGGAAATATGCTGCATGATTTCAAGCTCCTGTGCATCCTCAACTGAATGAACCAACAATGTACAGTCATCAGCCAACAGGTGGTCATGAATAGTTGTAGTGAACACTTTGGTGTGAGCCTGAAGTCTTCAGAGATTGAAAATGCAGTCAGCTTAGAACTGAATAGGTATGCTCAACTTGCAATCCTTGAAAGCAACTAACAGCGTCATCAAAAAGTAGATGCTGAACAAGAGAGGAGCAAGGACACATCCTGGCTTAATACTAATTGATGTATCAAAAGGTGCTGATGTTTCTCCCTTGTTAAGGACATGATTCTGCATACTATCCTGAAAGGAACAAACTATATTGATAGATTTTTCGAGGCAGCCAATTTGCCCAAGTACCTTCGAAAGCCCGTTTCTGTTGACCATACAAAACACCTTGCAGGAATGATGCCATCTGTGAACACTAGTTTTAGAGGATGCAGGCCAGGATCTCAACAGCTAGTGGTCATCATGGCATGCGTGGTCACCTTTAATCTTGTATATATGTAATCAGGGTATCCTCGAATTCCTGGGAGACTTGCTCTTTCTCCCAAATGGTAATAAATAAACAAGTGAGATGAAACAGCTGCTGGCCACTACCACTGGTTCATAGACTGCCTTATGCCCATCATAGAAAGCTTTAAAATCATGTCTTTTGGCTGCATCTTGAAATTTGACTGCTTTACATTTCCACCATTCCTCTTTTTTTTGCCATAATTTGACTTGTACCTTCTGCTTACCTCGAATGTGTGCTGATTTCCTGGAGGCATTCTCTTTATCATTGATCCAGGCCAGAGGTATCATGTGCATCTTTTTAAGAAGTGCTCAGTCATCTTTGTCCTTTTCATCAAACCAGCCCTTGTATTTGTGTTTTTAGAAACCTGGTATTTTAGCAGCAGTTTTATAGGCTGTACATGAAAATACACTTACTCAGTTGGTCCACTGTGTCTTGAAAATGTGTCCCTATATTACATTGTTTTTGCCACCTTATGCAAAATTGTCATATTGTGGAAAGCCTCAGTGTATGCATAAAAGTGTACTCTGACTTGTGCAAAGAAGACAATATACCCATAAGAGATCATCAGTGTACAACTGTTCCGCCTCACGCTCCACCCTCCCCCCTCCCTTCAAGGAAGCACATTCCCTTTGTCCAGCAACATTTCCCCTGTACTAGCGCATCATTTTTTGTCAATCACCTTTCTAGGGGTCTCCTGGTTCCACTACAGCTCAGTTGTGTCAATGTCTAAGTGACTGTGCATCCATAATCTTGAGCAGAAAAGGCTTATGGTAGCTCTATTAATGCATTTGGGATTCTTGTTTTGTTTTAAACTTCAGCCTATACTGTAACTAATCTAAGACATGCTAATTTTGATGCTGTTATTTGAAATATGCCAAAACACACACAATAATGGCTTCACTATTCATAATGTGGGTTGATTACCGTGTACATTGTTAAGGGATAGCAGGATATGCCATAATGGACCAATTTTCAGAAACGTAAAAATATAGTTAGTAGAAATTCCCACAGCAGCTGCTCCAAACTCAAAATCTTCACGACATTTTTTTGTTTATGAATGATGTATGAACTAATTGTTTTCAGAATTCCCTTTTCAGAAACAAACCATTATTATGTTTATACAAGAGTATAAGTAACTATCCAGCAGTCCAAGCTTTTTTTATTTTGCACTCTGTCAATTTATAAATAAAAGGAAAACCAAATTAAATGTGTAATAACAAAATTCAGTACTGCAGAAAAAAATTGTATGCCAAGATTTCAGCCAGAAACACGTTTTTTCATTTGGGATATAGTTTGAAAACAATGACTTTATAATGGAAACATTTATATAGATTTTAACTATAGCTATGGTAACAGACACTTCAAGATTGTAGTTTGGAATATGTGATCCAAATGTAACAATGGCTGAACAAAACAGTATATAATAATGAAGAAGAGGACATTTCTATCAGATCAAATAGACACTCAAGATTTCGCCTGGTCCTGGAGCAATTTGGTTAGCTTAAGGGCTGGGTTCTGTATCTTTAGGCTCCCAGTTAATGCAAACTATATGCAAAGTGGCAAGGTTTCACTACTGTGATAAGAAATGTAAGACCAGTTAAATAAGAACTAATACATGCTCATAAAAGAAAAGAAGAATAGAGTGTTAACCTTTGAAAATCCCAAAGATAATCTTGTATCTGTAGGCTACAATTCATCAAAGTACTTAAGCATATGCCTAATGTTAAGCTTCAACCTCAATGGAACTACTCACATGCTTAAAAACTTTGCTGAATCAGGATCTTAGTTTCTACAAAAGGAGCACATAAGAGATGCTGGACTTAATGTAGCTGATTTAAAAAAAGGCTTGGTTCACATTTGACAAAGTTGATGTGCAACAAGACTAGTTGTATCACTTGGAATGCCAGGTCTGTGTAATAACATGCTTATCAGCCATTTGTGTGAAACCTCTGACTTTACTGTCTGACCTCATGAAAATGTGCATGCATATAGAACTTGGCCTTTTGCTGGCATATGAGCAAGTTTTGCTAATGCCCAGTGTTTCTTTAAGGGGCATGAAAACATAAAACAGAGAACATAAGGGCTTTTGTTGCTCTTGGATAAATACTGTTCTGAATGCAGGCATCAAGTCATAGATAATTCATCTTTAGAATTAAGGCAGAGGTGATCGATCCTGTTTCACTTAGTCATGGTAACAAACTTAAGTGCCTTCTTGACATTTAAACCAAATATTGTTGGATGAACTCTTCTAATGGATTTGATATCTGAGGGGAAAATGACAATGATCAGACAATAGAAATATTCATTATTAATTGTTCCATCATGAAATCAAACCTATCATTTCACTGACAGAAGGAGGAGGTAGGGTTGTTTGATTCCAAGGGCAAAATGGAGTTGTGAGGGTTTAGAAAAACTCTCCTGGGGCCCTCTTCTCCCATGACAGGATGTCACTATTTCCCACAGAGTAACTCTTACGAAAGTTGATCGGCACAAACTCGTATCAGACCCCCTACTGAACAGCACTGTTCCTGTCATTCTAATTTTCTCTCTATCCTTAAAAAGGAACCAATCCTGAAAAGTTGTTATTATTATTATTATTATTATAGTACAGTAGTGCCTAGAGGCCCCATGGTGCTATGCATTGTGTAAGCACACTGTCACACACTTTCTCTCCAAAGAGTTTGCAATATAATGACCAGATAAAATGTGTGTAGGAGGGAAATGAGAGGTGATGTGACCTGCCCAAGTTTGCACAGATACTGGGCTAGGACATCCTGAATCCCAGTCCAATGATCTAATTTTAAGCAATGTTGCCTCTAAAAATCTCATTGAAATCCCTGGGAGTTGAGGATTCTCAGCATTTCTTTGGGAGCCATTCAGCACCTTGTACAAATGGGCTCTAAACTTCCGTGAACTTGAGACCAAGAAAAGATGAATTCAAATGAATGGAAATATTTCAAAGAAAAAAAATATGCCCTGGCTGTGCTAATGTACTCAAAGTTTCTCTTGCTCCCTGCTTGCTGTTTGAAACAGCTGAGTTAAATATATATGTAGAGAGATTGGCATCCTTCAGGTTTGCTTCTCTTCTCAACTCAAGCTGGTGAACCATCAGCAGAATGTTCACAAGCTTTTCCAAGCTTTTGCCTTGGAGGAGCTTGTTCAGCAGAGTTTAGATCTCCAGCAAATAGCTCACTACAGCTTCAGCGCTGCTAATGCAAAATACATTAGCTTTTACATTGTAGCAGTAAGAGTGATGGACCCAGAGGTGCCAGAGGGTTTTAAATATTCATAAATTCTCGTAAATATTAAATATGGAAAACAGCAAAGCAGTTAGTTTTTGCTAGACATCAATGAACAACTGGAGAAGAACAAAAGCAGATTGAAAAGAAATAAATTGAGTGCAAGGCCAAGATGACTGACAAATTTAAAACTAAACAAATTTAAAACTAGAGTATTACTGGGGTGAGAAACTAAAAGGAGGGCTGTTCAACATTTTTTCAATAGAACTGGTTTCTCTCAGCAATACCAACTGAATTAAATTGAAGCTTTTGTGGAAATATATCAATTCTGTTGATTTTTTTTAATGAAAAGTTGTTTAATTTAAATACGTTCAAAGTGCTTTGTATTGATTTACTGATTTGACATCTGAATATAAAACATTAAAAGTTAAAATCAAGCTGTTTGAGAAGATGGTTCCAGTAGTTTCTAAGCAAATGCTTCTTTGCAGGTAATTTTGACCTTTGATTCTGATTTAGGACTAAGCAATTTTTGAAATGTTAGAATTTCCTGCAGAACAGAAATTATTATTTTAATAGAAGTAACTAAAATCTAAAACAACTTTTAAAAAAGTGCAAGTTAAAGAAACCCATGAAACCTGAGTACAAAAACAGGGGACTGGAGACCATTAAAGTATAAGAAGGAGCATCCTAGAGTTTCAAGAAGTATTGATTCCTTTCTCTTGATTTGTGATTGGATTCTTTAACCAAAGTAAAAGTAAAGGGAATGACTGCTGTATATTATTAAAGAAATAGGATTAGATGACAAAGACTGTGTGCTTCTGAGACCCGTCCCCTCTGATCCAGATGCTATTTATCCACTTATTTATTTATCCACTACTCCCCTTCTACAGCAGTCCTTGTACACACACATTCTTTCTCTTCCATGATGCCGAGCTTTTCAAATAAGTTCTGAGAACAATGTTATGAATGTTTAAATGTTCTCAGAAAATTGCTAGAGTCAGATTGCGGTGCTATAGTTACTCTTAAACTATTGAACCTCAGACTCATCTAGTTTGGTACCACTCTTTGAAATCTTCACATTCAGATCTAGGCATATTTGAAGAAAACAGGTTGGAAAATTTAAAGTAAAAATTGGAGTGTTCTCAGAACTATAATATGTCATATGCTAGAAATCTCACACGTGATTTGTTCACTAGCAGTCTTGAAGCCTGGAATTTCAAAAATTCACAGTAGGAGATTTTGGAGCAATTCTGCAGTCTAATCAGTTCATTATAAAGCTAACTTAGCTACAAACACACTCAAGCACACACCTAATAATGTTACTAAAGTTTCAACTTTGCATATTCAGTAAACAATTTCAAAACGTTCATAATATGGTCAAATCAAAGCCTGCTTCTTCCATGACAAAGCTTGTCCTCAAGGAGAATTGCTTTCCACATGTACACTCTGATCCTGCATTGTTCATGAACCAAAAAAAAAAGCCACTTTGATTTCAGCGGGAGCAGGAGTCTGCAGCGCAGCACCAGGACTTTTAAAAAATAACCAATGATTTGCTTAGCTAAAAACTTTCGTCTCAAAAGGTCAGTATTTCCCAAAATTTTGAGCATCATGAGGTAAAAGGAATCACTTTTTCATGAGTAACTCATCTTCCCGCTGAAATAATGTGAGTGTGTGTTGATTAGCTTTCATTCTATTTTAAATTGTATTGACAACTGGTATTGTATTGGTACTTAATGAGCAGGAAAACCTATTGCAATGGTATGATCTATCAGAAGGAAACCCCCTCCCAGGGTAGTTAGCCAAAATATACCCAGGCCATCTGCACTGTGGATCCCACTTGAAAAACTCCACTAACTGTGTTACACACTGAGTTTTTTAACCCAAAAGAGGGGTAGCTTAATGGTTTCTCTCCAGATGATATTAGGACTAAATCAGTGGGGATATAGTTCCTCTGACAATTCAATGACTGATACAAACCAGAGTGCTTTTAACTAAACTACTTTTTTATTAGGTCTTGAGCACAAAACACACATATGCTATAGCAATAGGTTCAGAACATCTCAAGCAGGGTTATTCCTGGAGGTGTGCAGGGCCTGGGCTAACCCCCCACGGTGCCCCAGGTACAGGGCCCAGGGCAACCCTCCCTCCCCCCACAACCGCAGGCCCTGCCCCCATCTTGCCTCTGCTCCATCCTCTCCCACACACCACCCTTCCTCCAAGTCCCACTCCTGCCTTTCCCCCTTGCTGAAGTCCCGTCCCCTGAGCAACGTGAGCTGGAGGAATATGGGTGTGTGTGTGGGAAGGGGCTTGTGTGGGGTGACAGCATTGGCAGTGGGAACCACAGTGGCCTGACAGCCTGCTCCACTCTGCCCTGCCACCCTCTCCAAGCCTGCTGCGCCCAACTCCATCACCTTGGCTGCGTCTAGACTGGCGTGATCTTGCGCCAGAGCTATGCAAATGAGGCTCAATGTTGGAATATCGCTGAGCCTCATTTGCATAGTTAATCAGCTGCCATTTTCGCGGAGGAGGCTTTTGTGCAAGACAGAGCTGTCTACACTGCCCCTTCTTGTGCAAGAAAAACCCTTTTGCGCAAAGCCGTTATGCCTGAAAATAATCAGCATAACGGCTTTGCGCAAAAGGGTTTTCTTGTGCAAGAAGGGGCAGTGTAGACAGCCCCGTCTTGCGCAAGAGCCTCTTCCTCAAAAATGATGGCTGATTAGCTATGCAAATGAGGCTCGGCAATATTCCAATGCTGAGCCTCATTTGCATAGCTCTGGTGCAAGATCGCGCCAGTCTAGACACAGCCTTCATGTATACACATGCAAATACACACTAAAGGATGCCTAGGGACACTGTGGGCTGATTTCACTATAGAAATAAGAAAGCTCAGCTTCCACTGACCTCAGCTGGAGCTGTGCCCACCCACTTAAGTGTGGACTCAATTTGGTTGATTGTCCCAAGTCATGATTTGATTTCACAACATATAGAAATTCTCAGTGCAGCACAGATGGGACTGCATCACCAAATAACTTTGGGTGTGTCTACACAGCAGCATTATTTCAGAATAATGGCCATTAATCCGAAATAACAATGTGAGCATCTACACAGCAATTCTGTTATTTTCAAATAAATTTGAAATAACGGATGGCTTATTCTGACTTCTGTAAACCTCATTCCACAAGGAATAACGCCATTTCAGAATAGCTCCTTGCCAGGGCCAATCAAAATAATTACTCCCCAGTGCCTCCTGGGGCTCTAAATTGAAGTAGCACATCCACATTAGGGAAGCCTGCCTCAGAGTAATTTTGAGGCTTCCCTGTAGTGTAGACATGCTATTTCAAAATAAGTGTGCAGTGTAGGCATACCCATAGAGAAAACAGTATATCTCCTATGCTCATCAGTTATTGGAGAAAGGAGTGAAGGAAATGAATAGGAGAAAGGCAACTGCTACCTGTGCTATTTTTAAATTAAGTAGTACAGGCTTTAAGTGCAAAACCTACCTCTATGGACTTCATTTACCTCTTTCCTCTCATCCTCCATTCCAGGATTCCTTCTCAGTTTAAAATTAAAAACTGAAGCTCTGGTAGTTTATTACATCTGCTTTGCTCTCACTGTGCATAGATGTAATGTCTGTACAAGATGCAAGGCAATGGTGAATCAGGACCATTAACTTTGTAGAGCTGGGATGGCTCTCAGTTCAGTTTTCAAATTAAACAGAAAGTTTGCAGGATCCCTGACAGATGGAACATGCAGCGGTGAGAGCTAGCTGTGGACAGAGGAGAAAGTGTCAGCTTACAATTGCCTCTGTGTAAGTCCTGCTGCTCTCTCTGCCCTAGCTTTGTGACCTCTGACCATTTTTGATTCAATCCTTAATTGTAATGAGAGCAAAGGTGGCTCTAAGGCACCTCCCCTGATTCTGGACTGCCTGAGAACAAAATGGAATATTTTACCCAAGATGAGCAGAATACAGGAGCTGTATGTTACTCAACAGGACTGATTTCCAGCAAAAACCAGCCAGGCCTGAGTATTAAGTCCACTGGGCCTGAAATTGCCATCTCCCTAAATTCTGTGTCGTTATTTACCGGTACTTCAGAACAGAGTGTAATATCGACATAAAATGCTACCATTTTGATCTAAACTTGGCAGCTGTTCTATGTATGTGTTTTAAGTCCTAGAAGCTTACTCTCAGACTTGTCTACACTTGAAAATTACTCTGGAATAAAGGGTGGTGCAAATTTATAATGCAAAAGGTATTCCTCAGTAGCGCCCTATGTGGACATCCTTATTCCAAACTGTTTAGTTTAGTTTAATCCACTTTCAAAGTAGATACATTAAACCAAAAAAGGCACTTGTGGTCTGTAATAAGAGAGCTTTTGTAGAATAGCTATTTTGGTCAGCTTTCAAGTACAGATAAGCCTTTTGTGATGAGAATAAGCCTACCCTTTTGCCTGTGTTAGTATTGCAATTAAGAGCATTAGTTCTTTCTGGCTAGCACATCTTGATAAGAATTAAATAATTACAGATTTTTTTAATGACTATGATGAACAAGCCAGAAAGGGGGCATGACTTTCAGATCCAAGGATGAGTTAATGGAGCTGGTGTTTAGATTCCCGCTCCCCCCCCCTGTAAATGGAGCAAAGTCTATCACAATAATAACTTTTTATTGCTTGAATATTTTATATACCTGAAAAATTAAGAACACAGATTTAGTTGTCAAGCGTCACCTGGGTGGTGTCCTTGCAGGTCTCCTGCTCCATCAACAATGATACCCATTTGGCTGTTTGCATGTGCTCCTCTGTGTGTCATGTTGACTTTGCCCAAGACTTCAAGAGATTGCCCAAAGACCACAAAATCAGATAAGGATCAAAGGCACCGAGCCCAGTTTATTGTCAAACAAAGTACAGTAATAGTTGTCAGTAGACTCTGCTGACCCACTATGCCTATGTACCCTCTGACACTAGACAAGCTCAGTCAACGACAGGATCATTTGTTGCCCCCTAAGCCAGACAAAGACAGCTGTCTTGTGGTACGCTTTCATACACAGGTACGAACAAGTTACACATCACTCCTGACATATTGGGTTGCCCCTCTCTGACATTACCTACATACCACCCATTACTTTGTAGATGGATGTTCAATTGCTATCTGTCATGCTGCCAGTTTAGATAGATATCTGAACTTGGATTACTATGTCTGTTGTTTGTGGGGAGTAAGTTGGAACCAAAATGTATGACATGCTCTATTGTAACCCTTTTGAATGTGTTTATAGCCTCTTCATGCAAATCTGAAATGCCCAAAGGATACAATAGCTTAGCTAAAATACTACTGGCTACATGAAAGACAATAAATGAGATTTCTAGAAAGAGACTAACGAGTTATTATATGTGAACATTAGTATTAATGTTTTATCACAGAAAGGCAGGTAACTGAAACACAACAAAATATGACTGAATAAAGATATGTTTGTCTCATCCCTATATAAAAGTATTGATTTCCTCCTAAAATTTGTGATTTGACCAGGATCCAGAGGTAGGGCATAAGGGAGGGTTATGAACTGCATTTCTATGGGCCATAGATGTTTTCATAGATTTATAGGCAAGTGGGGACAATTAGCCTGACTCAGATAGATCCTTTACTATGAATGAAATGGTTGGGTCGAAGGCTAATTGTGTTTTGCATCTGCCACCTAATAAAATTTCATATCCCTCAGGGTTTTCTTGTGACCAAGATTCATCCCTTCTCTTCATCTCACGTTCAAAGAATCCCTGGAAACACAGGCAAGGACTAACATTATGACCTGAGTTTGTCTGATAAATCCCCTAAGGAATGAGGAGGGTGTTTTCATTTGAGTCAATCAATTTAAAGCCAGGTTTACATTTTAAAGAGCCTGGGGGTGGTATTTAGGCATGGCTGGGTTTATTAGGGAAGCCACCTTGAGGATTCTGAGAAATGGTCTATGATTGTTATAACCAGGGGGACAAAAATCAGGTCAAACGGAAATTGAATAAAATAATAGAATATTCAGGGAAATCTTATGGGATAGAATCTCCATAGTGATCATTCAGTCCTTTTGTTGGTGCTTCTACTGCACTGTTTGCTGCAACAGATATTTTTTACCATCTACCAGGCTTTGAACTGTTGGACAAGCAAATTGCATTATATGTAAAAACATAAATTCTGCTGAAGACAAGAGTCAGATACTAGCCCATATGCTCTGCCCTCTCATGCCCTCTCTCCATCTAGGCTATGCCCCTTTATGTAAAGATGGCAGCTAGAGAGATAGCATAGATTTGGAGGATTCCTCTGTAATGTGGGGAAAACATAGTAGCCAATTTTTCTTACAATCTTTGGATGAAGCGTAGTTGTAGCTGTGTCAGTCCCAGGATATTAGAGATAAGATGGGGGATGTAATATCTTTTATTGGACCAACTTCTACTGGTGAAAGAGACAAGGTTTCAAGCCACACTTTATTTGGCACTGGTGAAGCCACATCTGGAGTATTGCGTCCAGTTCTGGGCCCTCCACTAAAGAAAGGACGTGGACGCATTGGAGAGGGTCCAGCAGAGGGAAACCAAAATGATTAGGGGGCTGAAGCACATGACCTACAAGGAGAGCATGAGGGATTTGGGCTTATTTAGTCTGCAGAAGAAAAGATTGAGGGAGGATTTGATAGCAGCCTTCAACTTCCTAAAGGGAGGTTCCAAAGAGGATGGAGAGAGGCTGTTCTCAGTAGTGACGGATGGCAGAACAAGGAACAATGGTCTCAAGTTACAGTGGGGGAGGTCTAGGTTGGATATTAGGAAAAACTATTTCACTAGGAGGGCGGGGAAGTACTGGAATGGGTTACCTAGGGAGGTGGTGGAATCTCCATTCATAGAGATTTATAAGTCTCGGCTTGACAGAGACCTGGCAGGGTTGATTTAATTGGGATTGGTCCTGCTTTGGCAGAGGGCTGGACTTGATGACATCCTGAGGTCTCTTCCAGCCCTATGATTCACACAGAACTCTTCTTCAGGTCTGTGAAAGATACTCACTGCAAAATACAAGGTGGAACAGATTGTTTAGTAGTTAACATATGCTGTAAGGGACCTTCAAGGTAGAATACCCTGTTAATACCTCTGCGTTTATAGGACTAAAAAGAGGGAGTTAGTGGGCTATGGATGATTGTAATATACTCAGTGTCTCTGTTCAGTCCATGAACTACACTGATAGTGCAGAGTCACAGCACACTGCCCCTGGGATTGCTGTGGCTCCACCTCCTCTGTCCCTCCTCTGCACTGCAGAAGCAGTGCTGGGGGGAACCGGCTTTTAAGACGGCTCCACCAGCTCCTGCTCCCCCTCTTGCTGCCTCTGATGCTTATTGGGTATTTGATTACTCTACTAGTCGCTTACATTCCTTCACTCACATAGTTGTTATTTGGGACATTTAGGATAGGAATGTAACCAGTTAACCGGTAAGCATCACTCTTATCCGTATGCGTGGCACAGTGCCTGGAGTGACGCAGAGTGTCGGGGCCAGCTGGTGGCCGGCAGCTGTTCTCCTGAGCAGGCTGACATGGCAGGACCAGTGCTGCTGGCCAGTGGCTGATCCTCAGGGTTAGGGCACTTACCACCCCATTATGATAATTTGTAAGTATAACTGTCCCCCATGCCTGCTGCCCCCCCATGGTCATTGGTGAGTATAACTTCCTCCTATTAAATCCCTCTCTTTCTGTTTGAAGTGAAACAATCACATTCCACACACAGTCCATTGTCCTGGCACAACCAAACCCTGACCTTGGTTTAAGGGAGGATAAGGGGAAGCCGCTTAATAAATTTGGTGGTCTTAGCTCTTACCATTTAGGAGGACTTTGTGATGGATTCACAGATGGACTCACAGAGAGACAGAGGCACAAACTCTCTAAAATATATAGATTTAGATTTTTATGCTTCCTGATTTATTTTTTTCTTTGGCAGGCTTGCCTTCTGAACTGTGATTCCAATTGTGTAGGCTGCATCCAGGTTGCTTCATTGACAGTGTGTAGTTATCAGAAGAGAACTCCTCGGGTTATATTTATTTTCAGTGCATGATATTGTAATTGAAATTCTAGTGTTATTTCTTGGTACATCAGTATTATATAACAGACACTTAGATTAGGTCATATATTTGAATTAGGTTTCAGATAGACAAATTGGGTCAGCCAGCAGTTTACTTTAGTTTTATGCTTTAATTTAGAATTCACAGTTGCCTCAGGCTAATTTGTAAGCATAACCCATGGCAGGGCATAGGTCCCTGTGAATATACACATCTCAAGAATATTGTGACACACGCACAGAAGGTGCCCATTACCCACACAAAGCTTTGTTCCTGAGAAGACTTAACTTCAGTCAGATTACTCATCTACTCACTGGACTGTAAACCTGTCTTTGCAGAATGAGGGTTTTACTTCTATTTTAGGGAATTACCCCAAATATACATAAACCTTGTTCTGTACCTTACTGTTTGTTCCTTATGAATTCTTAATATTTTAGATGAAATTTAATTCTGTTCCTGGGTCAAATTCTGAATTCACTTTGACCAGTGTAAATCCAAAATAACTTCACTAGAGATATTTGAAATTTAATGTAGTGTAACTGAGGCCCCTGGCAAATTTTGTTGGGGAGAAGGCGGGGGGTGGAGGGAGGGTTCTTAAATCAAAAGTTGTAAAAATAAATGCTAGTAAACATTATCTAAATACATGTCTGGAGCTCATGGGAAATATGACTGCTCTGCACATTTCGTGCTCAGGTCTAATGACTGCACTAGTTTCTGATAACCTTTGTGTGCACTAATAGAAATATTGTAGAAAAAAACCCAAAAGCTTATGAAGACAGTCTCTACGCCAAAGTACTTTATGGACCCAAGACAGTAACCTTCTCAGTATTGGCATCCACCAAAGTCACTGGTTTTGAATTCTGCCTGCAAGGAGCAGGTTACAGAACTAAGGCCTATTTTATGATAACATGCATGTTGCAACAAGTCAGTATAGAAACAATATAGTATAGGGGCAAAAAGGAGAAAGGATGGGGATAACAGCGATGAAGTTACACACTTACATAGCCAAACAATTTACACAAATGTCAAAGTGGAGAGTGATTGAGGTTTTTAATCCACACTCATTACAAACAAGTATTAACTTTTAGAGTTGGAGGGGGGAAATTGTTTGGAGGGCGAACTTCCAATCATCTTTCATTTTGTACTGATCAAATATTTGATTTTTTTTACAATGTGTTTTACTGGGGTTTAGCAATATAAAACAAACAATAAGCAGGGAAGGCAAACAGAGAAGTATCATATAGCAATAAAATAATAGCTTCAAATCTTGGGATACAACATTAGTTTACTATTTGTATTTTTTTTAAAGGAAAAGATAAATCCCAGAAGAGATGATTTTCTGTCTGAAAATATGTGAGACTTAAATACAGTTTTATAGAGGTGCAGGGTCCAAACCAACCAATTCTCCTATCTGTAACAGAATCCATTTGAGTCCATGGAGATTAACTTACATCATGTAACAGACGTAATTCACTTTATTCTTACTCAGGTAAGGTGACTAGAGCCAGGAAATAAAGTTCAATTTCCTACAAATGGTCACATGTGCCACACTCTTATTACACCATCCATCAAAACCAACCAAACAAAAACAATACCCTTTAAAGAAAAAATGGTCAGGAGTCTTCATGGGTATGTCTAGACAGGAATTAAATATGTGCCACTGGCCAGAGTAAGTGAGGAGGAAGGGTCATAGCCTAAATATATACACTGCAATTTTAGCCTCACAGCCCAAGCTAACTGTGCTGGGTGAGCCATGGCCATGCCACAGGTTTTTTATTCTAATGAAGACATACTTCATATGACCCTCATGCTCTGGATGCCTATGAGAACTCTAAGTAATATATTTGAAATCAGCACCTTTATATTTAATGCCGGCTATGCCATTGTATCTGGGGTTTCTATATTAAAGTAAAACTTAAAAAACAACAAATAGTGTGGTAGCACTTTAAAGCCTAACAAAATATGTAGATGGTATCATGAGCTTTCGTAGGCACAGCCCACTTCTTCAGATGATTGGAGTGTTGGATGATCATCTGAAGAAATGGGCTGTGCCCACGAAAGCTCATGATACCATCTACATATTTTGTTAGGCTTTAAAGTGCTACCACACTATTTGTTGTTTTTTAAGTTTTTACTATTACAGACTAACTCAGCTACCCCTCTGAAGCTTTTTGTACAATAAAGTAAATACTTTTTACTTCCAAATGGACAGTGAAATAACTGAGAGCAGAATTTGGCCTAAGGTATGCAGGTGTGAAAATAACTTACATTTCGTATTGCCACCCTCACCCTCATGAGGAACCCAGGGCAGGGCATTGGTGGTGGTGGTGGGGGGGGGTTACCATACAAAAGTACCTGTAAGAAGTCCCCCTGCACTCAATCCCACACTTAAAATTAAGGAAGGAGATTAGAGCAGGGGTGGGCAGTAACTTTTGCAGGGGGGACACTTAATGAATTTAGGTATGTGGCCACCTGGAAGGAGTGGGACTGAGGACTAGCCTCACCGTAGAGTTGTCTGGGGCCAGAAGCTTTGAAGTAAATACATAGTAGTAAATAGCTTTGAAGTAAATACATAGCAAAGAGCTCATAGCTCCAGACCCTGCTGCTGTACGACCGTTACTAGGAGCCATTTAAATAGGATTCTATTGCCTTAGCCACCTCCTGGAAATTTGGTAGGACAGACAGCAGGATATACCGTGTTTTAGCGTATATAACCTGTGAGTTATATACATTTTTGCAACCCCCCCCCCAGCTGGGTATACAAGTTTATTTTTACTTGCCTGCGCTGCGCTCTCTGTTCCCCCCTGCCTGGAAGAGGATGGGTTGTGCCTGGCTGCGGCTGTGCAAAGCCTGGGCGCAAGTGCAGCTCCCCTTCCACAGTTTATCCTGGTATGTGCAATTCCTTAAAGTAGTGTATACAACCCATGGGTTATACACATCCATGGGTGATCTAAAACTTTTTTTTACATATTCAGGAAAAACCGCGGGTTATGCATAGGTGCGGGTTATACGTGGGTGCGGGTTATATACGCTAATTTACGGTAAATAGAAAGCAGTCAGATGCAGTCCATGGGCCGGATCAAAGTATTAGGTGGGCAGGATTCAGCCCCCAGGCTGTATTTTGCCCAGCTCTGGATTAGTGTGTGTGTGTAGGGGGTGGGAGTGTCAGTCAGGGTAGGGGGTTGAGGTGGGGGGTGCAGGAATCAGGGCAGGGGACGGGGATAGGCATGCATAGGATGAACTGCAGGAAGAGAGTGTCGGGACTGAGGCAGACCCAGTTGGTGGTTCTGCCCCGCACTGTACCTGTTCCCGACCAAATGGGGGCTTTGGGGACAGTGCCCATAGGCACAGAAAGAGAACTACACCATTGAGGGGGTGCTGTAACACTCCTGGGTCCCTTGCATGCTTCAGGCTTTGCTTCCAGCCTCTGCTTTAGATATATGTGTGGGGGGAGAGGGAAGGCTGTAACAGAGCCCCACATCCAGATGGCCTCTTTCTTAGCAATGTGCCGCACGGGGACACCCCAAATTCCTTTCACCTTTGAAGGTAGGGAGCAAATGACGATTTTTCTCTTTGGGATGTGAACAGCTGATGTTTTGGAGAAGCTATTCATATGGACCTGGGCCCCAGGAGAAGATTTGCCAGGTTACCCACATATTTATGAATACTATTCTCCATGTGTATTCTTGAGCCATATCCAGGTCCCTGTAAATTTGTGTAGCTCCATTTACTTCAATTTACAACAGCTGAGAATCAAGTATATTATATTGTGTTACCTGCAAGAATATTTTCTTTTACTGAGGTTTGCTCTGACAGATATTCTGACTTTCTATCTGTTTTCTGCACTGATGTAGGTCTTCATCTATTCCTGGTTTCTCTAGCTATAGTTACTATGTATTTAATACAGTGGTAACTATTAAAACTTAGATATTTATTGTCAATAGTACTTACATTTAACTGAGGTATTTCCCATTGTAATCATAAGGAATGCAATAGATATCAATGTAAGGGCACATACGACTTTGTGGAAACATTGGTTTTTAACAGTGTTTTTTCGTGAAAGAATAATAAAACCTTTAAATCACGTAGTAAATAGTTCCAGTATTAGTTAAGAAATGTTGAGGTAATTAAAGAAGTGGCACACACATGGATATCAGCATAATCTGATATGGGCTTCAGCTGTGACCAGGATCTAGATATCTTGGAATTTTGAATTACGAGGATGTGTAATTGCAAATATTATGAGCTTATTTTTTCAGTCCCATTTTATATTTGCTGGTACAACTTATACCCACCATTAACTGCATCTGTAATTAATTGCCAGCAC
Organism: Apalone spinifera; assembly: GCA_030068395.1. NCBI lineage: Eukaryota > Metazoa > Chordata > Testudines > Trionychidae > Apalone > Apalone spinifera. The sequence goes on from JANRFK010004149.1 coordinate 84,164,766, forward strand.
AAATGCTAGCATTTAGCATTTAGCAATTTGTGATAACTACCCAAATGCACTCACAAATCAGGCCTTTAAAAGACTAAATGTTGGCATTTCTGCTAGCAATTAATTGTGAATGCAAAACTGCCTCTATAAAAATCAAGCTAGGTTTAAAAATTTGGCTTTATTTAATAAACTGTATCAAATGTGGGGTTTGAGCCTCATCCCATTTGAAATCAATGACAAATTTAGTATAGGTTGCACTTCCCTAATTCTGGACTCTCTGGACCAGCAACATCTGTAGTTTGGGACGACAGATGTTCCTGGGCCAGAGAACCCTGGTGGCTGGGAGCTAGGCAGCGGAAGGGCCAGTAGCTGGGAGCCTTGACAGGCAGGGCTGGCAGCAGCCCATCAGGGGAGCCACGGCCGCAGCTGAGGCTGTGAAGCAGCCAGGCAGAGGAGACGGGGCTGGGGCTGCACAGCAGCCTGGCAGGCAGCCAAGCTGGGGCCAGTGGCAGGCAACCTGGCCAGAACTGGCAGCAGGATAACTGGCTGGGGCTGGAAGTCTAGCCACCAGTGGGCTGAGGGGCCAGTGGCAGAGGATCTCCCTTGGTCCAGCAAATTCCCTTGTTTGGGACCAGTTAGGTCCCAAGGATGCTGGACCAGGGAGGTTCAACCTGTACTGACTTTGGTGGGAGTAAGATTTTTGTTATGAATAAATATATGGCCTATATAACCTGATTTACTTTGATTCGTGCCTTTTTCTTTTTTAGTCACTTCAGATATGGTTGCATCAAAAGCATAGATTATCTTGGTTTTTAAAGCATGAATGGGCAATAATGTGTACAAAGCAATGATTTATAATCTAAGGAGGAAATAGACAATGCATCCTCAACCCAGAAAAATGCTATTTTATTCATATCATCAGGCCAGGTAATTATTGTAAGATCTTATCTTTCTGACTTTGGCAGCAGCTTCTTTTGCTCTGGAATAGATGGCTGAGTAATCTCTTCATCTAACAAGTTAGATATGTTCTCCTCAGAAGCTCACTTGAAAGGCCATGTGTTTTAATGTTTAGCATGCACATGCATTAGTGGGGATTCTTTGGTTAGTATAATCAGTCAAGCCTGTATTGCAATAGCTAACTTATTGCTCTCCAGGGCATAGCTGGCTCCCAGCCTGATCTTTAGGCCACCCTACAAGCTCAGATTGGGCCAATGAGTCCACTACAAATGTTTGCACTTCGTGATTTGGCAGGGGAGCAATGGCCGGCTACTTGAGGCTTGTAACCATAGCAGCACAAGGTCTTCTCAATGTGTACCATGCCTGCAGCTGTGTTCGCCATGCACTGGCTTTCTATTTCTTCTCCATGTCCATTCTAGTTTCTGACTCCTGCCTCAGACACTTGGATAAACCCTGACTATGAGACTGGCTTACTCTTCAATGTAGGCTTTGCCTTCTGACTTCAGTTCTAATGATCAGCTTGACTCCTTGCCATTGATTCTAGTTTCACTCTTGAACCAGTGTTTGATCCCTGGTTCTTGTTTGTAACTATGCAAATTGTCACTACAACCACCAGGCAAGATCCTGATCCACTCACTGGGTAAGCTGCCATGCGCTGGCAGCTGACGTAAGCTTAATACGTATTGCCAATAACTATTACTTCATCCTAGACAAATATTTGATATATATTTGTAGCTGCATATTTTTTTCAGTAGTTTTTAAGTTTGCTATAGCAGCAGAGGTCAAAAGAGGAGTTAATGCATCTCTTTTTCATATGGCAAATGAATAAATGCACAGTTCAGCATTGCCAGCTACTAACACATACATACACAGGTACAGTGTGTACCTGTTATGACTTCACCTACAGACATCAGGGTATATTGAACTTTCAGTACTTATTTGCTCTGAAAAGCCAACAAACGTGGCAAAATTCACATATCCAAAACCATACAAAACACCAACCAACCTATGGTCAGGAAATGCATGCTTAAATAAATAGCTAGACAGAGCTTCTCCTACATTGGTCTTTGTGATTCGTCAATTCATTTTTGCAATTTGGCTGTATCTTTTAAAGATGGCCATGAAATCTTAATGAATGCATAATTGAAACAATAAGGGAAAAAAGGCTCTTTTTTATTCCAAATCTGAACACGTTTTTGTGCAGTAAAGGAAAAATTACAACTGTTGTTCAGTTATTTAGTGTGTTATTGCAGCATAGTATAACACAGTACATTTATTATTACAGACAGTGGTTTTCTGTTTAAAGGCTTAAGTCATAAAGCTGTGCATCAATTGTTATCATTTACTGTTTCTTGAGGTACATTACTTTTCATAAGGTTTCATTAGTCCTACACTCCCTAGTGTGCACGTAGCTACAAGTCCGCCAAAATTCAGCTAGGAGTAAAAAAGGAGGCAGTGAGGAATTCTTGATTCAGCTAAGAAAATGGTTCAGCTAATTTAAACATGCAAAAACAGCTTTCAAAAAAAATCTCTCGAAAGATATCCATATGAAGCAAGTGAAGCGTTTGTCCATTAGAATGTATATATACAGTAGCACCTAGAGACAGTGCAGTCTTGGCCTGTGGACTCTACTGACCTTGGATAAGAAACTGTGAGTGCGATGCAATGGAGAGAAAAGGAGAGTGGTACATTAAATTGACATTGTTCCTTTGAAGTTTCAGAGCAGAAGGTGAGGTGGTTGTTCATCAGTGTCTCCATCTCTGCTGCCACTTCCAATTCTGCTGCCCTTAGCTGTGATGCCATGTTCCCAGATTCCACTGTCACCACTATTTCAGTTCTTTGTGACTTCACAGGGTAGTGGGGAACCTTGCTGCTACTGGTGCCTCTTCTGTGCTGTCTTTTGCCATAATACTTTCCCAACTCCAGGTCTAAGGCTCAGCCCCTTCAACCGGCTTATCAGCAATTTCAACTCTAGTGCTCACTGAGAAGAAACACAGACATTCAGCTGAGTCTCATGGGGAGAGCCAAATGGTGTCTGAGCTCTTTAAACACAGTCTACACCATTGGGTAGAAACATCTGTCTCCTCCTGTCCCTCAACTCCTCTCCCAGTTTCACCTGGATTTAGTAACACTATCCTCTGCCTGTTTTGTGTGGAGTGAGGCAGGTGCCTAACTCATTCCTGCAAGAGGTGGTTTAGGCACATAAACTGCCTGACTCCAGGTACCAGATTCTCAGTAGTGGATTGCTAAACAGAGCAAGGCATCTTCCTTCAAACTAAATTTAGATGCCTATGTCCAAGAGAGGGGAAGGACATAGCACACATCCCTCTTGACAATATCTTCCATTGGCTAGTTTAGGCATCCTAGAGTGCCAGTTTTGTAGATTGCATTATTAAGCACCCCTGTTTCCCCATTAATTGTATAGGGAGTCTCGGTGCCTTATCTGGCTTTGTGCATTACAGTGTTATTCAGGTGATTGTCTAAGCACCAGAAATTCGGTGCTGTGACAATCAGTGTTGCTACATCTAGGTCCTGTTCTGGCAGAGTGACTAGTAGCAAGAATAAAAAATCAGTATGGGTGGGAGGTAATAGACATCTATATAAGACGAATATTGGAACTGTCCCTATAAAATTGGGACATTTGATCATACTTCCTGGATCTTGCCCTTCTTGTATATAAACTATTAACATCAGAAACTAAATATATTTGATGTGATTTTTAATTGAAATATATTTCTAAGTTGTATGACATAGTGCTGTGGGTTTTAAGGTTTTTTCTAAAAAAAAAAAAAAGGACTACTTGCTTCTTTTTGTTGATCCCTCCCCCCCAAGTTAATAATTAAGCGATGCAAATAAAATGTCCTGATGTACATGTGTCCTAGAATCATTTCATAGATTGTCAAAGCATTCTGGGAGAATTTAAATGTAATGCTTTAATAAAGGATATTCATTTACATCCCCTAGTTGGGTTTGAAACTATGAATGTCTTGGTATCTATAACAGGTAATAAAACATCTATTATTTTAAAACAAAAACAAATTAATGAACATTCAGTGAAATTTTTTTTCGATTTTTCTACCAATGCTGATGATGTCTATCAAAATGAAATTTGCTGTTACTTTTAAATATAAAAAGTATAAACAGGCTGTTTTATTTACAAAAACTTGATTTGCTTACAAAATATTGGAGTAATATATGCAAATGTCTTTCGAATCTTCTGAATAGAGAGATATGCCCATCTCCAAAAAAGCCATGTGCCAGGATTAAAAAGACTCCTCTTTTCCAAAATCTTTATATTATGCAGGCAGCTGTAGAAAATGCAAAAATGCAGGAGCAGTGATGACTGTAGAATTTCAGAAAACTGTCATCTTTTAGAGTGGAATTTGAAAAAAATGGATAGATTGAGAGCCAGATGCTCACCTGGTTTAAAACACTGGTTTTTACCACCTGATGATCCCCAGATGATCTTCTTGAGGGAATTTAAACCCACTTCAGGGAAGTTTTGCTGTGCAAAGTTGCCCTGATGAAGGAATGTGGCCCATTAACTTTTAAAATTAACAAGCAGTAACTGTAACCATTTCATTCCCATTTCATTCATTTCATTCCCAAGCTGCATTCCAAACAACTGGACTCAAAAATTGGACTGCACATTCATGAAATTTAAAACATTCATAAAAAAGTTTAGCTTTGAGGTTTTCACTCAGTAGGACACACTTGCCATCCCTCCTCTATGACAATTTTCAGTAATTCAAAAGGAAAATTTCTGATCAGAACTTATGAGAAAAGTAAATTATTGAACGATTGAAATAATGTAACAAGTTTGAATGCTACTTCCATCTGACACCAAGCAAAGAAAATGTCACCCAGAATAAATTTTGTGCAAGAAATTATGAAATGGAAAAGAAAATAGGACAAAATGGTAGCTGGGAGATCAGATCACTCTTTTAAATCAACAGAGTTTATGTAGAAAAAGCCAGCTCCCCTCAGAAGTCAGTGTCAGAACTTCCACTACTTTCCATGGATTTCTTCATTGGCTTTTACCTGCAGTGATTTATATTTGTCAAAAGGCAGTAACTGATATGGGTTAAACTTAAAAAAACAACAAACGGTCTGGTAGCTCTTTATAGACTAACAAAACATGTAGATGGTATCATGAGCTTTTGTGGACACAGCCCACTTCTTCAGATGAATGGAGTGCTACCAGATTATTTGTTGTTTTTTAACTTTATCCTGTACAGACTAACTCGGCCTACCCCCAGAAGCTTCTGATATGGGTTAGTTCATTTTCTCTACACCCCTGGGAGAAAAGAAAGTACATTTTATTTCTATTTTGTACCTGGAGAAACTGGGAGGTGGATTAAGTGACTTTCCCAAGACCATATAAACAGTGAGAGAGTGAAGATTAGTCGTTGGTGGTGCCAGCTTCACAGTCTCATACCCAATCCATGGGATCATGCTGCCTTTAGACACACTTGAATAAAGTACATTGTTGTGAATACGGTACATCTGCCAATCATATACAAATATAATGTAATGGCCTATTCTATTAATTGGGTCTGAGAAGTGAGAGCTCAGTAACACATTACATTTGGCATGGGTACAATTAGTGTGTGTATTCGTTTCTAACAGTGCACCCAGTTTAGGTGGTTTCTTTTTTATCGTGGAATAGAATGTTGCTGATAATGCTTTACAACACTCACCTTCTCTGTATAATTTTCTTGACTCTTTTCATAGCGATTTCATTGTTATATGCTTCTGAAAATAGGGGATGAATATTCAAATAACAGTTGAATACATTCAGATAATAACAGATCTACTCCTTTGAGATCAAATCTCTTTGAATGAACAGATTGTCCTGTTTATCTTTACAGAATATCTATTATGACTTGAATGCTTTGCTTTTCTATTCTGTCTCATCGAAGGAAAAATGAATTTCTCATTTAGTATTTCAAATACAAATTTTCATGCAGTGCTTGTATGTAATGGGCAAAATTCTCATTTCACATCATAGAATCATAGAATACCAGGACTGGAAGGGACCTCGAGAGGTCATCGAGT
>JANRFK010004149.1:84170859-84215382 GCA_030068395.1 Apalone spinifera
TTCAAATTCTCAACCAGTTCCTCCCTATTTGTTAGGATCAAATGTAGAACAGCTCCCCCAGGCAGCTTTTTCAACCTTCTGAAATAAAAAGTTGTCTCAAATGCAGTCCAAGAACTTATTGGATAGTCTGTGCCCTGCAGTGTTATTTTCCCAACATACATCTGGATAGTTGAAGTCCCCCATCACCACCAAATCTTGGGCTTTGGATGATTTTGTTAATTGTTTGAAAAAAGCCTCATCCACTTCTTCCACCTCAGTAGGTGGCCTGTAGTAGACTTCTGGCATGACATCAACTTTGTTTTTAATCCCTTTTAACCTAACCCAGAGACTCTCAACACTTCCGTCTCCTATGTCCATCTCCACCTCACTCCAAGTGTGTTCATTTTTAATGTATAAGGCAACACCTCCTCCCTGAGCAAGCTGTTCCCTTCCATACAAACATTCCAATCATGTCTATTATCCCACCAAGTTTCTGTGATGCCAACAATGTCATAATTGTACTTATTTATTAGCACTTCCAGTTCTTCCTGCTTATTTCCCATACTTCTCGCATTTGTATATAGGCATCTAAGATCCTGATTTGACCTTGCCTCCCAGTTTTGCCCTGACCCTCCTTTCTCTCTGCCATTGTAACCCACGCTCCCTCCCATTTCCAGCCTTGAGGGTACGGGGCTTCTCCTCCTCCAGTGTAGGGGGTGATTGCTTATCTCCTGTATAAAGAAGAGCATAACGGTTTCCTAGTACCACAGCAGGAGGATTCGGAGCAGGGGTGGAGCAGTGCCTGCTGCCAGAAGTAACCAGCTGCTATTGTCCACCCTGAGTCGTCTCCTCCTCCACCAGTGGTGTGTCCCCAGTCCTGTGTACTGGGGACTATCAGCAGAGGGATGTAGATTAGGCACTTTGAAAGTGCAAATGAGCCCTCATTTTTTGAGGAGTACAGGATCTGCTGAAATAGTTCCTCGCTGTCGGCAGAACCACAGCTAGACTTCACTTTCACTTTCAAAAGGGCGTGTGATCGGCACAACGCCCGAACATAAGTATTCAAATGAAGCCTGGGATATTTAAATCCTGGGCTCATTTGCACTTTCGAAGTGCTTGATTTGCATCTCTCTGCCGACAGAGGGATGCAGTCTGGAAGTAGCCTACAAGTTTTTGTTGGAAAAGTGTATGCAAAATGCGCTATGCATTTTGCCTACCTTTTTCCGATTCTTTTGTCGGAAGAAGCTTTTCCAACATTTGGCCTGTCTAGACTGGGCCAAATGTTGGAAAAAACCTCTCTTTCAGAAGCTCCCTTCTTCCTCGAAATATAGTGGCTTCCAAAAGAGCGCATTTGCTCTTCCACAAAAAAAAGAGGAAGAGCAAACACATTCCCTGGATGCGGCAGAGTTTTTTGGGTATATCTCTGGTATCCAACGCCCCTCCCCCTGCCTATCTCTGGTATCCAACACCACTTCCCCTGTCTAACCATGCCATTAGGGTAAAATCGTAGAAGTTCCACCTGTACAAATAGCAGCCTTCGATTTAGGAGATCTGGGTTTGGGTCTCAGATCTCCACAGAATGCATGTTCTCTAAGGCAACTCATTAATCTACCTTATGACTCAATTTCCCATCTGTGAAATGGAAATGATAATACTTTATAAGGTGCTCTGGATCAAAACTTATTGATGACTGAAGTGTTCAGATCCTATGGAGATAAAGAGCATGGAAGTAACTCTGTAAGGTGATTGAAGGCCAGGTAGTACTTATATCGCATTTTATATGAAACTTCATGTTCAATTACAAATCTGTAGAGACTTAGCTAGACTTATCTTTATGCATGTGAGGAGTCCCATTGAAATAATCAGAACTAGCTATGTGCAGAAAGTTAAGCATGTACTTAAATCTTTGTAGGATTGACGCTTAGATGATGTTATTGCAGTGTTTTGAACATTTCCTTAGTATTCTAGATACTAAATATAGAAAATGCCATAAGTATAATATTAACACTGAAGGCACAACTGTGAAGTTAAGAGCAACCTGTGTAATAGTGTCATTTATATTTCTATAGAGTGTTCAGCAATTAATTTAATTATGACACTCAACGTTCATCTTTATAATAATGCAGTTACTTGTGACTGTGTATGCTAGTGAGATGATTACAGATATGTGGCTAGTTACGTGTCTCTGCATAGACTTTTGTCTGCCTTTTGTGTAGAAAATGTAATCCGTGGTATTCATTATAATATGTTAAAATAAACAGAAATGTGTTGTGAACTAGTAATAGATAAAATGCCAATGATATGGAGCACAGATGAACAACTCAATCTTTCACCCTCCCCTCCGAGGGTACACTTTTATTTAATTATTGGCTTAATGTAATATAATCAGAGATACTACATAATATAGTACATGATATAGTGCTGAACCCCCCCCCCCGAAATTATAAAAGTAACAAAAAATCTCTTCCCCTCTATTTAACTAAATTTTTTCTAACTGATGAGTGAAGATAGCTAAAATAAGTTTATATGATGATATACAAATGCAGTGACAGTATTTATGTAACATTTTAGGAAAGGTATAATAGTAAATAACTATACTGAATGTAGTTTTAGCTTCTATAGAACTTCAGACGTATCGTGGTTTTATTAGAGTAGATGGAAGGTCAATTAATTCAGGGTCAGAAGTAAAGTGGGAAACAAAAAATTTTTTCTAAAACATTTATCTCCATTTATTTGTCATCTGTTTATTTCTCGGTGCAAAACTAGTAGCAATAAGTTTTTCAGGATGGTTGGCTAGTACTCTAAAATGAAGTCCAACAATAAAACAGCTCCTTCAAGTTAACAGTATTAGAGCCCAGAATGCAACAGGATGATCCACACCATCAAACTGAGTTTATTGATTCAGCTAGTTAGAAAGACCAGTCAAAGCTCTGTATTTAACTTGTACTTAATTTGTAGCACTACTAGATACTCAGATATTTCAAGAGAATAAATTAAGTATCACAGCCAGAATTCCTCAGTCATTATTATGAAGATGAACTTTGAGAACCATAGTGATCAAAGACTAAATAAGTGTTTAAAGAGCAATTACTGCCAAATAATAATTTTCAAAGTTATATATAAAAAATTGCCTCAACAGTACAGGCATATACTAGTGGAGTCAATAATTGCAGAGACTATCTAGCCAGATGATAATACTGATATAGGTTGTACCTCCCTTAACCGGAACTCTCTGATCAGGCAACATCTGTGGTCCACTAGGAGCACGAATGTTCCTGGACCGCAGAGCCCGGGTGTAGGGAGGTCGGGCCAGAGGGCAGGAGCAGCAGAGGGGTGCAGAGGGACAGGCAGCTGGGAGCCAGGGTGCAGAGGGATGGGCAGCGCAGCAGCAAGTTCTGGTCTCTGCGGCAAGGCAGTAGCGGGGGCTTGGCAGTGGCAGCTGCAGAATTCTGGCCACGGAGCTACGGCCCCACCTGCGGAGCTTAGGTCCTGGCAGCAGCCAGGGAGCCCTATCCCTAGCTGTGGCACTCCAACCCCAACAGCAGCCATGGCCAGGCAGGCAGCAGCGGGGTTAGACCGGAGCTCTAGCCTGGGGCATCAGGACACCATGATCCATGTTGAAAGGGATCTCCCCTCAACCAGCAAATCCCGAAGGTACCAGATGAGGGAGGTCCAACCTGTAATAGGAAAAAGGTTGTATGCAGTTAGGAGATGGTATCAAATATTTTTATTTGCTGAATTTTACAATGTTTTTTCAAATATCTATTTATGTATATTTTCAATATTCATTCAGGGTTCCTGGCACAGAGTGAAATTCTGGCCCCACTGAAGTCAACAGCAAAAATCCTATTGATTTTTAAGGGGCTAGAATGTTACTGCTAAATAATTCAAGGATTTATAATAATTTTGAATTTATTTTGTGTAAACCCCCACCCTCCAAAAAAACAAAACAAAAAAACCCAATACTGTGCCCCTCATTCTTTTCTCTCACTGATAGATTTAAAAAAAAGTTGAATGTCTAACAGGAAATGTCATGATCTTCCCAGATATTTCTTTCCCCGCAGAGGTTTATTTTGTATAAAAAATATTTCAAAGTAATTCAGAATGATCAGCAAAGCATACAGGTGTGGTTTGAAACTTTAAATGGAAGCCCCATTTAATTTGATGGAATTATTCACTTGCTCTATCGTTACACAAGTGTTTAATTATTTTGTTGAATTAAGCCTTAACTGATGCTTGTATTTCTAGGTCCTCTTTATCCTGCCCTTTTGAATACAATGGAATAATAGTGTTGTTAAAATGAGAGAATAATATTCACATCTGTACCTATAAGAATGAACATCAAAATGGGTGATTAAATGTTTTTATTCTCCTTAAATAAATTGAATAATCTGTTGTTAAAAACAGAGATAATAATTACATATTGCTTGAGGACTAGTCATGTAAGTTTTTACTCTAGAAGCTAACATCACCCAGTACTGAGATTTGCAGTTACCAAAGAGTACCTGGCCACCTCTGGGGAGGGGCTTTTGTCTCTTAAACAGCAGAAAGAATCATAGTTAAGTCACAATCACATCTAAATTCATCTAAAGTAATAGAGTGCATACATACGACTGCGTCTTGCTATGTGGCATCAATATATATTATAATGGGAGAACTCTCAGTCTACATTTTAGTTCTTTCTTTCATCAGTTTTCAAAAGGGACCAGCTCTGAGGCTCTTCATGATGAATACAAAGATAGCAGACATGCCAATTTTGTAGCAAAGTCCCTGATGTTTCAGGAGGAAATGTCAAATAAAGCTAAATGATTTAGCAAAACATAACATCCCCAATGGAATTATATTTTGGCTTGATTAGTCTAGCTAGTGAGAAAGCCCTGACTAACACGCAGTGATCCAACAAGCAAACAAACCTTCCTTTTGTCACTGTAGGCTGTCCCTGCACTCTGGGGTTATGCGAATATAGTTATGGCATGGTTGCTATGTCACTGTAACTCTTTAAAATAGATACGGCCTCAATCTGTGTCAAAGACTGAGCATTGTGGCAGTATAGACCAGTGTTTCTTAAACTTTTTAAGCCCGAGGAACACTAAACAATAATTTTTTTTATGAGGAACACCAAGGACTTTTTGTTGAGGAAAAATAAAAGTCGGGGCGGGGGGAGGGGGGAGGTGACGGGTCGGGGGGAAAGTTATTGAGGAAAAAAATGGTCGCTTGCCCCTTTAAGGGTGGCCATTTTGAATTCTGTTGTTCTCCACAGCACAATAAGAAACATTGGTATAGACGCTTCCTTCATGGAAAGTAGAAAGTTTGTATTGTGAACGGAGACTACAGTCAATGGAATATTATATTGGGCAGGTGCAATTTGCTTATTAACTTAGTTTGGCTGCTCCATAAAATTTAACCAGTTAGTTGTTGAATGGGCAATAAGAAAGGAAATGTTTCCATATAGTGAATACAAAGTTTGAATGAGTAAATGTGTTTTCCTTTCACTAGGATAAAGTTTTGCAGAGGCAGGACAAGATATTCCCTTCTCTGAGGTAAATTTCAGACTATGTCTACAATACAGGTGCTACAGTCACACTGCTAGAATGCCACAGCTGTGTTGCTTTAGCACTGCGGTATAGACAATTTCCCTAGCAGCAAGAGGCTCGTCCATTGCTATAGTTAAATCCACCTCTCCAAGCGGCTAAGTCAATGGAAGCATACTTTTGGTAACCTAATAGCATTTACACTGGGCATTAAGTTGGCTTTGCTATGTTGTTCAAGGATGTGAATGTTTCACACACCTGAGTGGTGTAGCAAGGTCAATCTAAATTAGAGAGTTAGGGTTGAATTTGAAGATTATTAATGACATCTGTTCTTAATTGGGATCCCTGTAAAGGGATGTGATGAAGCAAAAGGGGATTTTCCTTGAGAAGCACTGAGCAATGGAATTCCTTAGAACTGAAGTAAGAGATGAATAAGAGTTTGCTTTTAATTAACTTGAACAAACCTACGGAACTGGGAAGTTAAATTCCTGTTAAAGTAATCTGACAGAAGAATTTAGCCTGGGGTTACAGCTCTGACAGAAAAAAAGGAAAATATGTTTTTCCAAGTATGTGTTTTGATTTAAAATCTTAATGCAGCTTTTATTTGCTGTTCTTTATACAAAAGTGTGCTCCTTTAATAGAAGTAGACCACCACTAGGATAAATTATGTATACTCCACAAATGTTCTTCAAAACAATAGGAAGTCTTCAATGAATACAGGTATGCAGGTTAAGCTTAGTACAATACAAGATGCTACCTCCAATCTCAGCAAAAGCAGATGGATATAATACAATCTCACACTAAACAATACTCCTAATAATCCAGAACTATGGCGTAATGTATGGTTTACATGTCTAAGCAAAAAAAACTCTGCACACAGTGATGGGAACCTTAAGAGTCATAGATAGGAATGATAGAACCATAATGACTGTTGAATGGGATATCTACTATAAGCTATCCCTGTTACTTTGTAGCTTTTTTTAAAGTCCTTTACTGTAATCTAGAAGCATGTGCTGCTATGTTTTGTAAATCCAGAAATTGATACTCAACAAAAGAAACACCTTATGTTGGTGTTTATCATAAAGAAAAAATATCCTTTAAAATAAATATCAGTTTCTCTCAGTCAGTCTGTGTAGTTATGGCAGATTTTTTAAAATGAAAACTAGCAGCATTTGTTTTTATTTCCAAGTCTTTAGACATAAACTACATAATTGCCGTATATTTTACCAGTTGTTCATCTAGTAATGTAAAAAGCATGGTTACCAAATAGATAATCAAAATGATGAGCTCCCAGCATGGTGGGTAGCAGAAACTCCAGTGCAATCCTAAACATATTAAGGGTAAGATGTTGAGTACTGTGAGCACCTGTTGGCTTCACCTGGGAGCTATTGATAATCAGCATCTCTTAAAACCAGGACTACTATATGATGTATAGCCATTCAGTAGTTTATTAAACCTGATATTCTATCAGGAGATTCAAACCATTTTGGCTAACTGGAAAGTACTAGAGAGGACCGAAAGCCATACACAATAATATTGGATTAATTAGTCAAGGAGGTTTGTCATATTATAATGATTAAGATGTTTTGTTTTGGAAACAGGAAAACATGTAGCCTTTATAATTAATTCTTCTTTTGATGTCTATGTTAAACTGATCTCCAGATCTGCAGCTATGTCTGGTTTGGATTCTCCAGATGATATAGTCTGTGTGATATCATTTGTAAACTTGTTCTGATACCAAATCCCACTTGGGGATGTGAAATCAACTAGTTGACCATGAAATTTAGGTTTTGGCTCCCTGGCACCAGTTTGTAAATAAAGAGAGGAAATGAACCAAATTTCTTCATGAGTTGGTTTAAAAATTAAAATTGGTTTTAAAAATTTAAAAGTTGGATCTGTTTTCTAATATTGAATACTTGGGCCCAAATGTTCTGCTTATTTATATATCATATAATATATGATAACACCAGTGACCTTAGTGAGTCTGCATTGTATGTACAAGGAGATTCAGTGGGGGTACTGAAAAGGTCATTAGTGTAGCTAAAGTTCAGTTAATGTGAGTTAGATTTCAACAAGAACTGGAATGTCTGTCTCTGAGAAATTCTGATATTTCAACATCAGTTTTACTTCTTAATTAATTTAAAAGGTTGAATATCAAAAGTTTTCTTGGAATGGAAAGCTCTGTAAAATTCAAATTTGGAAACCTTGAAGTGTTTCTTTTGCCATTCCTGGACCAAAACACTGAAGTCAAACTAGATTGAAAAAATTATTTTGGCCCAGTTTGACATTGAACTGTATCCACTTGCGTTGCTTTACTGCCTCATGGAAGATGTAATTCAGGTGTCTCTAGTCCCCATTCTCTTCTATGGACTGGCCTTCCTGGACAGGCTTCATCTTGTGTGCTGCACTGTGGTCATGGGAGTCCCATGATGCACCATAGTTCTTATATGCACAGGAGAGACTGTGGGGCATTGTAAAAGATATAGTTCAGCCAAGGAAACCAGCCCATAGAGAAAATAAGGCCATGGTATATCCAAATTTTTACTCCTATCAGGCACCATGGCAGCTCAGGAAGATACAAGTTAACATCTGACTGAAATAAAACAAACCATTTCAGTTTGATTTGAAAAACAAAATGTCACAATTTGGAATAACCTGACTTGAAATTAAATATTTTGTTTTGAACTTCCTGATGGATAAATAAAAAATGTCAGCAAAATTATCCTGTCAAGAGCTTTGATTTTGTAGAAACCACATTTTCCATTAAAATTACATTTTGACATAATATTCATGATCAGCTCTAATCTGAACTTTCAGGTGATTTGAGTTTCAAACCAAACTTCAAAACTTATTCAGGGTTAGAATTCATATGGATCCAACATGTTACTCCGTGGGGATTCTCTTGCAACAAAATGTAATTATGATCATAGAAACATAGATGGGAATGGCCCTTTGTAGGTCTTCTAGTCCAGTCCCCTTGCACTGAAGCTAGACTATCACTGAGATTTTTTTCTAATGTGTTCTTAAAAAAAATATCCAATGGCGAAGATTTCCCAGGTAATTTTTTCCACTACTTCCCTAAATTTTCTAATCTAAATCTCCCTTGTGTAATATAAGGCCATTACTACTTTTCCTGTCCTAAGTGGTAAAGGAGAACAATTTATTATCCTAACAGTCTTTTACATGTTTAAAGTAGGAAGAGACTGCTAACATGTCCCTCCTTAGTCTTCTCATTTCCAGAATAAACAAACCTGTTGTTTTTAATCTTTCCTCATAGACCATGTTTTCTAGGCCTTTAATTGTTTTGTTGCCTCCTCTGGACATTCTGCAATATATGCCCATTTGTCCCAAAGTATAGTAACAAGAACTGGACACAGTATTCCTGATGAGGCCTTATCAGACCAGTAGTTATTGATCTGTAGAGCATGAAGTTTTATTTATTTGTCACTTGATTATATAATTTTATAGTTTTGTACATAGGTTTGTTTTAGAAATCTCAGATTAAAAGCAGTGGATACAGGTGTTTGAAAGTTACTGAACTCCTGGCTCTGTTGACAACCATTTTGTCCTTCCACTGGATGAAGGAGTGCAAGTGGCACATTCATTTGAAAGGGCATCTGTAACAACATTTTGTCATGGATGGGGTTCTGATACACTCCTCAGTAGTTTGATGTAGGAAAAAGAAAGGGAAATGTTGCTTTATTAAGTGGATCCAGTAATCCAAACCCTTTACAGTATGGAATTACTTCCTATATGGTTGTAAATGGAGGTCTTCTTGTAAGTTGGAATGTAGTACTTTTCGTAGGCTGGAATAATACTTACATAGACTGTTACAGCAGCCCATCACTTGTGTGTCATTAGAGATGATGGAGTTTCCATCTTTCCCATACTTCCCCATATACAATTCAATTATCCAGACACTGTGTGGTGGTGCGACAATGTCCCTTGTTAGCTCCCTAGGGGTTCTGCGCATCTTGACGGTTACTTGTGTGCCTCAGAGACTCACGGAGCCCCCTTCGTTGCTCTGGGACTTCCCTAGAGGTAAGTGTCCCCACTTACCGAGTCATTTTCATCACAGGCCAGTCCTTGCAGTTCGCCACTTCCTTGTTTTCTTTTTGTTTTGTTTTGTTTTTTGCTCTGCTCTGCTCTGCAACTCTCCTCGGTGCACATCTCAAAACTCCCCCCTGCTGTCTGGGAGGAGAACTTTTATAGGGACTGGGAGGCCTTAATGGGCAACAGGTGCTTAATTAACGCCTGCTGCAGGCTGACTCCTAATTAGGCCTCCATTTTTTGCCCTGACTGCCAGGCTGTGTTCAGATGAGGCTAACTGGGAAACAAGAAGGCATTAACCCACCTCCCAATATGGCTGCCTTCTATAAGATCTTTGCAGTTCGCAGGTTGTGGTCTGTTACAGGTGGTAAATGATCAATTTCATTCCCACTGAAGGAACAGATTCTTATGGAAAGATAAACTGTTTGCTGGTAGTTCCACACCTTTCACTACTTATAATCAAATGTGGACTTGCAGTATATTGATACGGTCTAGCAGCCAGAGCATTGTCCCAATCTATGGTTAAAATAAGAAGTTGGGCATTATGAGCAAAAAGAGTGTCTACACATTTGCTGAGCACCTTAGTCAAAACCCAGAAATGTGCAAGCAGACATAATTTTCTTATAAAAGAAGTTATGTTGTATTCCTTTGGCTTTTGTTCCTCTGACCTGTGTCCATCCAAGCATCTTGTGAGATTTATGCTGCTTATTTTCCTCAGCTGATTTCAGCGGCTGTTTCAATCATGTCTTTATAGGTAGCACAAATACATTTCACCCTTCCACCACTAGTAGGAGTGCTAGAATGGACAGAGTTCTACCATATTGTCTAATTCTTAAAGGAGGCTGATATGACATGCCAATTAAAACACCAGTAGGAAGGGTTATCAACACCCTGTACTTCTACTGATGTTTTTGTTATTGATTTGTCTACATTCACATTTTTCTTAAAATCTCCAAGAGACAGGTATATATTAGAGCTCCCACCTACTACCATAGGCGCAGCTGTGCTGGTGAGAGATTTAAAAAAAAAAATCCTGATTTTCTTAAGCTAAAATAAGTGAAGTGAAAGTTCTCAAGTTGCTTATCCCTCATTGTAGCTAGTTATGGTTCTAGTCCATTGGCTTTAATAGAAGCTGGAGCAGTTCCTAACTTCATTATCTTTATCTAAGAAAATGGCTGGAAACTAAAAAAATAAAGTGAAAAGAAATCAGAACTGCTCTTTTATCTTGCTTGATTCCTCAAAAGGTGTTGGGGGGAGGGAGGGAGGGCAAGTCGTGATTTTTTTTCTGGCCTTAGAAGTAGTCTCTGGAGGTACAAGGCCCAGGCACTTAAATAAATATGCTTTTTTGGCCCAAGTCTGTGATTACAGACCTTAAGTCTATTACCAATAATACATTTAATTTAGCTACTGTGAGAAATAAGAAGACTAGTATACTGTAGAATCAGTGTTGCTTAAAGCAATTGCCAGTGATTCACGCATGGTTAAGTATGGGAGAGAAAAAAAAAATTCCCAGTGTTCTTTCTTGGTTACAACTAACCAATTATGGACATGTTGTAAAGTTCATTACTAGAGATCCCCAGTTTTAATAAGTTCATTTTGAGGCCAAGTGCGTCTTATTTACAACTACCTCTTAACAATAATTTCATAAAGGAAATCCATGTTTGAAGCTAACATAAAAGAATTTTGTTACCATGGTATCAAATAAACTTCATACTACCATTGAGTACTTTATTTTCTCTAAAGAATTGAATCCTTTTCAATTACTGGATGGGATGGGGAAGTAGTAAACAAGGTTATAAATCTCTGGAATTCACTTCATGATAATAGTGCATTAAACAGACAACTAGTTTCCTCCACATTGAAGTAGAACTACTATGACCCACTACTTTATAATTATGTGATGATGATTAACACAACAGGGGAAGGAAATTGACTCCTCAGTACAAGTAGCACTCTGTGTCTTAGCTAATTGCATATACCTAGGTTATCTGAATTAGACAGAGCTCCCATTGTGCTCACAATTGACAGCAATACATGAAAAATGATAATTGACAAAGCAAAATTGGTGCTGAAAGTGATAAAGACTCTCAGAGGATGATTTGAATTGTGTGATGTTTTAACTTATTTATTTTAGTTTAAACATCACTATAGCAATCAAAATGGGGAAAAAACAAAACCCATAACATTTAATTCAAATTTTATATATGAGCGTTTCTTGGGTGTCAATTGAGGCTAACCCTCGGTATATCAAGTTGTGGATAAATGCAAAAACAAAGCAATTTCACCCAGTTTCTTCTGAACAAAAACTTTAAACTTGTGGTGAGATGATCACTCATGACCAGAAATACAGAATTAATAGTAATGTAGTATCGCACTGATACAAAGTTTGTTCCCTACAGTCAGGGCTTTTTGCAGCAGTTCTAATCCTTTTGTTTCACAAACTAAAAAGCGATGTGACCATTTTAATAAACACTTTAAGGGGTTACCCAATTGTGAAAATTCAAGACCTCATAGACTCATAGACTTTAAGGTCAGAAGGGACCATTATGATCATCTAGTCTGACCCCTGGCACAATGCAGGCCACAGAATTTCACCCACCCACTGCTAGAATAACCCTCTCACCTGTATCTCAGATATTGAAGTCCTTGAAATGATGGTTCAAAGACCCGAAGATGCAGAGAATCCTCCCGCAAGTGACCCGTGCCCCATGCTACAGAGGAAGACAAAAAATCTCCAGGGCCTCTGCCAATCTACCCTGGAGGAAAATTCCTTCCCGACCCCAAATATGGCGATCAGCTGAACCCTGAGCATGTGGGCAAGACTCACCAACCAGACACCCAGAAAAAAGTACCTGATCCTGCAAATACTTAAAAAGGGGGATACAGGATCATGACTTATGTCCAGTGGCAGCATTTGTCCTGTAGGAACTCCATGAAGAGTTCATTAACTGTGAACTTAACTGTGTGGAAGATGGCAATTTTCTCTGCAATGTGACCTCACACTGCTATTCTCCACTCTGGTAAGGCATGTTCCAGCTCCTCCACCACAACTATGTCATCAGGGATAAGTAATTGAGTCACTATATCACATACCCCACTTCCCCTCAGTTGCATGGGTTGTACGAATCTGATGCTGCCAGTGTTTAAATCTCTTATTCACATCAGCTGGTAACAGATATTAAGTACACTGGCTAATTAAAATTGATACAGGAAACATATAATAAAAAAAAGTTAAAATCCATTAGATAAAGAGTTGTTTGGTGGCACTTGTACCTTTTCTCCTTCTTCATTGCTTTTGGGGCTAACCTGACAACAAAATCCCATTAGGTTAGCTACATGGCTTTCTGTGGAATGTTGGCAACAAGTGTGGTTTATGTACACAGACAGGACCAACAACACCTTTCTGCCTATGGAGCTTTCCAGTGCCAGGGAAATCTGGAAAATGCCAAAAACATAGAAAATTATTTTGGCTAACTGAATTTCTGTACTCAGTAGTCTGAGGATTCTGCCAGGATACTATATGCCATTGTCTAGTCAAAACTGTAGGTTACGACCCTTTTTTAAAAATAGATTTTAAAAAACAAAATATTATCTTAACTTTGCCCCTCTCTCCAATATAGGGAGTTTTTATAAGCAGTTGCATGGCTTTTGTTTAAACCTATTTTATGGAAGATTTCTTAGATTTGTAGTGTTCTCTTCAGTGTTGTTCTCTACTATGTGAGGTCAAAAGATTGCTTGGATAACCCTTCAGAACCTGATCCTCCACTATAGTCAAAACTTTTCCAGGTTTTAAATGAAGTTCTGACTGCCTTAGGAGTGAAAGATCGTGCCTTCATATAAATTTTGCCATCAATAGCATGAGAACATTGAATTATTGTCATTATTAAATGTTAGCTACCTGGTGCAATAACAATAATAATCTGTTAATATGGGTACTACTATTGTAACTGTTACATGAATAGCATTAAAGATTTTTTCATATAGTGAATGCTATAATGAACCTGTAAAAGTAAGTTCCTTTATAATATCATGCTTTCACTGACAAAAATCTCCCTGTTTCTCCTTTTCATCTGAATCTTTCAAACAAAAGTTCTGGGTTTTTTTGCTTTTATTCCCTGAAAATCCAGTCACACACTTTTGAACTAGGGGAAAATTAAAAATGCAATTTTCTTCAAAAACGCTCTATTGCATTGTTTTTACTTATTCATAATAATTAAAAGTGCAGGCCTTTGGAGCTTCAAAATTAGGGATTGTTTGTTGTTAATGTTTGATATTTCCATTTGGAAAATGAAAAAAGTGGATTAAACTATGAAAATCATACATTAGATTGTGTTTAGCTGGAAAAAAGGCAAAAGGAAACAAATACTGAAAATTTTGAAACATTTTCTGTTCTGTTTTGATCAAGAAGTAGAAAAATTAATAATTTTAAATTTTTTCATTTTTTAAATGCTGATGCTGTCCACCAATTTTTTAACATTGTCTAAATGAAATCTTTTTTTTTTCATTCTAAATAGCTATTTATTTAGAAATTTTCTTTAGATTTGTTTTTTTTTAAGTTGAAACACTTAAAAAAGCTCTTCATTTCAGGCCAAATGAAATGTTTTGTTCAACTCAAAACAATATTTTCAGTTTCAGTTCACTGAATTTTTCAAAAACATTTCATTTTGGATTAACCCCCCAATATTTTTTTGAGTGTCTAGAGAACAAAAAATCTTCTCTAGTCATTAAATTAAAAGAAAGTGCAGAAAGTCTCAAAGGCCAGGTCTACACTATACCTGGAAGGTCGACGTAAGGCACAGAACTCCAACTACATATTCTACATAGCTGTAGTTGGCTTACTGTAAGCTGTGCTTGTTGGCATCCACACAGTGGGAGGCCAATGTGAGCAAATGCACCCGCCAGCTTCTGTTACTCTTTGCAACTATGAGGAGTACAGGTGTCAGCTGGAGCTGCCCTCAGCATTTGCTTTATGAGTCTAAATTGAACCCTCTAAATCCAACGCCAAAATGCTGATCTCCAAGGCTGTGATTGTAGATGTGCCCAAAGTGTGGCAGAGGAGGTATAGATACTTATTGAAAGAAGGATATGACAATACACTTGGAGAACAAATATTCTGCAGACATTCCTTCGAAAGAACTCTTCTGAATGGTAAAAGTGGGGCAGGAAAAAACCCCCCAGGAACCAAGCTTGTTTTTCCAAAATATTTAGAACATTATTGAATGGATTTGAGAAAACACACACACCCTATTTTCTCTGTAGGTTACAATTGTCAATGATAATACCATATAGAAAAATTGAAATAACTTACACACATTAATTGGAGAACTCTAAGCCATCTTTTGTTTCTTCGTGATGAATCTTTGCATTTCTAGATATTTTAAAACTGCATTGTTTAAATCTCTCATTAAAATACATAGTTTAAATTTTTTTTAATTATGAAATCTCTTATAATCTATTGATATGTAACAAAACACAGCTGTGCTATATTTTGACCATTTGTCACACATTCTAATTGCTTGTGTCACATGCTGGCAGATTTGAAGGTTCAGCTGTATAGCAGCAGGCTTTAGTGAAATGGCAGTCATCTTCCCTGAGAGCAGCCTGTGACTTAAGTCCCATTAGAAATTATGTGAAACAGCAAGCATTCCCCCAAGCCTCCACCCACCCTCTAATGAAACAGCAGTCACCCTAACTAAGGATGTGAGCCCCTGGGTAACTTCATTCCCATGGTAAGTTATAGGACATGGTGGCCATTTTGAGTATGGAAAAAATGTTAATAATTTTACTTAATTACAATCTTGTTTATTTAAATGACATTTGGCAATGAATTTTATTTGTCTGAAACGTCTGAAAGACAATGTACATGTCACTTGTTACCAAAGGGCATCTGAAACAAAGTAAGCCATGGAATAGTTCCTGAAGTTCTAATGTTCAAATTAATTATTAGTCATAGACTCAGTGATACATTTGATTAAAAAGTCCCCAGAAAACTAAACGCAATCTTTAGTCACAAATTATGCAATATAATTTTTTTTGAGGGGGGGGAACTATTATTCATAAAAAAACATGCACAAAAAGAAAAACAAAAAGCCCCAAAGGGATTGCATTTCTGCTTTAAGTGAAAAACTGAACACAGGCATAAGAATCACACTATTGTGCCGCACCTCTCATACACACACTATAGAGTGCAGAGAGAGGTGTTATATTGGTGGAACACACTTCCATATATAATTTGCTCTTCTTGAACCTTCTGTCGATTGTCTGTAATCAAATTCACAGATAAACCATAGAATTTTATAGAAATTGTTTGGTAATATTTTCAACAATGTCTTTATTTCTCCCCACTTTTTTTAACTGGCTGCCAATTTGTTTTCCATGAAATTACTCTCCAGACTCTTCAAATGTATTTCTTTCAGAGCTGTTCTCTTGGAGCAGTAATTTAGTTCTGAAAGCAGCATTCATCTGATTTTGCCTCGGCAATCATTGTTCCAGATGAGCGTATTCCCAAGGACAAATTTAAAAGCTCTAATGCAGTTTTATCTGTTTGAAGTGGCCTCTGTTATCAACATTCACTGAGCATGAGGGCCCACGCTCTAGTGTTATTCAGTAAGTACCACCAAGTTTTTATTCAGCTCTCACAAGAGCACTGCACTCTTGGCTCTCAGCAACATCATGGAAGATGCTTGTGAGCATGGAGAAAGGAATAAAGAAAGATAGAAAGAAATGGCTCCAGCTTGAGGCCAGAAAACAACAATGTAGTTTATTTCCATGAAAGTTATCAAGATAGTGCCAACAAGAGATCACAGAAGAAGACATTTTAGAGTTATCCTTAGAATCCTACATGATGGCTTTCAAGCTCTTGAAGGGCTTTGTTGATTTGTCAGTTTGCATTTATGCAAAATTGAGAGGATTTAGAAATAGTGATGGATGTTACCATTGTCTGGGAAAGAGATACTGGATGGAGCCAAAATCCTAAATCAGGTTTGATTCAATCCAGACACATGCAATCCAGCACTGTGGCTGCCACATAGCTTTAAAGTGAAAAGTTGGAACAGTCACTGATGCATGCTATGTGGTTCTTGGACTCCTCTGTTGTCACCATTAAGATATGGACCTTCAAATTTAGTGTAGAGGAATTGGAAATAAAAATGAAGGAAATAAAAGGTGAAGGAAATAAAAGATGACTCTCTCGAGTCCCTCCTATTCCCAAGCACTGGTTAGTCTGATGTGTTGGCTTCAGGTTTTTTTATTATCCTCATTTCAGTTTGCCAATTCCCTATATTTCATTGTTCTGTTTTTCTGTATTTATAGTCTGCTTCCTTTTGAACTCACTCAATCATTCTCCAGTGGTCGTTTCTGATTATTTGTTTCATATGTTTTTTCACTCAGGGCTCAATCAGGCCTTGGAGGCAAAGTCTTGAATTGGGGGTGGAACACTGCCTCAGCAGGCGATCTCGGGAGCATTGGGCCTCGGCCTGACACAAAACCCCTTGGAGAACCCCACTGGGAGCAGCCACTGTTTTAGAGGATGCAGTGTGTGTGTGTAAGTTGGTGAGGAAGAGATGGAGGGGCAGGATCAGATAGTAAGTTGATTCTCGTCTTTAATGCTAGACTGCATCTCTGCTTTTATCCAGCAACAGGATGGGGGAACAATCAACTAGTCACAGTGTTGCTATGGAGGGAAAATGACAAAAATTTACAAAGGACTGGGCCTACTCTCTGTGACACGAGAAAAGGACACGCAGGTGGATGAGCTATCTACAAAAGCACCAGGAAAGGGAGGTACTCGGGTCACACAGTGAAATTATAACAGAAAAGTGATATCTAGCTTCTGCTGGGGAGTTGAAAGGCCTTGATCTGTTATTTGGGGGAGTGAGGGGAATATGGGCCAGCCCAAGTCTTCTCTGATGTTCACATGAATCACGGAGGTTTTGCAGATGTCATGGAAACAGTGTTATAAAATCTTAAGTCTCCTCCTTTTATGCAAAGATCACAAAATAGTTCAGAAACATGAATTAATATGGTCTCACAATCAATGTTCCCTCTATTTTTTTTCCATCTGTGTGCAGAATAAAGTTTGTTATTTGCACTGAGGCATATGTGGCTGTGCACCACCAGTAGAAACACATGGTGCCGGGAATGGGTGCTGTAGGCACTCTGTTAATCAGGTGGATGGCATCTGAATTTCTCTGGGGTGGCCACCCAAGTGCTTCACTTGAAGGGAACACTGCTCACAATGCTCTTATTAAGTAAATACAATACCACCCCATTTTACAGTGGTTTAAACTGTAGTGCAGAAGTGACATGACTTTACCAATCTAGTCTAGCTTCATTGGTGCACTCTCTCATGAAGTTATATATTACTGAGCTTTTTTATACAGCCTATATAGGAACAGGGAAAATACAATAATTTTTGGCTACCTACAGTGAGGAGGAAAAAAATGGTTGAAAGTAAATAGTTTAAAGCACCAAAAATTGATTTAAAAACTCCCCTAAAAGTTGCTTTAAGTTGTTTATGGCTTTCCATCCAAGTTCATGGACATAAGTGAATACTGTTAACACCTGATTACTCTCATTAAAATAAGAAGATAAATAATCTTCAGATGCAGAAACTGGAGATCAGTTCTATTATTAAACAATAATGGAGCATCATTCCTGGACTGAAACAATATGAGGTATTCCTCTTCAGTAATTAAAGACAATTCAGAATTAAGATGTTTAATTATTTGAAAAGATTCTTTGTACTTTCTCGAACAAAAGAGAAATATGGGCATATGTCATTATCTAGTCAAATTATGATGTCCTGTCATCACTTTTGTATTTAACTAGTCAAATTCATAATTTACTTCAAAAAATGAAGATGTAGCTAGAGCAGATTTTAGGAGTTTTCATCCAGGAGGAGATTGTCAATCCAGGAGACTCCCATTCCATTTTGTAAATTATTTTGTCTTTTCTTGCAGCAGTTTAAATTTTTAACAGATTGAGTGAAAATTGGTGATTTTTGTATGACTGTATAAATCTATACTAGAAAATTTTATCAACATAGCTGTGTCAGTGAGGCATGTGCAAAAATCAACTCCTAACTAACAAAACAATGCTTGCTAATGCTCTAGTGTAGATGCAACTATGCTGACAAAAAAAAAAAAGTCCTTTTGATGGTATAGCTTATTCTGTTTTGGAAGTGGTTTGAGCTATTTCAGCAAAATAGTTTGTTTTGCTGGTATAAGCTGTGCCCACAAAGCATGGATAAAGTACCATACTACCTTAGCCATTAGTTAAGACTAATCTACATAAGAGCCAATTTATTGTTTAAACACTTTTCACTCTGACTGCTATATTTCTACAGATAAATTGTTTTGATTCTGCTCTGAGTCAATGCATTTAGCTCCTCATTATTGTTCTTCCAATCTACTTCATAATTCCACAGAAATAACCATTTCTTACCATCTTCCAGGTCCTTGGTTTTTCTGCCTTCCATTTTGCTTTCTTCCCATCCTTATGTTTTTCTGTATTCTCTCCACACGGGGAGCTCAATGAGTTTCTTGAACTCCTCTTTCAAGGACTGAACAGCAGGTAGCAAAAGAGAGATGTTAGTGGTTCAAGGCAGGGCAAGGATGCTTGACTTGTCCCATTAAGTCTTTTCGGAGGTAGGAAGGTACAAAAAATGAAAGCAATTACTTACAACATGAAGGGAGGCTTGCAAGAGGAAGACGAGGCTGCCTTCTAAGTAGATTGGAGCAGATTTCCACCATCAAGATTTAGGCACAAATATGCCATTGCCTCCCTTTTCTCTACAGTTCTCCTATGTGCAGAGGAGTAGAGTCCTTTTCCTGTAGGCCTAAGAGCTATGCAAAAGAAAAAGGAGCTGTTATGCAGAGTTCCTTGTCCCAGGAGAAGTAGACACATATTAGTGCATGGCCAAAGAGAGCTGGATATTGCCTCCTCCTCACCTCCATCTCCTCTTTTTCCCGTAAGAGAGCTTCAGCATCTTTTGTTTCTCAGACTGTTCCCTGCATACCTAACTAGCCACATAATCCAAAATGGCCCTCTCCTTGGGGATTTCCTAACCCTGGCAGAAGTGTTGTTTTGATACAAAGCATATAACATGCATCACTTATATGTTTGCACCTAGTGTCACATTTTTTGAATAATTTTGTTAGGTTAATGGATGATGACATAATCAGGTAACATTGCTGCACTGTTCATTGTAGCTTAGTCATAAATTCATGGTTTAATTTTAATGTGCTGCTTAGAACCAGGGGCTTTTTGATCATTGGACTAGATTGATGATCTTTATTGAGCTTTTTTTTTCCTGTCTATACTGAGAAGACTCTTCATAAATCTAGTCTGTTTTTCACCATTGCTTCCCTTGCAGTGTATTCCTTGCCCACACATCATTGGTTTCCAAAATTCCTTTTAGTGGTTTGTGCAGTCAGATTTCGGGAAATTATTTAATGAGGGAGAATAGAAGTCCAGTTCCTCTGTTTCATACTATTTTTAAGGGACTCTAGAAATGATCTTATAAAATTAGACCCAAACTGATGGGCCTGGGTTGTTAATTTAGGACTGTCATCTTTGAGAGACCTTTATGATGTAAACTCTGTACTTCAGCTTTCATAGCTGTCTGGGTGAGCTGTTGTGTCTCAATAGGGAGTATATGGAGAAGACTCTAGTGCCAGTAATCTGTACTTGCAAACTTTGAAGTGAATGGGTATTATTCAGAGGACAAACAGGCTGCTTTTGCATGACATAATGGCATGACTCTCTTACTTACTTACTTTGTAATCTTTTACCCTGTGATCTGCAGGTAAAACAGTTTCACTGCCAAACACAAAGAAATCCCTGCCCCTCTATCTTTTATCTATACTTAATAGTTTTTTTTAAATAAGGAGATTGGTGTTCTTCCTCCCTTTCCCTGTCTGACATCTGTATGTGGTTTGCCTTTAGATTCAACCAGGCAAGATGCTGTTCCAACAGGATCTCAATATTTCTGCTTAATGGGTTTCTATTCCCTGTTGCACTGTTGATTCCCTATTGTTGCTAATTTTCTGGCTGCCTGTGTCTGACATCTATAAACTTACATGACACACAAAAGAAGGAAGCTAGACATTTCCCCTGAACAGCCAGTAGGAGGGAGATGCATCTGGGCAGGCCAAAGCCTATCCATCCCTTCAAGATAGAAATGATTCAAAGGAGAATCCTTTTTAACAACCTAACAGAGTCCTCAAATAAATAAATAATGCTTGTAAGAAAACAGCTTATTTAAGTTTCTTTATAAATTCCCCAGCTATTCTGGGTTGCATAAAAGCCTTGGAATTTATTGAAACTCTCCCAGGGGGAAAATACTAAAAAAGTCAATAAAAATGTGTACATAGGTACCTGTACCACTTACAAGATAATATTTAACTATCATTTGGTCAGTTAATTTAATATAGAAAGTATTATTTCCCTTATTTTATGTAGTCCCTCTCTTGGGCCCTGATTCTATAACCAATCAGATGGGAAGAGCGCTTCACCTGTGTGAAGCGCTGCTCTGTTTGGTAGGATTCCAAACAGGCACTGGGGCTGCTGCACAACCCACAAATAAAGCCCAGTTCATGGAACCCATATATGTATTGTTTTAGCTGTAAGGACAATGGATCCCTACATTACCAAAGAAGAGAGGAAACTGGTAAACCCTGCTAATTTCATTCATCTGTGTCTTCATCCTGCACCCAGTGAAGCCAATGGCAAACTCCTATTGATTTCAAGCTGAAAATACCTTCCCCAAAGATTAACAAAGGATAAAATGGGTAACATTTGAAAGAGGATGGTGTTAGGGGCACTTTGTGCTCACTTTTGTATCCATGTACATCTATCTGCTTTTACACAAAGCTGCCCCTTTTAGGCCTGGTCTACACTGAGATGTTATATTGACACAGTTATGTCACTCATGTGTTTGAAACCACCCCTCCCCCTATAACTCTGACAGGCATAGCTATGCCAACACACCTCACCCTCTGCTGTAGTCACAGCTCTACCAATGGAAGAGGGGTTCTGTTGACATCATCAGGGTTGTCAGTCTTCCCACATTGGAGAGGAGTCTACTGATATCAGCCGCAATCTCTCGGTGAATATTAAAAGCAATCCGGGAAATTTTAATAGGACTAAAGGCCACTTAGTGACACAGTGAGGCTATGGCAAGCTCCCTACTTACCCTGATTCCACATGGCTCCTAGAGGCAGCCAGCATGTCCAGCTTGTCTCTGTGCACTGCCCCCATGTCCCACCCCAAGCACTGACTCTGCAGCTCCCATTGTTCAGGAACGATGGCCAATTGGAGATGCGAGGGCAATGCCTGCAGGCAGGATTAGCACCCAGAGCCACCTGGCCACCCCTGAGCCTATGAGCTGGACATACTGGTAGTTTCCAGCAGCCTCCTGAGGTAAGTATTGCCTAGCCAGCGCCCACACTCCTCACTCCAACCTCCCTGCCCCAGACATGAGCCCACTCCCACATGTTAACTCCTCCACAGAGCCTGCACCCTGAACCCTCTCTCCCTGAACCCAACTGAGAGCCCCTCCCACACCCAAATTCTCTCCTAGAGCCCACATTCCTGAGCCAATTCCTCCCACATCCCAAACTCATTCCCCAGCCCTAAGGTCTCCTCCTGCATTCCAAACGCCTCATCACTGGCCCCATTTCAAAGACCGCATGCCCAGCCAAAAACTTCACTCCCTCCTGCACCCCATCCCACTGTCCCTGTCCAATGAAAGTGCGTGAGGGTGAGGGAAATTGAGCAATAGGGGAGGGAGGATGGAGTGAGCAGGGGTGTGTGACTTCAGGGAAGAGAATGGGGAGGGGCAAGGAGTTTGTGCATTTAGAAAGTTGGCAGCCCTAGACATAATCTTTTTTAGGGAATTGGTGTACCTACATAGACTCCTGTGAGCATAGGTTACCTATACCTATCCTATCTCATAGAACTGGAAGGAACCTTGAGAGGTCATCAAGTCCCGTCCTCTGCCTTCACAGCAGGACCAAGTACCATCTGCACAAAGGGGCTATGACAATATAGTCTCTAGTGTAGAATCATAGAATGCTAAAACTCAAGGGATGTCGAGAGATCATCAAGTCAAGTCCTCTGCCCTCACAGCAGAACAAGGACCATCTAGATCATCCCTGATAGATGTCTGTCTAACCTGTTCTTAAATATCTCCAATGATGGAGATTCCACAACCTCCCTAGGCAATTTATTCCAGTGTTTAAAAACCCTGAGAGTTAGGAACATTTTCCTAATGTCCAATCTAAACCTCCCTTGCTGCACTTTAAGCCCATTGCTTCTTGTCCTATCCTCAGAGGCTAAGGAGAACAATTTTTCTCCCTCCTCCTTATAATACTCTTTTAGATATGAGAAAACTGCTATCATGTCCCCTCTCAGTCTTCTCTTTTCTAAACTAAACAAGCCCAATTCTTTCAGTCTTCCCTCATAGCTCATGTTTTCTAGGTCTTTAATCATTTTTGTTGCTCTTCTCTGGACTCTCTTCAATTTTTCCATATCTTTCTGTAAATGGCGTACCCAGGACTGGACACAATACTTCAACTGAGGCCTAATCAGTGCCATGTAGAGCAGAATGACTTCTCATGTCTTGCTGACAACAATCCTGTTAATGCATCCCAGAATCATGCATGCTTTTTTTGCAACAGTGTCACATTGCTGATTCATATTTAGCTTGTTGTCCACTATAACTCCTAGATCCTTTTCTGCAATACTCCCTCCTACACAGTCATTTCCCATTCTGTATGTGTGAAACTGACTGTTCCTTCCTAAGTGGAGTACTTTGCATTTGTCCTTATTAAACTTCATAGGGTTAATATAATGCCAACTCTTTCTTTAAATGGAAAGTTTTAGTAAGAGTCTTATTACTTCCTTTTTTTTATATAATATAAACTTTGATGCCATAACTTGTCCAGCCCTGAAGATAGCTGCTGTTTCTTTCATTTATCTGCACGATTTGATAGTTAGACCTGTGCAGTCAGAGTGGCAAGGGAAGTTTACAGTGAGCAAATGCAGTAAGATACCCAATTGGCAAGATACTTAAATATGATCATGTGCTTAAGTATGTTCCAGTGAAGATACTGGAGCTGTTTGAATGCTTAAAAATAAACACGCACTTAAATGTCTTGCTGAATTAGGGCCCAGGCTCTGTCAGAAGCATAGCACTGTCTATAATAATAATAATAATAATATTCCTTGAAAGATTGTCTGCCTTCTCTCTGCCTCTGTCTTTCCTTTCGTTAATTTAAGAAATGGACGTCAATAGGCAGATGAATATTTTTTAGATAATCTTTAGGATCCAAAAGTCAGAGAAACCTAATCAATATGTTTCTTAAAAAAACCGTGCTTCTTCTGGGCATAACCTAGAGGGAAACTGTTAAACAAACCTTATTACTTAAAGATTTATGCTTATCCTGCACTAGACACATTCTTTCTCTGGTCTGAGTAATATGTGAGTGAATGGATTTTAAACTGACATCAGGGTGCAGTCAACTGGCTTTGCTGATCAGAAAAGGAGCTTACCAGAATTGAAAGGCATGCCTCACTTTTAGCTGTGGTCTTATTTCTTCCCTTTCTCACAAACCTGGGTGCCTGCTTTGCAGACCATTGGCCTTTCTCCTTCATTTAAAATCTGATGTGCAGAACCAGAGCATAAACAGCTGGTCCTGATCAGAGTAGACCATAGACTCAGCAAACTTACATCAGCAAGGCAAAAGCCTTCAGATCAGTCTTGGCTAAAGAAACACGGCATTTTTGGAAAATTACTAGCAGCTCTATCAAGTTATGTGCAAATTTTCACCATGAATGGGATCCAAAAGATATAAAGCTTTTGTAATTTATAATGGAAAAAATACCCCATTCAACTTCCATTAGTAAGACAGGAAAAAGAAAACGAACACACATAGAGTCATACACACACATGCCAAGTGTCCTTCTACAACTATAAGCATCCTCCCTTCTGAAGAACTGATACTGTGAGTCAGAAACCCATAAAAAGATCAGCTATGGGATCTGAATGGAAAAGGAAATGTTTTTATTCACCCTTAAAGCAATGGAAATTTGCTGTGTGTATTTGGACAGGCAGTTCCCATTTTTAACTGGCCTGGTGAGTAAACATGAGAAATTGATTCCATTCAGTGTGTTATGCTCCAGTCCTTTTGACAGGGAGCCAAGTCATGGGCTAGGGAAAGTAGTTTAGTGGGCAAAAGGTTAAGGAGAAAATAAAGTTAAGTATCCCCTACGTATCGGAGCCAACCCAAAACTTCAGTCATATCCAACCAGAAATAACGGATAATGTATAATGTTTATGGAACTTCATTGTTGAAGAAGGTGCAGCTATAAATCCTGATGTTACCTTACCACAAAGCAAGGGACCCCAGTTTAGTAAACACGGATCATAAAGTGAAAGGCTGCCTTCTCATGCCCCAGGCATTTATAGGCAATGCTCTTAAACCTGGGCTTGATTGTGGAGGCTGGGATTCAGACAAAAAGCAATTGTTAATAGTAACTTGTATCCCTTTGTAATCTAATTGTCTCATCTTTGGATGACAAGATTTCTTATCAGGGCTACTTGAGGTGGTGGGGGGGGGAGCGGGGGTGTGCCATGCTAAGTAAGGATGCAGAGTTAGTGTGGGCTTTTACTTTGATTTGAGTTTTATCCTTCCCCCAAATTTTTTTACTCATTTTTATATGCTTTGAATACAGACATGCTTACCCAGCTAGGTGTACAGGTTACGGTCTAGGTTTTGGAGAAGAAGATATGATGGAGATGCATACTTCCATGTGCTGTGCACATCTGGAAATGAGAGAACTTTGTAGCTGTGTGAGTCATTAGGGGGATGAGAGAGAAAGATTAAGAAACTGGGAAAGAAGTTCAGGATGAATGTCATTACTGATGAGGGGACTGGTAGGTTTTTACTTAGCAGTCTCAAAACTGTTTTTGAGGGGTAGGGAGTTTACAAAGAAGCCCCCTTCCTACCTCCGAAATATATGGCTCTGTGCAGGCACCTAAATCACACCCTTGCATTTGTTTAGGAACCTTACCCTTTTATTTATTGAGTTTCTAGATGCCTGGCTATGATTCCTCCATTGGAAGCTTGGGCTGTTTGTGAAAGAAAATCTAGTTTTATTACCTCACACAGCTGCTGCTAAGTCACAGAGCTCACCAGCAAATGTTCCAGAGAACTAGTGAAAAAATATAAATGGGTATGCATCAAAATGTACAACAAATAAAATCTTTAGTGCATTCCTAGATGTGACCCAGCTGAGCACTGAAGTAAATTTCCTTTCGCTGTCACATTATCATCAGCCTATCTCTTTTTTTCTCTCCATTGTTGTTTATTGCCTGCATCTCCAGTTCAACATCTTAAGAAAAACAAAGCAACAGTGGGATGAAGTGCGTGTATGTGTGTGTGTGTGTGTGTGATCCCTAAGAATAATTGGATAAAAGTGGTATTGTGGTCCCTGAGGGGGGAAAACACTTCAGTTGTTGCTGATTGGCACCAGAAACAACCCTTTATCCTGAAAAAGGAATCTCTATTGAACCCAGCTGTTTGACAGGCATATTCATTTCCTTCTTGGGGGGAAAAAAATAAATGGATTCCCCAGGAGTTTTATGCTTATCAAACCACTAGGGTAGCCAAAACCATTTGTTTTTCCATTTCTGTTTATATGTGATCAGGACATAACGTTAGAAGCACATTTATATAACAAAAACGTTTGTAACCTTCAGACATTCAAAACAGAGCGCGCTCTCTCTCTCTCTCTCTCTCTCTCTCTCTCTGCTTCTTGTAATGCCAAGTGATCTGTAAAACAGATACTAACAAATTGCCTGTGGTTCTATATTTTAGTGCAGCTAGAATTCTGCCTTAGATCTTTGTTTATAGTCCAAAGACTGCAACCACCCTTTTTCTCCCAAATAAACAGATGTGAAAATTAATCTTTAAAAATGGGGAACAGGTAAAGGAGTTTAAAATCTTTAGAAATCACACTATTAATCCAGCTAGTTTAGCAATTAGATGTTACTGTAACTTCTTTATGGTTTATATATAAAATGAGGGGATCCTTAGGAATTGTGGGGGGTTACCTATGTTACAGATTCACTTATCCAGAAAGGATTTGCATCTGATTCTTTTATATTGGATGCTTTTTTCAGCATGGCTGTTAAAAAAAATGTCTAGCCCAAAGTAGCTCATGTAATTGAGACCATTGCTACAAACATTGTCTCTGTCTCTTGTTTGGAGAACCATACTCTAAAGAATGAGCTTTTTAATTTGCCACATAAACCCTCTTTAGAAAATTTCAGAGAGGTAGCTGTGTTAGTCTGTTTCAGCAAAAACAACAAGGAGTCTGGTGGAACTTTAAAGACTAACACATTTATTAAGGAATTGGGGCATAAACTTTATGCCCTAATACCCTAGCAAATGTGTTAGCCTTTAAAGTGCCACCGGACTCCTTGTTGTTTCTTTTTTAGCAGGAGATTTTCCTCACAGGTTCTCTTGCAGAGAATAACCTACCTGCTTTGTACAAAAGAATACTGCTCTCTAGTGGAATATGGGGAAAAATTCCATGACCTCACTGCTTACCTTCTTGTGTGTTTTTGGCTATTTACAGATGAAAGGCAGCTTACCGTTGTCCTGGAGTTGTGACAGGTTATGATATATGGCTACCATTACTGTTATATAATGCTCTGAAGTGGCTTTGCTCTTGTAATCAAGTAAAAAAAAATGTTTTGTTCAAAACCTCCCCTGTAAATTGAAACCAGTAGGTTTCTACAGATCCCCTTTCTGAGTGCTGCTGTCTGTATCAAGGAGAACGGGCCTGGAACTAATAACGATTTAATTTACACAGGAACTCAAAATAATTTAACTTGCATAAGGTTAATTTGGGAGTGATTAATAGCAGCGTTTATAGAGCTGGAAATTTTTAAATGTGCTTCACTCAGGAATTTATGGCATTAATGTTTCATATCTGGGCCATGCTTTCATGTTGTGGTCATCGCCTCCTTTGGAGTGGCAAAGCCAAGACGGAGTTGTACAAATTGTTCATTCTCTGGCTCAGTGGGTGGGATGCTATGGAAACACACATGCATGCACAAAATGTTTCCTCCCTCTGGGTCTTGTTGAAGATCTGTCATATGTTTGGCTAGACTTGATGGGATCAGGGCTCTTTTGACAGCCTTAATCACTATCACTACTCACAGTGAGCCTGCAAGCTAGTGAATTGACTTTCTGGCTGTGCTTAATAAGGAGCATGTGGTATAGGACCATAATGGATGTGGATTGGAATGTGCTGTACATGTGCATTCAAAACAGGCATGCACTAAGTTGAGGTAACACATTGTTAAACCTGGATCTAGCTGATCTCTGAAGATTTATTTTCACTATGCCCTATTCTTTAGGCCATGGAAAGTAAGTTTACAAAAGAAAGTTCTGCAAAAAAGGTCAGTTCTTTTGTTCCCCAAGAATGTCTGGTTCTTGTTTTGTTGTAGGGAGGCAAGGGCGGTCATGGTGGATTAATGTAGAATCTTTCTGAAATGCAGCTGACTGAATTGCCACACAGAGAATGTTACTGTTTCCCTGTAAGTAGAGCTATGTGGAAATATTTATATCAAAAGTGTGATTAGTTGAAAAAAAAAGTGAGCTCATTTGAAAGCAGTAATGAGGAAGTAAAGAAGGATGGACACTGGCCAGCTAAGATTACCCTAATAATCAATCTGAAATAGCACCAGTTCAAAAATGTGAGGGAAATTCAATAGCACATAGTACTAAGAACAAACTTTAACTAAGGAAGATGGCATAATGATATTTTGCAGTTATAAGCATATTTTACTCAAGATTCTGACTGCCTGGTCTACTTTAGATACTTTTTCTGGGTACAGTATGTTGCTTAGAAATGAGCGATTAATTTTTCTACATTTCTGTACTGGCAACCCCTTGTAGTTAAACTAGCACTGAAGCCCTTTTGCTGATATATTTTTTTTCTGCTCAGGGAACTGGTATAAATTATGTTGGCAAAACCACTTGTTTGTCAGCATGAGCTGCAGCTACACTTGGCATGCTTACCATACAGTTATACTGGTACGGTTTTCGTCATAATGGTTTTGAGAGTCTGACCATTTTTCCCATCCCAAATTGGGACAAAAAGTCAATATCGAACTTTTTCTCAAACGGAAAGAAATTATTTTCAGTTTGGATCAATGAAAATGTCTTGTTTTGATTATTTAAAATGTTCTAATTTGATCTGTTTTATTTTTGCATCTCCCCCCTCCCCATATAATTATTTTCAATTTCAACAATTTCATTTTTTTTAACATTCTTTGGGAAATTCATTGAATATGACACTATTTCATCTACAGTTTCAACAAATCAGCATTTTTCAAAGCTTTGGAGAAAAATTCCCATACAGCTTTATTTACAGATTTTTATTTAATTTCAGATGATAATGGCAAGTTTACTCAGGGCTGGGGATGAAAAGATATGAACAGAGATTACAAAGAACATTTTTGAAATAACAGAAGTCTAGACATCACTTGTGAAAATTGATAGGGTTGAATAAAACATGAAAAGAGCTATGCCAAACATTCAGTAATTATAACGTATTGACTTTTGAATTTTCTGTTGTAAAGTTTGGTTGATGCAGAGGAATGCAACTCTGGATATATATATGAGCTTAGAATATATATATGAGTTAGAAATGTTTAGTATCTGTATAAAGTTGTTCTCCTTGTTGAAGATGACACTCATAGCAGCTAAACTAAGGCGTGATCTACAAATTCGGTTTGACTCAGCTAGTTCAGGCATATCCTTAAGCAAGGTAGTTAAATCAACCCAACCCTTGATGCACACAGCACTAGATTGTTGGAAGTATACTTTCATCAACCTAATTACTGACTGGGTAATTCACCTCCTAATTGGGGAGGTGAATTACCCATGCCAATAGGAAAATCCCTCCTCTTGGCATAGATCCTATCTACACTTAAATTCTACAGCAATACAGCTGCAGCAATGAAGCTGTGCTGTGTTATCATTCCAAGCGTAAACAAGCTCTTACACTGTAAGTATTTCAGTGTACACTGTCTGATTCAGAAACCAACTATTGTTTATTCCTTCGTAAGCTACATTCAACAGGTAGTCCTATTGGAATTGTGTTTCCTGCTAACTTGACAGAATTTTGGTTCCCTCTGATTTGCCTAGGGAATATTGACACTTTCTTATTTGCCTACTAATTATCATTACTTAATCAGGATTAATTATTGCAAAGTGTATTGAAGATTGAAAAAAAAACCTATTTGTGTCAAGTATTACTGTAGTGTAATTGATCTACAGACCACCTTTTTTAAACATCAGTGCTTTGCAGCATAACACTAAAACAAATTAATAAACAATACAGCACATGATATTTCTTAATAAAGATGGAAGATACAGTTGAATGAAAACAATAAATAGAATGAAAGAAACTTTCAAGTCAGGATTCAAAAGAATTAGCTGTTCAGCTCTCATGTGAGAGAAAATCAGAACCAGATGAGAAAATCCATGATCCTTAAACAGCAAATGGCCATAATGGACTAAGATATAAATCAGAAATTTGAGCACAAGCTGCAGATGAGGACAAATGCACTTTCCAAAGTCTTCAAGTAAACAGGGGTTGAGTCATGAAGTGCTTTAATCACTTGACTCGTAGTGCACGTACATGGTCCAGATCATGACTAGGGCTGATCAGAAAATAAACAATTTTGAGGTTTTGGAATTTTGTTTTAATCCTTATCTGAATAAAACCAAACACCTTTCAACATTTTTCAGGGGGGAAAAAAGAAAAGAAAAGCCACAAGCTTTGTGCTTAGAGCAGCTACATAGGATGCAGGTGACCCAAATTCAAGTCCCCACTCAACCCGATTTAGAGCTGGGATAAAAAACTGCTATTTTTCTTAGTGAGGACCTGACTGTGGAATTTTCTTCAAACTTCTGTTCATTAAGGCTTGAATCTATTGACCTTCAAGTTGCAAGGCTCACATTTTCTTTTAGATGCTATATGTAGAGTGGAATGGGAAGGGGAGAGAGTTTTGTGAAAGATCCGTTCAGACTTGGGAGCGGAGAAGACTTAGGGCATTTCCCTGACCCCAGGCTCTAATCTAGACTAAAAGGTTAATCCCAATGTGTTTACTTCTGAGGTTTATGGTCAGTATTTTCCCCTGATCCTCATCACAGTGTTGTGTTTAAGGCAGTGTTTCTTGAACTGTTTTCCACAGCACACTAGTGTGCCATGGAGAAAAAGAGAATTCAAAATGGCCACCCTTAAAGGGGCAGGCAACCTTTTTTTCCCCTCAATAACTTTCCCCCCGAAAACAAAAAATCCTTGGTGTTCGTCAAAAAAAAATTTTTGGTTGGTGTTCCTCGCTCTTAAAAAGTTTAAGAAACACTGGTCTAAGGAGATGAAATGCCATAGCAGCTCTGACAAGGGGCTCTGAGTCATTATGCAGGGCAGAAAAATACAGATTGTCTCAGGGTAATATCAAGAATGGTAAAGGTGAGTGGTGGGGTGAGGAAAACTGTAGAGCTCCTTAGACTTGTTGCATACTTCCCCTGCACTCTACCCCAAGTATGTTCCACCAGACCCTAGATTGTGCATAGAGAGAGAGTGGAAGATCAATACTGGAAGACTGGCCAAGCCCCCTCTATGCAATAATGCTCAAGCAGGTATACTGGCTAGTCCAATGTTTGGTGCATTATACTTGTCTTGTGTGTTTGTGGACTGATGTGAGGGAAGGAGCAAAAGAGCTTCTCTCTGTATTGCTGCCCATTCCTGCCTAGTGAACCCTCAAGGAGCAGCCAGGATTTAGTTTATAGTTTGCACTGATGGATGCCTTGATAGTAATCTTTGCAAAATGGACCAGATCACCAGCTAGTGTAAAATAGCCTAAGACAACTGATATTAATGGTGATATGCCAATATACTGGGGATGTGGCCCATTTTTTGTTTTTATTCTTTTTCTTTTCTGGACAATTTAATATATTTGTTAATGATGACCAATGTCTGTCACACATTCCGAAATGTCTTGAATGCAATATTTTTAAGACAATAAAGGAAAGCTAAAAAGAAATCTGATTTGATAATGAGATCATATATCTTATTGGAATACTTAAACACTTTGACATGACCAACTATATTTTTGATTGTTATATTATTTCTCAGGTGGTGTCATAAAAGGCAAGGCCTGAGGCCAAGACATTTCAACTACCCAAGAAGTGCAATAATCACCCTGAAAAGTAGTGCCAGCATATTTTAATGCTAAACTAGAATTTTGATCCTAACAGATGGCGCTTGGATAATTTTTTCTATCCAGTCTTCCTTAATGCTGGGGAAAATGCGATCTGGTTCCAGACAATTCCATGTCCACTTCTAGGTCCTGGTCCTTATATGTAAAGCCCTCTGTAGACTAGTGCCCATGACGCTCGTGCTCTTTCTACATGAATCTCCTTAACAGCATCCTAAATCATCTGTAGTGATAAATTAGAATGCTTAGGCTCTCTGTCAATAGAGTGGGCCATGTGGGAATAGAGGGCAGGGTTTTCTCAGTGGAAGACATAAGGCATCCATTATATGGTCACGTAAGAATAACCAAATGCCTTCAGTTATGAAAGAATTTTAAAACCAGAGTTGTGCATTTGGTAAGGCATTACTGAGAATATGGAATGAAAGGCAACTTGTGGTTGGACACATTGAAATAGATTTGGAATCCCAGGAAGACCTTCCCAGAAGAGCCAATATGGATTGCTTGAAGTGACGATGTCTGATTCGCCCACATATGCAA
Organism: Apalone spinifera; assembly: GCA_030068395.1. Lineage (NCBI taxonomy): Eukaryota > Metazoa > Chordata > Testudines > Trionychidae > Apalone > Apalone spinifera. Next base: position 84,203,263 of record JANRFK010004149.1, read on the forward strand.
ACTGGTTGATTAAATGGGGCTACTCTAATGACACAAATACATATAACGATGGCGCGAAATGTAGATCATCGAGCACCTGCTTATTTACCGACTCCTTGGAAAAACATGTAGTCTGTGACAAGGACACAAGAAGAAATAGAAGATGTTCATCTGTGAAATTCTGCCTACCCCTGAATCTTCTCAATTTAGGATACAATTCAAGTCTCCTCTCCTTCGTCTACTCTTCCTCTAAGTGCACAGTGATGCTGGAACCACCTGGTTATGTTCCCTTGTTAAGAAAGCAGCCACTGCCAGATGATGGGAAGAAAAATATTATCTCAGCCCTATTTTGTGGTGAATTGGTGTATTTCTAAATTATGTAAAATGTGGCCAGAGGGCACACCATAAATGTATATGCAATCATAATAATTTACCGACATTTAAATAACCCTCTTTGTTGAAAGTTGTGGAAGAAGCACTGGGGATGCCGAAAATAAGGCACTAGACTGGTTTTATTCCTGGCTTGCTATTGAACAGTTGCATGATTTAGGGTGTGTCTAGACCATATGGGGGGGCATTTCAAAAAAGTGGCCTTTTTTCAAAAGTAAATTGAAAGAATGCAGCAGTTTTTTCGACCACGGAAAACCTTGTTTTATGAGGAAGAATGCTTTTTTTTCAAAAGTGCTCTTTCGAAAAAAGGCACTATGTAATGCAAACTGTGCTTTTTCAAAAGAGAACATCCAGACTGCCTGAGTGCTCTCTTTCAAAAAAGCAGCTTGCTTTTTCGAAAGTACTGGTTGTAGTCTAGACGCTCTTTTTCGAAAGTATCTTTCAAAAAAGCCTCTTTCGAAAGAGGCTTGCACTCTAGACATAGCCTTAGAGTGGGCTGAGGAGACAATACTTTTTGATGGGCAGCATTCCAAGAATTTGGTAAGTGATCAAAGGCTGCACTTTTCTATGATGTTAATAGAGGGAATGTGGGGATGGATGACAGCAAAGATATTATTTTACAATGGGCTAGGACAGACATTGACTGCAGGAGGAAGCTCTGGGTAGGAGTTTGGGATGCACGAGGGGGTGCAGGGTTTGAGAGGGGCAGGCGATTCTGACCTGGGAAGGAGTTGTGACCTGGGAGAACGGTGTCCAGGTGGTTTGGGCTGTGACCTGGAGCAGAGAGCTGGGATGTGGGAGAGGGTCAGGTACCACTTTAGGCTCTGGCAGGGAGGTGCTTCCTGTCTCATGGCCGGCAGCCCAGTGGGATCTTTGGGCAGGTCCCTTGTCTGCCGTGCCCTCACATGCCACTGAAAGCGTCCGTCTGCTGCGGCCAGCGTTTGCATCTCTGTCTCTGTGTACCTTGCCCTCAGAGGGGCTCTGCAGGCTGCTTATACTTGCAAGCATGGCCCAGGAAGCCCCCATTAGTTAGTTTCCAGTCAATGGGAGCTATGAGGATTTTTTTGCGGATAGGTAGCACATAGAGCCTCCTCTCCCCTCAATGGGCACATACAGCGCAAAGATGCACATGTTGGCCCCAGCAGCTGGCCTCTTTGAGAGGCACATGGGGGTGCAGCTCATTTCTCCTCTCAGTGCTCCAAATTCCCATCTGTAAAATGGGAAAAATCATATTTATTTTCCTTTGTAAAGTGCTTTGTGATTTATGTTTAAATTTTCCACATAATAAAAACACAAATTGTTGTTATTATAAAGCCATTTCAGAATGAATTTTGCATGTCATGAGATGTATTATTTTACAATGGGATGGGCAGCAGCTAATAGCATTGTAAACATGTGGTGCTTAGAAATTAGTCTTTTCTGCTTAAAACAAATTATTTCTGTTCTCCTGAAGGCTTGTCATCTGGACATAAATTTTAAAAATGATTTTCTTTTGCCAAAACTCAAACTAATCTTGGAACTAAAATGTTTTCTTTCCAGTGGACTCACTATGGGAAACTGATATCTTCATTAACAAAATTAGGTTGCCTTATGGAAGTTGTCTATCTGGAAAGCAAATGTAGCAGCTTGTAGCATCAGTTGATTAAAGAAGAACTTAACTGAAAAGCATCACCAAATACATGGATGGATACAATTAGTTAATTACTCGTTCAAAGTCAGAGCTGTTTGTTTTCCACCTTGAACAGAAGTTCCCATGTAACAAGGGACCAGCCTCATCTTCCTTTTTCAAGGAAGACAATCAGAATGAGTTAAGGAATAAAGATTACCTTTACTTCAAATGCATTTTTTCTTTATTCCCAGCACACCACTTTCTGAGGCCCTGATTCTGCATCTAATTACACCAGAATCTGTCCTCACCAGTAAATGCAGTTAGATGGAGAGAAACCCAGTATGAGATTTCAATTGGGCTCATTATCTCATTGTGTCAGGAACCAAAGCCTGCAGCTGGGCCTGTCCAGTTGCCAGGCAGCCAATGAGTGCAGCTGGGCCACAGCAGAACTATCTGATTAGCTAAGGCAGTCAGGTGGCTTGCTCTTAAAGATCAGCAGCTGCAGCAGATCACTGCCTGTCTTTTTTTATTCTATGTTGGCCTCAAGTTGCTTCATTCTAAACTTACTTCCTGCCCTGTATCTATCCTTGTTCTAGCCCTGTCCTGAAACCAGCTTTACTCCTGCCTTGTTTGACTCCAGGTAATTCTATTACGATCCTTTGTTCTGATTCCTGCCTTTGACTCTTCCTTTAGCCTTGGTTCTGGTATTTTAATTTGATTCTGGGCCTGACTCCTGCACTGACCACTGGATCAGACTTTACAATCTGATCTCATGGTCCATGGACAGAAATGAATAGAAGGAAAAAACCCCACTTAGTTTAAATATCAAACAAAGCCACTTTTTGCTGCTGTCAACAACAAAAAGGAGTTAGTTGACAAAATCCTGTTTGAAAAAATTGGATTTAGGCTCCTAGCACCCTTAGACTCCTTAAAAGCCCTAGGCTGCATCTAGAATGGCAAGTTTTTGCGCAAAAGCAAGTGCTTTTGTGCTAAAATTTGCCCGCTGTCTACACTGGCTGCTTGAATTTGCACAAGAGCACTGACTTTGTAATGTACAAAATCAGTGCTTCTTGCGCAAATACAATGATGCTCCCGCTGGGGCAAAAGCCCTCTTGCGCAAACTGGAAAAATCATGCCAGTCTAGATGCAGCCCTAGAGTTTGTATCTATAAGGCCAGAATAGCCTTAATGAAACTCTGGACTTTAAAACTGTCCTTATTTCTTTAACTTCCTATTAACAAAGCTTTTGAATAGAATATATTACGGATTCTTTTTGACTACAGAGACTAAAACTTGGACCAGTTGTTTTAATGAAATCATTTCTCTGTACACTAAAATGTTCTCAACTGTTTTTATGTGGGAGAATAGTAAGGGAAGGTGACAAACCAGACCTATTCTATTCTATGTGGTTCACCCAACCCACACATCCTTTTATGACCATGTAAAGAAATTACTTGAGAGCTAACTTTTGTCACCTTTAAACCAGCCCCAAAATGGGTTTTTCTGGCAGGGGGAGAAGAGAGGGGAAGTTAATAAATTAGTCCGAGACAGCCATTGCTTTTTGTCTCTAGTAGTGTTAGAATACTTTCTTCAATTGGAAAACCCTTCTATGTCAAGATACGTGTTTGTTGTTGTTAATTTCTTACAGGTGACCTGTGATGTGTATGTGGGAATGAAGCTTGTGCTTGTTTTTGTTTCTTTGCACTGTACAAAGATCTAGAAGATTGTGGAGTTTTAAGGTTGTTCTCTTCTCCATTTCTCTATTCCTTTGCTTTTAACCTTAGAAATACAACTCCTTTCTGTGCTGGGAGACACTGGTGACTAGAGAGATAATAAAATGGTTACTCCAGAAGAGTCAACAGAGTGGAAAAAAAAGTATTAGTGCTGGATTTTGACCTGGCTGGTGTGACAACACAGTGTGGTCACTTGTAGAAACTGCATGTGTTGTGAGGGTCAATGAAGGAAATCAGCCTTCCTGGGCCTGCAGCCCCCACCTCTAACAGTGCATGATTACAAGAGTTGGTGGGGAAGGAACTGGGTAAAATCTTGGCTCTGCAGTCCTTAAAGCACCAGCAAGTGTAGCTACCTTAGCATGCCAGAGGAAGTACGCTATGCTAGGTATACATCTTAAGAGACATTGGGTCTGTGAAGGCAGAGCATTACTCTTTTCCAGTTTGCTCTAGTAATGCACTTTCCCGTGCTTGGGTTAAAGAGCACTATCGAGCCCTCAGTAACAGAGAGAGATCCAAAGCAATTTTTGGTTGGATTGTTTGCATTTACTTCGGTCTTAAATGAACATCTATTGTATTTTATGGTAATGACTAATGAACTTTGTGGGTAGATTGATTTTAAAAAGTCAGAACCCTGATAGGGACAGCTAAGGTATCAGAGTTCAGAAAAACATTACTGAGACTTTCCAGAAATCTTCCAGAAAAAGTGAAGACTAAAGCAAATGTTCCTGATAGTTTGAAGGTGGTAAAGCAAACTAACCCTCTTTCCTCCCACAAACACACTTTTGAGACTTCCTATAAAAATGATTAAAAGGCATAAAAATTCCTGACTTTTTTTAAAATCTCCTTTCAGACTATCTTTAAGAACAAAAGTGAGTGATTTAGGAATTTGCCTACCTGAACACACCTGTTGATTAAGTGGAGTATAAACTTAATCACATGTGCATAAAAACCTAGGTAAAGGGGTACTTAAGTTGTATTTGGTGAATATTTGCTGATGGTTTTGAAACTGGCTTTAGATTTGGCACCCTTGTTGGCAATCCCATTAAGAATTCAAGGACTGAATGGGCATAAAGTCTGGTGGCTCTTCCAAAGAAAGCTTTTGGAATATGGGGGAGGAGGAGGAAGGCAGTATGTGTAAGCTTTCATCTGTCCTCAAGAATGAGCTGGCAAGGCTGTCAGCTCAGCTCATCGCTTTCCTCTCAGCTGAAATAAAATGTAATGCAATAAACAAATTGCCTAGAATTAGTAAAAGAGTGGAAGCTGTAAGGGTTTTTTTTTTATTTATTTTTTTTTTTTGGTTTTTGTTTTTAGTATGGGGAAGGTAACTTGTACAAAATACTAATCCCTGTGTTATCAGTTATCCTGTTTTCTAACTGATAACTTTTCATAAGCACTGAATAGTTCACCATGTTATCTGGCAGATCATATTAAAACAGTGGTCACCAACCAGTAGATCTTGGAGCCTCTGACAGGTGATCCTGACTGGTTTGGCCAAGGGGCTACCAGGCGCAGCACTTCAGCTGCCTTTTCCCTCACTGTGACATACCTCCTGCCCTTTGCCACAGAGCTGCCTCCTCCTCACCACCCACCCCCAGCCTTCTGCTTGCTGTGCAGGGTGAGGAAGGGAGAGCAGGGGGTGCTGATGTCAGGTGCCCCTTTCTGCTCTGTATTCTATCTCCACAGAATGGGATGGGGGGGGGGGGAGAGGGCACAACAGGGCTTGGGATGGAGGGAGTTTCCTGGCTGCTTTTGGGAGCAGTACAGAGCTAGAGCAGGGATGAGCCTGTCTTAGCCCCACTGCACCACCACCAAGAGCCACCTGTGGTAAGCAGTGCCCAGCTGGAGCCAGCTCCAAGCCCATGCCCCAGTCATGAACCCCCTCTGATATCCCAATCCCCTGTCCTAGCCCTGAGCCCCCTGGATACAAACTCCTTTATGGAGCCTGTACCCTGAGCCCCCTCCTGTACCTCAACTCTTTGCCCCAGGCTCAGCTCAGAGCCCCTCTCACACTCCAGATTCCTTAGCCCAAGACCAGATCCTGTGCTCCAAACCTCTGCTCCTGCCTGGTGAAAGGGAGAGAGCATGGGAGAGGGAGAGAGGACAAAGTGAATAGAGGCAGGGGCACGAAGGAGGTGAGGCAAGTCATTTGGGGTTTGAGGTAGATCATGGATTGCACTTAAATTAAAAAAGTGATCTTGTGCTTAAAAAGGTTGGAGACCACTGTATTAAAATCATGTTTGAAAGCTTTCCAATGAGAGCCTATTCAGATCAGCATGCTACAGCAGCCAGCATCACAATGTTGTAAAGGTATCTATGGGAAAACATGGTTATCTTCCTCAGCATCTTTATTCAAAACAAAAAACTTGAGCTGTGCAAGGCCCTGTCATTTTTGGATCATCTTCCTAGCTTAAAATGTCGTGGGTTGGGAAGAACCTAAAGCCTGTAAGCTCCTAACTTCCACTTACTGTTCTCAAATTAAATACAAATGTGAACAGCAGAAGGTTGACTTTTCAAACAGACAAGTGTTGCTGCACAATTAAGAGGGCTCCTCTTAAAATCTCTTCACTGGCCTTCTGCATCTAATTTAAACTTTGAGTGCCTGATTTGGCTTTGCACTATGTCTGCTTTGTACTGGTGCAAAGGGCCTGCAGACTAGGTACAATGAGGGGAGGGGCTGGCTAAAGGAAGGAGAAGGAAGGAACTGGGTTGATGACCCTGTAGTGGTTAGCAGGACTATGGAATTAGAGCTGTAACTTAGGGTTCTGGCTCTTGGAATTCCCTGATAAGATAAACTGCCTTTCCTCTGCCATTGTGGTCACAGCTGTGCCCACACAGGGATAAATCTGCCCCTTGACCTTGGATTGTAGGCCCTGCACAGATTAGCTCCTGGCTATTTCTCATTTTCTTTTGTTCATCCTTACCTCCTTTACTTCATCCAAGCAGCCTGTTTTACTAATCTCTCTGTGACCTTCACCCTTGGCTCTGTCTTCCATGAAACCACCTACACTGGAGCTCCTTTTCTTGTCCCAGTCTACCATGTCCCTGCAAGGACTCAGTTTTTAGTATAGTGTGAGTAAAGATGCCAGAACTTCACTCCAAATAACATTGGAGTAAAGCTTCTTTGTCAGAACTTTTATTAGAAATTTTGTGGGTTTGGTTATGTTAATGGCAGTTGTGAATCTAATGTGTTACGCTTTATCTAGGCTTAAAATTATGCTGCCTCCTTATTAATAGAGCACAAGTGTAATATATTACATACTAGAAGATTTACCTAGTGTTACTCAGGTCCTTACCTCCAAGATTGTTTTTCTTCATTTAAATTATTGTTCTGGGGTGGGGCTGTGGAATGGTGGCTTGAGGCTAGATGAGAGATGCTTGTCCGTGGCCACTGCTATTGCAGTGGGCACAGCTGGGGGAGGGGTGCATGTCTGCCAGCCAGGGGATATACACACAGACAAACTGAATAGATAGTAGATAGCTGTCCCTTTCTCTACTCCTGCCCTCTGCAGGCCAAATGGGGTTATAGCTGTCCGAGTCCCCATCTCTGGCCTCTTGTTTGCGCTCTCCCCATGTCATTCTGCAGCGTAACTGTCCCTTCTGCCAGCCCCCCCTTTTCATTTTTTTTTTTTAATTCCAGGCACATCCCGTTGTCCTGGCACAACCAAAGCTTGACCTTGTGTTAATTTCTGATCAGAGGAAGCTGCACACCAAATGAAGTGGTCCTAGCTCTTACTGTTTTGGAGGAATGCTTGAACAAATGGATTCACAGATATATGGACAGAGAAGCATATGTCTAAAATATATGGTTGATGCAATATCAAATATAACGAACTCTCTCTTTGTATTCTGATTAAAATACCCATGTGAATTTGGGAATCAGGGTCTGATAATATCCATCTCTTATGACTGGTTCCTGCTTCAATCTTTTCAGTGTTTAGATATATGAATAAATCCAAAATGTTTTACCAGGTCAGATGACTGCAATCACTGGCCTCAAGTAGTTCTTAACTCTGAAAGCCTTTCTGAAACTTTCAGAATAAGTACAGGACCATTTTTAGCAGTGAACATGGATCTGATGGAAAATACAAAAAATTCTGAATGGAGGTGAGAGCTTTGGTGCTTCAGAAATGTACAGGTTACTACTTCCTATTTCTGTAGGCTTTCAGTTCTCTTACAAAAGTGTGCTTTTTATGTGGATTAAACCTGTGGTATCACTCACTTATATGAATAGATTGTCCACAGTAGTATGAACTTTGATGTAAAAAGAGGTTCTGTTTCAAGATTAGCTCTTGAACTTGGGCCAATCTACTATTTCTACCAAATAGTATCATAGGGGATACATGTGCATGTGTCTTTTGTTCTGCTTCTCTCATTTAGAGGTGGGAGGGGGGTGATAATGAAAAATACAGCTACTATGATTATGAAGAACTAGCTGCTCTTAAGGAGTTAATACAGGTTGAACCCCTCTAGTACGACACTCTCTGATCTGGTAACATCTATGGTCTAGCATGATTTTAGTTTAGCCAGGTATCTGCTTATCCCGGGTGTGGCCGCGTTTTCTGCAGTCCTATAGAGCTTGCTTACAATCACCAGTCCTGGCTGTCAGTGTTCTGTTTAGCTGTTAATGCTATTAGACAATTCTGGTCAGGTCCCGAGGGAGTCAGACTAGAGAGGTTCAGTCTGCAGTATTGGCCAATTTGGTGGGCCCATGGATAAGGAAACTTTCATTTGAGGCCAAGTAAGGTGCATGGAGCCAAGTTGATAAGTTTTGTGTGACAGGAAAAAACTGATATAGGGTTATAGCTCAGAAGAATTTTTTTTTAAGCTAGATAATTGGGACAGGTAGTCCTCACCTGTGATCCCTGAAATCTAACTTTAAACTGTAGCTCTCTAGATTGCTCTTAAAATGGTAAAAGGAATGCAGTAAACGGTAGTAAATTGACCCTCCCTCTAGGGGTGGGCAATAATATTTGGTTAGGGGGCACTCCAAGATTTTGGGAAGTGGTCAAGGGCTGCACTTTTCTGTGGAGATGTGGTATCTAGGGTTGAGGTTGGGGGTGGTAAGGGACAGGGGTGCAGGAGATTGGGTGGAGGAGGGGTTTGTGATCTGGGTCAAGGGGTTGGGGTATAAAGTCCAAGAAGGGAGTGTGGGTTCAGGAGAGGATTCTGGCCTGTGGGAGGGGGCACAAAATCTGGGAGGGAATTGTGACTTAGGAAAAAGGAGGTGCAGATGGTTTAGGTGGTGGCCTGGTGCAGAGTCTGGGAGGGTATTGGGTACAGGAGAGGATTCTGGCCTGTGGGAGGGGTGTAGGTGGGGTATGGGGTCCTGGGAGGGAGTTGTGATGTGGGGCAAGGGTGTGCAGAAGGTTTGGATGGTGACCTGGGGGAAGGAGTTGGGGTGTAAGAGGGACAGGGGTGCTCAGAGGCAGGTAAGTGCCTTCCAGTCAGTCGAAATGTCTTCGAACCTGCAGCACCACCAAGGCAGGCTAGGCTCCCTGCCTGCTGCAGCCTCAGACCACTTGAAACTGCAGGCTTGTTCCCTCCATGTAGTTCTCTTCTCCAGGAGGGGGAAAGGGTTACATTGCCCCCATTCCACCAGGCCAATCTCACAGCTCCTTTTGGCTTGTTGTTAGCTGCTATTGGCTGGAGAGGATTGGGTTGGGGGCGGGGTGATCACACACAGCCTCCCCTACCTTCAGAGCAGAGATTTGCACAGACTGGTTTAAACCACAGCAGCCCTGTGCCTGATGGTCCCAGCAGGGTGGTCCGTGGGCTGTATTTTGCCCCACCCTCCTCTAGAAGAATGAAACTAATTTCACTTTCCTTGATCCTCAGGACCAGGGTGTGTGTGTGTGTGGTGTTTTTTTTTTTTTTTCCTTTGTCCATCTACCCCAGAATGTAGGAAATTTTGATGTAGTTCTTAATAATATTTCCTCTTTCTGATGTGCTTTGATAAGTGCTGAAACAGTTCACATTGTAGATATTTAAAACATCAGTTATTGGCATGGGTTCAAACCCATCGAACGCAGCGTGGCAGTTCAAATGTCAGAGCTATAGCTGCAGACTCTTTAAATTCAGGCTATGTCTAGACTGCAGGCTTCTTGCGCAAGAAGCTTTTTGCAGAAGAGATGTTCCGCAAAAACTTCTTGCACAAGAGAGCATCCACACTGCACAGATGCTCTCGAAAGAAAGCACTGATAGCTACCCACAGAATGGCCACCAGGGCACGTGCTTTTCCTCTTTCCTGTTTTTGCACAAAAAAACCCCGTTTCCTGTCCCCCCCCCACCTTTTTGTGCTAGAACTCTTGTGCAAAAAGGAGTTATCCCTCGTAGAAAGAGGAATAACTATTGTGCAGAAACCCCTTGGTTCGTTCGGTGTTTTTTTCCCTCAAATGCGCTTGAAGTGTTGACGCTTTGAGTTTTTGCCCAAAAACTCTGGAGTGTAGAGAGAGCCTCAGGAAGGTATCTTTGCACTAGGTATGCTAGTATCACACTTTGAAGGATTTCTTTGCAATTGTAACATACTTCATTTATTTAAAAACATGAGCTGAGACTCTGGATTGCAATTCAAAAGACCATCTCCATAGCGACTTTCTGTACCTTTTGCAGAAAGCGTGACACATGTTTGCATGCACCTCTTTATTATGAATAATACTCTTGATAAACTGAAGTAGTTTGTTCATAAAAGTGCTTGAACTTTTTTTTTGATACAGAAAAAAACAATACGTGGTCTGGGGTTTTGGGATTTCTTTTTTTTTTTTTTCTGTAACAGAGACTAACTCGGCTACTCCCTGAAGCGTGGTGTGTGTTTTTGGTCTGGTCTGTTGAAATCTTGCCCCGGTTCCTACCTCTGCTTCAGAAATGACACTACAGCCTAACCCAAATGAACAAAAAGTGGTCTAGATAAATGGTCTTTCATATACTGCTTTAGAAATGGAGGAACCTTAAAGTGGTTTCAAGGGGAGCAGCTTTGGGTTTTGTTTTTTCCACGGGCTTTCAGCTTGGGCTAATCATTGATCTGGGGTTACCATATTTCAAGTTCCCAGCTGGAGGACATTGTTTGGGGTAGGAGGAGCTGAAAGGAGTATTTTGTGAGTTTGAGGGCTGCTTGTTTGTATTGGTAGGGAGATGTGGGAGATGCTAGAGGTGGGTATTTGAAGGATACTGGAGATTGACTGCCAGTGCAGGAAGGCATTGGGCCAGCTTAACAGGAGAGCCCTAGCTGCTGTAGAGAGGATTCTGCATGCAGAGATTCTCCCTTCCATTGTCTACCATCTTTTCCCCATCCACTGTCCTTCCTTTTCCCCCCATTTCCCTATCACCTGTGAGTGAGAAAGATACTGTTCAGTGTGAGTCAAGGCACCAGAATTTGTACCCATATAACAATTAAGTGCTTAAAAAAATGCAAAGTGATGTGAAAACCTGTGAGTGTGGGACTAGAGCTTAAGAGACTTAACTTTCTCTTTGTAACTTTTAATAAAGGCGTGTTTTGTGAAGGTTTAATGGAGGGGAAGGGGGAACCACTCTTGCTGTCTGTCAAAAGGAAAATATGTGGTGAGAGGGTTAATTCCTCTGAACAAATAGTAATGGGTGGGGGAAATTACACGAACTTTCACCTCCAAGGTAGTAATTTACATACTGAATAGACTAGCCAACACTCGGACCCTGCAACCCACATCAGACAGACCTCTGAACCTGTGAGGCCTGTTGGCTACAGTGCAGCACCTAATGGGCAGGAATCTGCCTGTGTCAATGCTCTTTCAGGTGGCAAGGAAGGCAACTACGACTGTACTTTAACAAACATTTTATGGTTATCTAAATAAAAATAAAAGTCTTCTATGTGCCTTATCTTGCTGTTAAACATAATTAAATCTCAGCATTATTAATCAGTTCAATAGGCACCTAAGCCAATCATCCACCCCAAAACAAAACAAACCCTTTTCCATCCCTGCAAGCCTATAGGAAGCATACCCTTTTATAAAGGATTAGACAAAGTACAGGGGAGAAAATATAGGGTGCAAAATGACCAGTGGATTGACAGGTATATTATACAGTAGCTGGGTCGCATGGATTCCTCTTATCCCAGAACAATGTCAAATGCTCATAACCCCCAATTATAGAACTAAAAGCTATTCTCTAAACACAGCTAACCAATATTATAGTCTTCTGGTTTCATTCCTAATGCGGATGTCATTCATCACCAGGAATATTGCCTCGGGGGGGGGAGGGGGGAATTATGAATGAATGGAAATGCTAACACAAATTCAATCAGGGCTCCTCTTGAACCTTTCTCTCCTGAATCCTATTTCTCGAATATTTCAATCAATTAGCTGGCAGTTTATTTTGTCCATTTTATGTCACAAACTCTGGCTACGTCTAGACTGGCATGATTTTTGCGCAAATACTTTTA
>JANRFK010004149.1:84230438-84255514 GCA_030068395.1 Apalone spinifera
TCGGGGTAGAGATGCTGACTAATACTTGTGGGTCATGATGAATAATCAGCTGAACATGAGCTCTTACTGTGACACTGGCCACAAGGGCTAATATGATTCCTAAATGTACAAATGTGAATAGTGAGTAGGAGTAGGGAGGGTTATATTGCCTCTATTTTGCACTGAGTCACTGGGCTTGGCCAGAAAATGAGCGAGACTGTCTAGTTTGCTGGTTAGTGCACATTACTACAATGTAGAAGACTCAAGTTCAAGTCACTTCTCCACAGTAAGTAGAGGAGCTAATTAAATCTGAGTCTCCTACAACTCAAACATGTGACTTAACTGCCTAGCTAAAGATCAGAAGATGACACTATTCTCATCCTCTGGGTGTTTAAAAGTGCCCCAAACAAAATACTATGGGGTGATCAACATATTTCATTTGATCATTTCCATCAAATCAATTTTTTTATCATTTTCAGATCTGCATGACTCAAATGGATTTTTTTCTTCTAAATTCCCAGAACTGTCAGAAAAATGGGGGAAAATCAGTTATTTGTGCTACTTATAACCTAATATCTAATTGAACAGGCAGTACAAAAATGACAAAACATCCAAGTTGTAGCTCCCATTTAATTTGAAATTTCAGAGAATACCAAGGTTAGGCTGCCATTATTTATAAAAGAGATGTAGATAAGATCCCAGTCCGGGATTTGACTTTCATTGTGTTAAGCACTATGCCACCCCATAACAAAGACTCAGTGCTTTGGGTCACAGATTAAGCAGGGTTCCATAGGGTTGCAGAGGGAAAGGGTAGTTTAAAAGTTGTTAAACTTATTAGATATCTAAATGTAATGGGTGACATTGACCCTAGGGCAGAGAGCCTGCAAAAGGCCATGTTATCTCATCTGGCATTGATGTACAGCCTGGTGGTGGTGATGCATTTATTGTAGGCTGTAGTATTGCTACAGAGCTGTTGAGTCTGGCTGTCCCCTTACACTTAGGGTAGAAATGAAGGAATCTACCTAGCCTCACGTATCACACCCCTCCCCCTCCTCCCCCCATCCTTTCTGCTCACAGCTGAACAGAGTGCCCTGTAGAAGTGTGCTCCAAAAGATGCAGGATTTCTCCACGTTAGAGGCAAACTGCACCATGGCAATTTATCCCTTCGTGGAGTGCTTGGGTAATATCTAAGGCCTTATATGGATCTTCTGGAGTAAGCTATATTTCATCTGTTGGTAAAGTTCTTTGATTAGAATGCATTGCAGATATGCAGAATAGTATATATCGATGCACTTCTGGAGCTAAATCAAAATGCAAGAATCCTGTTACACACTCTCCAATTCCTCACTCATTCCCTGCATCACTGTTAAAGTCAAACCAGGAGCAAATCAAAACCACCAAAGCATGTAGCTGACAGAGCTGTGACAATTCTTTACCATATTATTTTATTTGCGCTTTATATCCCTGCCCCATCTTCTATCTATTGTCTTTCATACGTTCTGTATCTCTGTAAAGAATCCAATAGGGCCCTGACTTTTTGATTGGGCTCCTTAATAGTATGGTAATGAAAAAATTTACTTATGTAGTGTATTATGCTTATTTTTAGTGGGAAGCATGCCCTACAATTTTGAGTCTATAAATCATCAGAGCCTTAATTATTGGGCTGGAGTTTTTCCTCCTTCTGCATACTTTAATTTCATGCATTAAAGGTGATGAAAGTTGTCAGAAGTAATATGACTGTAGTCATGTTATCCTTGTGCCATTTACAGAGTCAAAGTTGTGTGCAAAGTGATTTTTTTTTTTTCCCCCTCTGATAGGACCACACATCCATCTTTCCCCATCAAGTCACTGATGCAAAGACACTGTGACAAATCAAGTTCCCATGTAATTACAGAAATGAAAATGTGCAACATCCACCAGACAATTATTTATTTTTCTGCATATTTTTCCCTTTGTTCCCCTTCCATCCTACTTACTTTTAACTAAACATGCTTGGCTTAGATATTCTGTTTAGTCCTTGCATAAACTCTGCAGAATTCAGTTCTGGACATGGGTTTCCCCTCTGATCTTGATGGCATTTAAAAAGAATCTTACACTTAAGAGAATGGCACACGAGGAAAAAACTCACCATGAAAGTAAACCAGCCAGTTGGTTTGCATGTTAGTACTGTTAAAATAGTAAAGCAAAGCTTTTAAAAAGGCAAAGTGAATCTAAGAAATCAGGAAGCGTAATCTGAGTAATTTCAAAGCATGTAGAGGAAGCAAATTGATTATAGGATGTGAGGAGGAAAGGCAGCCAGGAGATATTCAGGGTATGTCTAGACTGCAGAGTTTTTATGCAAAACCGACTGGTTTTGTGCAAAACTCAGAGCATCCACACTGCAAGTACATTTTTGTTCAAGTAAATTTACAGTAAATTGGAAGGAGAGAAGTTTTGCACAAGAGTTATTCCTCTTTCTAGGAGGAATAGAATAAGCCTTTTTGCGCAAGAACTCTTGTGCAAAAAGGTGAGTGTGGATGGGAAACAAGCTGGGGTTTTTTTGTGCAAAAAAACTCTCTCAAAAGAAGCACAAGTGCCCTGGTTGCCATTAACAAAATGGCCATCAGAGCTTTCTTGTGAGAGAGCATCTATGCAGAGTGTGGACGTGCTCTCGCACAAGAAGTTTTGGCGGAAGATCTCTTCTGCTAAAAGCTTCTTGCACAAGAAGTCTGCAGCTAAACATTGCCTCAGTCTTCTTCCTTGACTTCTCTTTGTCCTCCACTCTGACACTTTTTGAGGGGAGTGGGCAAACAACCTAATCTGGGATTAAGAAAGTGTCATTTGGCTAATGTCCAGGTGTCCAGTTAACTAAACTATTAGGGTGGTAAGTAGACTCTAATTTTAAATTAGTGAGGGTTTTTTAAATGGGTGCTAACTTGTCATAGGGGTGTAATGAAGCTTTACTTTTTTTTCCTAAGCATTATTGGCCTTCTCCCCAGCCTAGTGAGCTCCCAGACATTTCATCTGTGATTTTTTTTGTTCTCACCCAGAAAACTTTGTTTGGCATTTCAAGTGATGAATCTTTCTCGCGGGCGCGCACACGCACGCACACACGCACACAGAAACAGACTGAACAAGAGAGGATTAGAAGCAACCAGCTGGCTAGAATTTAATTGGCAAAGTTTGGCCAATATAAGTAAACTTGCCAAGATCTAGTCTTGTGTTAGGTCATCTGTTTCCTCCTAGCTAAGTGAATCTTGGATATTTTTAGTTGTAACTGAATTATTGTTCCTTACAAGCTTGCCATTTCTAGTACTTGAATGTCAGTCATGAAGAAAAATAAAGAAAACGCCAATGTATTTTTCCTTCTGACTTCAAATGGAAAAAATTTGGAAGGGAAACACTATTTTGTTTTTCCAGAAGAAAATAAAGTTTAACACTTTTTTTAAGAAAAAACAAATCAAAACACATACTCTTGAAAGAAACATTCTTATTTATTAGCATGTCAGAATGAAACATCTAAATCATTTGAGCTTCCCCCACTCAATTCATTTTTTCCTAAATGCTAAAGGTCCTATCAAACATCAGGTCAGAAATCTGGTTATATTGGAGATAATGGGAAAATTCTCATTGACAATTAGGCGAGGCCCTCTTTAAGCTGGCCATTGAGTCAAGGGTGTGGGTGTGTGGTGTGTATTTTATTATTAAGACTTGGCAACATGCAGGACTTTAGTTCTGTAGCTCTTAATCGTGAAGAAATCTGTACTTTTTGCTCTACTTTATTAGCCACCCATTGTCTTTCTCTCACGCTTGTTTATTTGGGTGACCCATGTTCACAAGTGTGCTCCTCTAATTACTATATGTTGCTATCCCATGGTGCATATCTTTCTTTCCTTTTTAGTGAGTCACCCCTTAAATGCTACACAAAACATTGTTTTCCTTATTCTCATTTAGGAAAGGCTAAAATCAATGTTAAGCTGCAAAATGTGTCATCTTATATTCTGAGTTGTATAAAATACAGTACAACTTCCCACTTCAAATTCTTTAGACCAACCACAAGCATTGCATGCAGGGTGTAAGTGAGCTCCTTTTAAAAAGGACAGTTTAAAAGTGTTTAAATTATTTTCATTGATCATGGTTACAGATGTTTTTTATGAATCCTCTGCAATCGTTAAACTGTGCTCTCTCTTCCCCTGCCCTCCTTGCTCCCCATTCAAATCTGAAAACAAATTTTGACTATAGGGTTTTTGTGAGTAGTGAGATGGTGGTGATAGTTTTTACAAACTCCATATACTAAATGAAGCGTCTCCCCCCCCCCCCTCTTTTAGGGGGAAAACACTAAGACAGCTAGGTCAAATAGTTGGTTCACTAGCATCATCTGTGTTCCCTTTTAAAAGGGACTGAACTTGATATAGACTAGAATAGTGACCAATACAAGCAAGCAGAGATCATATAGAGAAAACTGAACACGATATTCTTTTTAGTAAAGTATTCCTGTAAGAAACCTCTTCAAGACAGGTAAAAGTAGTTCTTCTGTTTTCTAATGATTTATTCTGCGTACCAGATGTGTGTGTAATCTTTCTGTACCAAGAGCCTCAATCGTGGCCTAGACTGTACCTCTATTGATTACTGTCCTCCTAGCCTCAGGAGAACCACTTGTCACCATGTACAGACTATGATGTTTACTGCTGCAATGGGGGGGGGAAACCCTTAGCCATTGCAAAACATTTTCCAGTGATTTAAGGCTGTAGCAGTCTAGCAACTCACTGTTATAACAAGCTGTGGGGGGTTTTCCCTTGGAATTTTTGGGACATGCCCTTGAATTATTTATATCTAGAGCAGACACCTGCTTATAACCATTTCCCATTTTGGCAGCCCTGTCAGTGACGTTACCGTTGATGAAAACAGTTGCCTCACTCCTAGAAATGCCAGTGTACTATGCAATGCCACTTTTGATCAATCAAGTCTGTGCACCTTCTTTAAATGGATAGACTGTGGGTCCTCAGCGAGAGTGATGCTGTTCAGTAGTTCACACAAGTGCCTTTAACACCAGTGCTGCTGTGCCTTAGTGTACTCTGCAGAGACGGAAATTTCATGAACAAATGTGTGTGGAGGAAGAAAAACAAACAATACAAAATAACTGCTTTCCCCCTCTTCCTCCCCCTGCCTCTATCAAAAGTACAGTTCTGAGCTTGCAAACAGTACCTGAAACAAACAATTCTGCCTCTTCTTCTCCTCTCCCCTCCCACATAACCCTCTCCAACAAAAAGAAACATTGCATGTTTGAGTAGCTAACAGGAGGTACCATTAAGATACTGAAAACATAGACTGCAATAATATGCACACACAGGGGAATTAGTAATAGCTTCTCCATGTTTTAGCAGAATACTTCCTTTTTATGCACCTAGCAAACAGTGTTCACAAACAGCGAAGAACAAAACCTATGATTTATATTTATGGACAGGTATACATGCTCCCCTGACCTCCTGCTGCTTTTCTCACTCTCAGCACCAGAAGCAATTTATGGAGACCAGCCTAAATAAACATTAAGGAGTCAAGGCCACAAACTGACAGCAAGGAAAATCAATGGCTCTAGAAACCAGCTAGTAGGATCAATAAAAGAGATTAGGCATCACAAGCTAGTGTGGGGCACTTTCAGGTAAATGTGGCTTACACTTCATGTGACAGGGTTCTCTCTGCATCAGGATAAAAACTGTCATATAAACAGAAGCACACCGAGTAGCCTGTGGAAGACGCTCCTTGGCTGCAAACACTAACTGCTGACCTCTGAATAAAGGGGATTTATTCTAGGGCTGCAGAGAATTTCCAATTGCTTTTCCAGAGTCCTCTCACACTTGTGCCTTTGCCCATAGGAATTGTTTAAGATGCTGGTTTTTGTAGAGCTCTGCTTTTTCTCTGGGGTTGGGGTGGGTTTTTTTTTGGGGGGGGGGTTGTTTTTTTGCCTTCACAGCCCTTTTTCCCCTAAATTCATCCCTGACTAGTCCCTCTGTATAATCTGCTCAAGTGAAACTTTAACTGAGTTCTGCTTAGTACCACCACAGTCTCATTTTTGGCAGGTGCCGGGGTAGAAAACCTCTGTTGTGCAGTTTACATCTGCCTTGCAACATTAACACCCACCCTCGTTTTCATAAGTACACAGTGGTGCCAAAATAGCCCCAACATTGTTACCCAGCCAGATCTTATGATGTATCTGTTATACACCATGTATATGTTGTGCCTAGGGTGGGTTGTCATTGTTTATCAAATCCTAGAGGGCCAGCATTTTATTTACCGTGAACCTTATATTCATCAACACAAATAAAAGATTGGGATCATTGTTGTATGCTTTTTCAGCCTGAAACATGACAGGTGAATACAACACTGAGCTACAGTGCCAGCCGAAGCTGCCCAGGGCACAAGGGTACCTGTTTTTCAGCCTATCCAATTGATGAAGGGCCTAATAGCGGCCCATTACCCCACTGGCTAATTTGACATTGCCTACAACAGAATTGCCCGATTTATGTGTAGGGTTGCCAGCTGGCTTAACAAATATCGAACACCCTCTTCTCTTTCCTCCCCCCCCCCAGAAAAATTCTCGGGGAGGGGGGGGAGAGAGACCAAAGTTGTTAAGCCCCCCCCAAAAAGCTGCACCTTTAAGTGGCCCCTCGTTCCTCGTCAGACACGGCAGGGGAAAATTGTCGCTATTGGGCTTCCATCCAAGGGGAAAACACATCTGGGTGTCTTTTTTACCCCACGGGGGACCCCAATAATGGACAGTCTGGCAAAAACCGGACACCTGCCAACCCTACTATGTGGGATGGGATGTAGATAACACAAACAAGGATTTCTAAGTGAAAACCATAAACACTGTCTAAATCCACTCACCAGCCCCATTAGTAGGCAACCCCACCACTCTCACCCATAGCACTCCCTCCCTTTAAGTCCTAGATCTTGCTACCCAATCCTACAAATGGAATGGTATGGGGGAGGGGGGGAAAGATGGTTTATAGGGCAACCCTAACAGCTGAAATATCTCCAACCAGCAGGCCTCCAATGCGAATCAAAAGGCATTGGTCAACAGGAAATTAGGCCACTTAATGACTGAGCAGACATTGTCTGTCCTAGCTTCCATTTAAAAACAGGTCTGAGGTAAAGCATGAGATGACAAAGACGCTGATAGCATGAGCTGGGTTTAAGGGAGAGGATGCACATTGCTGCTTCCTCATCAGCTTAGAGCAACCAGCTTTATGACCAAGACTGGGAACTTAACACCCAGTACAAACAAATGCACACTATCAAGGGGGTTGGTGCACTGTTCCTCACTATGAAGTTGCTTACCCCACCCTGCTAGCATCGCTTCCATTTTATCTGGATTAAGTTTCAGCCATCTAGCCTTCAATTTATGCCATGCTTCAATATGTTTGACATTTGAAAGAAAATGTGTGTGCATTTCCTCTATTAAAAAGAGTGACCTGACAAACATGCCTTCACATTTCTTAGCAGAACGTCAAAAATAAGCTCACTGAGACCTCAGTGCATCCATTCTGTCATATTAATAAAATCCCCAATAGCTTCAATCTTCATCTCTGCCTTCAATTCCTAGAAAAGAAATATCAAGAGAGAGAAGCATATTGTTGTTTAATAATATGAGTCCTGTCCCATCGTGATTCCTCCTCTCCCCAGTGCTAGGAGCTGTGGAGAGACAAAGGCAAACATTACCCCACGATGGAGTAGTGGTGGTGTCAACAATGAAAGAAAATGGACAGAGGACTTGGGACAGTTGACAAGATCATCTTGGGCCTTGCTAAGTTTAAGTTGGTAGCAACTCTCTCAAAAGTGATGTACCCTTAGAAAAAGCTGATTTCTGAAAGGAGCAGAGGAAAGGATGGGGAGGAAAGAAAGGTGAACTCTGACTAATTTCATCAACATGTATTCTATTATCCATAGTACTGTGCTTTGTTGCTTTATTTAGTATTTACAGTGTACACTGGTGTTAAAAATGATGGATTGTTACCATTCTGATGCAAGCACATGGGAATAGTGCAGGATAGCCCCTGCAATAAGTGAGTCCCCCTTGATTTTAGAGGCAGGAGACTGGGTTGGGTACAGGATTCACTCTTACGTGGGATTTAAGGAGAAAGAGGGCTCTGTCTGAGGCATTCTATTCCAGGTAGGTAGCAAGGATTCTTGTCCATTTTGTTCTGGGTTCCCCACTGGTTCTGAGCCCTCTGTGGAATGATTCTGGAGGACCATACAGGGTTAGTATAATGGTACGTGGTAGTGATGGTACAGAAATGACTTCATGACAAGGTGTGATCAGACCAAAAGCACTGCTGGACATATTAGTCATGAAACTGGTCAGGCAGCTGCACATCCAAGTGTGACGTGGTAGTGAAGTCCTGTATAGACTGGAACAGACAAGCTGAAGAGACTCATCCTCTGAAGTTCCTTGACTAGGACTGACTCTGCACCTGTGGGTGGGGATGTTGTTTTCTTTACTGTTCTGGGCCTCAACGAATTGAACAATTTAATATTGGAACTGTAGGGCTGGCGCACTCATGATACAATGACAGGTGGGTTTTTTGTGTGTGCATGCATGTTTGTAATGGGTTTTTCCCCCCTCCCCCCATTCCCTAAATAAAAGGTGCTTGTGGTGCCATGTTCTCAAGGAACTCTGAGTGCCTAAGAAGGGCAAGAGCCACCTGCAAAACTAACCGGACAAGTTGCATTTTTATTTTTCAGAGGCAAAAATAAGAATATGGCCTTGAGCCATAATTCTTTTTATTTTAGAAATGGACCCCTAGACAGCTTGAACCCAGATGTTATTGCTTCCCTTGGCACCTGGCAGAAGGTTACAAAGAAGCAGGTGCCTTCATTCCATCCCTCACCTTAGCCTTTGAGGTACACAGCGGCGAGATCGGAATTGGACCACGTGCCTTGCATACATAGCACTGAGAATATCACACTCAGGGCAGATGGTCCCTTCCTCTTCCAAACTAGTGGCTTATTCTACAATTAGATTTGCCAAACTAGTAACAAAAGAGCTTGTGTATCACTCTGAATAACAAAGACAAATACAGTCTCCTTTGGGTATTCCAGCCCTTGGCTTAGATCCAAACAAACAAGTCTAATATAGGGTTGTTGAATTTCGTTTATTCAACTAATCGACTAGGCAATGGATTTTCTATTGAATAGTTGTCAAGAAGGGGAGCCACAGTGGGGTTTGCTCCCGGCCCCAGGAGCTAATCCCTCTGCGGCTCTGCCTTTTAAATGTATTAAGAACTGGTATGCCGGTAGGCTCGCAATACATTTAAAAGACTGAGTGCAGTGGGGGAACTGGTGCAAACCAGGAATCAGCTGTCCTGGCTCGCACCAGGTGTCCTGTCTCCCCCTCCCCCCCAGCTGCATTTCTGATTTTTAACGTATTATGAGTCGGCAGGCTCTAATACATTTAAAAAGCAGAGGTGCAGCATCTGGGACTGGATGCAAGCTGGGAATCAGCTGATTTTTAGCTTGCTTCCCTTCCCCCTGCGCGCCCCCCCCCCGCCCTTACTGCCTCTGATAGTCAGCAAGGCGGGGGGAAGTGACTAGTAGAGGGACTAGTTGACTACCCGATAAGCTATTGCTTATCGGATAGTCGAGTAGTCACTTAAATTCCTAGTCTAATATAATGAAAGGTTACAAAAAATCCAATGCATGATATGTGAGGTTCCACTAATCCCAGAAGCTTTACTCACAAGTCAGTATGTATCTCACGTCTTACCCAAATATCATGCTGTCAGCCAATCCTTGGTAAACTAACTAAAGATTTTATTAATGAAAGAAAAGACTTCTTAATAGATCACACACATACAAATGATTCAAAGTAATTCTATTATTTTTGTAGCAGTGATGGAATAAACTCCTGGCTTGCAAAAAATCTCCCTGATTGCTTCCAAAAGATTGAAGGGCCTCAGTCCATAGCTGAAGATACTCTTTTTAGTTGTAAAACCACAGTCAGAAGTTGGAGCAGGAAAGAGGCAAAATGGAGGTGTCTAAGTGTCTTTTACACTCGACTCTGAGTGGAAATTTACTGTCAAACCAAGCTCACAGCCCCTGTTTATGGAAAATTACCAGCCCAAGATAGAATCCATGAGCGTATCACATGATATGCCACCTCATGTTTTGCTGAATGACTGGTACAGTCATTAGCTTCTTGCTGTCTGAGGTATCCAGGAAGATGTATTGGGCACGATGAGTTTCTTCAGTGGCCCAGTGTAAGAATTATGTGTCTTTAGTGGGTCATCAACACACAGCTGACTAGCCCTGATCTAAATCTATTTGGAGGTTGTCACCTAGGAATAAAACACGTGTAAACCAATATTTGTAACTTCAAATATAAAGATGATACAGGCTGTCCTCGCTATAAGTCCAAGATACGTTCCAAAAAACTTGGTCTTATAGCACATTTTTTTTCCTGCGTCTGATTTTCATTTGCACTTCTATGTTGGGGGGGGGGGGGGGGGGGGGGGGGCGGGGAAGAGTAGGGAATGGGAGGACTTCTAACTCATCAGTTCCTATAAGTGTCAATGACTTTAGTCTGGAACAGATGTATGCAGGGCGACTTATGGAGGCAATACCCCGTACATGCATAAAAACAAGTTAACCGCACACAGCAAAGCATACTTTTTCATTGATATCTTACATGTCATACTTTGTATGAGACTTATATTAATTAGTTAAGAGTGATAACAGTAATATAAAGGTCACCTTCCTTATACGCAGCATCACAATTCTACATTTCTTTATCGTTTTTATTTTTTCTATCTCTTGGCTACTGTTCCATGTAACTCTTCTACATCCTGTGAATTCAAATGTGACCATTTATGTCCTAGACATCCTTCTTTGAACAGTGTCAGCCTTTTGTGACCATTGCTATACTACTGGGTGATTTGGTATCTATCAACATGTGTCTCATGATGTGTTGCTTCTCTGAAGGTGCTTCATACACTTAGCTTCTACTTCAGTGATGAAACTGAAAATAACAGCCATGTGTGCTTTATTTTGACTGCTGCTGGCATCTATAGATGCTGCCCCAGAAATGGTGTTCAGCTGGAATTTGCTGAAGTCGTTGGCTGCTTTCAGGAGCAGACATTGCCAGCTCTTTGAAATGCAAATCAAGAGCTGGACATGGCTAAAGCATTTCAGATATTTGAAATGTGTGAAAAGATTCAGATTACTCTTCATCTGTTGCTCTTTACGTGATTAAGGCACAGTACTGGCAGTGCCTCAGAGACCTTTTCTGTGTATAATCTCTGTGAAGACCTCTATGGATCAGGGTGAGCTAAAGAAATTCATCATTTAAGAAAGTTCATTTCAGTTAGAGAATGATTCAAGTTACCAGGCTTCAAAAAGTTTGGAGATTGCCACTGACCGATATAAGTGACTTCTGACAGAAGCACCTGTGTCGAAAGTACTATCAGTGGGAGAAGCTTTCCTGCAGACATAGCTACCACTGTTCATTGGAGGTAGTTTAACTATAGGAGAACTCTGTCCCACTGGCATAGAGTGACAACTCGGGTACAGTTGTGCAGCTATAGCAGTACAACTGTGCCGTGGTAAGGTGTCCAGTGTAGACGCAGCCTAAACTCCTACAAACTTCAATATGACAGGTTGTTTTATTATCACAAACTTGGTCTTATGCCAAGTTTACTACACCCTTAATCAAATTGTTTGATTACAGTTATGACATTTTCTCCCATATTTTCCCTTTTGTTTCAATAGTGTTGTCTGTCCTTCATTTGAAGGCATCTCATTTTCACTCAGATGTTTCTTGTTTTCATATTAAGATTTTGGTATGCCATTAGCTTGTGTGTGCATAGAATTCTCTTTCCCTAGCTCGTTTTTCTCACGGTTGAAAAATGTAGATCATTTCAAGTATTTGGGCAGTACCATCTCAAGTGATGGTTCCCTGGATAAGATAATTTCCTCCAGAATGGGCAAAGCTGGCCAGATCCTTCGCGGACTCTGAACAAAAGTCTTTAACCAATACAAAATTGAAGAGGTATAATGCAGTGGTTCTAACATATGAGTCTAACATGGACATACTATTGGTGTTACATGAAACAGCTTGAGCAATTTCACATGCACTCCCTCCACTCAATAATGATTACTTGCTGGGAAGACAGTGTGACCAATATTAAGATCTCCGAGAGCGCAAATGCAATAAGTATGGAAGAAATGCTACTGAGAGCACAGCGTGGAGGAACCAGACATGGCATCAGAATAGAAAAACACCATTTCCCAAAACAGCTTTTGTATGGGGACCTGAGTCCCAGCAAAAGAAAGAAGAGTTGCCCATATAAGCACTTCAAATGTAATCTGAAGAGCAGTCTCCAGGGCGCTGGCCTCAATCCCAGAGCACTTGAGCAAAAGGCTCAGAATAGGACTCACAGGTGGTCTTTGACAAGGTCAGCATATAACAGGTTCGAGCAGGATCAACAAATTCATCTCTAGGTGCACATGAAAAGCAACACAGAGCTACATGATCAAACGCTCTAAATACAGGAAAAACTTAAAACAGCAAATAGTCTTAGTAGCACCTTTAAAGACTAACAAAACATGTGGATGGTATCATGAGCTTTCGTAGGCACAACACACTTCTTCAGATGACTGGAGTGTTGGAAGTCCAGATCCAAGAATAAATAAGGGAAAAGGTGGGGAGGAAGCAGGGGGAGGGGAGAAGGAAAAAAAATTGAAGGGAAGGAAGAAAAAAGACAGTGAGTAGATAAACTTCAGAAGGATATCCGAGTGAGTCTGTAACAAGAAAAACTTAAACAGTCTAGTAGCATCTCAAAGACTAAATAATTAAAAGATGGATTACCAACATGTAGAAACTGTACAGGCCTGTAGGGTGTCTCAGGCTGCAGGTGTAAATGATCATGGTTACACTGACATGGATGATTTCATGATAGTCTACGTGGTATAGAGCATAGTGATAAACTTCAGCCCTACTGAACAAACTGCACAAAGTATACAATTGTTAAAAAGTAGCTGATGCTGTACAGAAAACTTGGAAACACGGTATACTGAGAATATGCGTATTACTTCCGTGTCTTGATTTTCTGTTATGTCCTTATCTTTAGAAGAGAAATTAGGCTAAAACGAGATCTTTATTTTATACTCAATCTTTTCCCCAGGTTGCTTATTCCTTATACTTTGTGACATCATGATAATTTTGACAGTGACAAATTGTGATGCTATGAAGAATGGTAGCTAGTGAAGACCGTGCAGCAGGAGCAGAAGAACTTTCAGAATGAAATTTTTAAATACAAATATATGTAACAAATATCATGAGCATACCTGAGTGCATTATGTACAGAGTTCTAGTTATAGCATTGGCCTATAGTTATTTCAAAATAACAAGCAGCGCATCCACACTATCAAGCCCATTATTTTTAAATAAGGGGCTGGCTATTTCAAAATAACTCCTACTTTCCATGAGGAATAATGCTTATTTTGAAATAGCAGTAGTGTGGATGCTCTGCTGCTGCTATTTCGAAATAACTACTCTCCAGAATCATTCAGAGTAATTACTCCCCCGTGCTTCCTGGGGCTCTAGCTTGAGGTAGCATGTCCATCTTAGGGGAGCCTGCCTTGGGCTATTTTCGAGGCTTCCCTGTAGTGTGGATGCACTATTTTGAAATAGTTATTCTGGGAATCATTTTAAAATAACTCCCAAAATTAACTAATTTCAAAATAATTTCCTAGTGCAGACATGCCCGGATAGTCCCTGCCCTAGTTTGCAATGTATTGTATTTCACCTGGATCTTCACCTCTATCCCTAACTTCCAGAAGGTTTACCTTTTCGAACCAAGATGCTTTTTTCATTCAAGTGACCCTAGCATATGCAGAATGGGTTATCCTCATTTCCCCCCCCCCCCTTTTCAACACATTCGTATTCTACTGCACATCACAAATACAAGATCCCAATTCAACCAAGTTGCCCTTAACTAAAAGTAGAGCTGGTCTTATGGGTCTGAATGGCACTTTTGGACCTTGATATGACTTTCATTTTTTGGGGGAGACTCATGTTTGTGGGGAAAGTCCCTTCTATTATGCTGTGGTGGATAATGTTTTTCTAGGATTTGGGATTGCTGGATTACTTGTCCTGTTGGTTTTTTTTTAAAGTAACATTGAAAGTATGCAGAGTAATGGATGAGTGTCTTTAAGTACAGTCATATATGGAAATAAATAAAATACATATTTTAAATTAATACACAATTTCAGCCAATAATCACCTTCAGTTGAATTTATAGCCTGATTCATTATACACAGAAGAAACACAGAGAAACAGGAGAACAAGCTAACAATATGTCAAAACAAAGTAAACACTGGAAATAGTTGCTAATCTTGACAAAGTTCAAAGTAAAGTGGGTTGCCATAAAATGGAGTCTGTCTTAGGAGTTTCTGTAAGGAGGGCCAGTATATTTTCCCCCCCAGTGTGTTAAATCACCTGCTGCGCATTGTTATAAGATTGCAATAAATCCAACTTGAATTAAGAAGTTTTCCATGTCAACCCCTAAGGGCAGCTGATTATAGGTTTGACCTTTTGAGATTCTGTATATTTCCCACTTAATCAGTGCTGGAATGAGTTGCTGCTAAGTAGGATCTATAGGAGCCCTATGGGAAAAGTGAAGCCATCTAAAAATAATGAGTCTCTTTTCCCCTCCTGTCCCCTCCGCCCAGTCTGAGCTCTATTAGACCATGGTAACAGTCTTAATCTAGGCTACACAGAAGCATAGGATGGTTTGTGATACTTGCATTATAGAGAAAAAGAGGGCTGAGAAGCTTGGAATGTAAATGAAGCTTTACAATATAGTCAAAAATGCTTCACTTACCCCTTTCTCTGAATCTACCCCCTCCCTCCCCTTTTTCTCCTGGCTAAAATATGTTTGGTCGAGCTGAGGCCTTGTGAAGCTTTTAAGCTTCAGCATCTCAGATTTTGACAGAGTAATTGGTTCCCTGTTGCCTGGGCAATAATACAAAATTGGAACCATCTCCATTTTATCTTGTTACAGTAACACACTCTGTGGTTTAGGTATAATCTCACAAAGTACTCTGGTTCGGTCATCAGTTCACTTTTCAATAGCGGAGGCTGTGGGTTTTTCCCCCTCCTACCCTTTTTTCGGGGGGGAGGGGGTTTCCTCCTCCCACCCTTCAATAACCTTCTGTGAAACTGAACAGCATAATAGATGTAATTAGACCTTCAGTAATAGGCCTGAATGGAGCAAGCAATGAGACTCCTACTAGGGAAGCAATCAGTGCATTAGGTCCTCAGGACAGAAACTAAATTTAACAAGGTTTGGGGCTTAGGGATTGTCAGTCTAGGCCGCTCTTGCTTCCCCAAGAGAAAGTTCTACCCAGAATGCAAATCTTTATTTCCCATTGCTGCAAAAGGGAGGAAAAGAACATTAGCCACTTTATTACACACATAATGAAGCAAACTGTAGCTGTTAATATATTTTTTCCTAGGCAGTAAATCAACTGTTCGCAAGTGCTGTGAAGTATAAATATGTATTTCATCTGTGTTTTAAAATAATTTCCTGTGTTTCCCTCCTCAGCTCTTGAAGGAAGATAGCTTTGAATGGTGTAAAATAAAATTGCGCTTTATTTTGGCAGAATGACACTTGTAAGTTTCCACACAGGAGTAAAGAGACATCTTTAATGCTAGAGGGAACAATATCAGATATGGTCCTTTCAAAAGAAAGGAAGAGACAGCAAAAATTAAATGTGATTTATGTTCTTAAAATATGTAAGTAAACATGCACATGCAAAATTTTCATTCACTTTTTTTATATGCTATTGAATTATCTAATCATTCAGCTTTTGGTTTTTGTGATTGGTAGTTGACAGGAAATGTGGTGAATATGTAGAAAAAATATTCTGACTATTGTGTCACAGGAATTGTAATTATTTTATTTAACCAGTGCCCAAAAAGATGGTAAGCACTTTATAGGCCAAATAAAAACATGTGGGATGGTGCCCATACTTATAGTCTATTTTAATTATTCTTTCATTGCTACAAAGAACACAAATGTAACATTGGTTGGAGCAGGGTCAACTGCAAAGGTTCTGTTTGGCCATGCTCCAAAAAGTGTATCTGAAACTTAAGTTCCTTTCGCCATGTCCCATTCTTGTTCCAGCTTAAGTTCCTTTTTCCTTTTCTCTCCAGACACCCTTGCTCATCTCCCATTCTCCCTCTGTGTACAATCAGCTCTGGTCACTTACACTGGCTCCATGCCCTTACACTAGTGCCTGTCTTTCATCTCATTTTGTCCTCAAGACCAGATCTTTTTCTGCATCTAAGAACCAATCTTTGATTAACAGTGATTGGATTCCAGGAGCTTTAGTAGTTTCTGCTGTTCTGTCACTAGCACTTAATTTGCACCAGGGTTTGCTAATGCTGAGCCCTGACACCCCTAGTTTTGAGAGTTTCTTAGCCTCAGCACTTCTGAGCTTGCTGCCTTGGTCACTAACATTCAAAGGAAAACATTGCTTGAGCCCCGGCACCTCTTTCATTACAAATTATAATTCTAGTTGACTGCCTACCATGTTCCAAGGCTTTCCTGGCTCAGAGGTGTTTTAGATCATGTAAGTATTTAAGACCATTGTCTGATGAGCAAAGCTTACCAGAACTGCTTGAACATGTTCATAGATTTGGAAAGATAGGGTCAGAGGAAGGAATTATTGGTAACAGAAGGGCCCTTATATAGATCTAATCTAGACACACACTCACACAGGAACATTTAAAAATGTATGGGTTAAGGACTATGGGTTACATTTAAAAATGTAATGTTACATTTTCTCAAACCATTGCTGCTAATAGTTGTCAATAGACTTTGCTGACTAATTTCAATTTTTTTATTTAGTGTGGTATCAGAGCACTTACTCTTCCCTTTTGTGTAATTTTACATACTACGCTGTAATAGTGATGGTAGAAATTTCTAAATTGGCACGGGAGTTAGTGTGGAACTTTTCATGAACTTTTGTTATGACTTATACTTGCCTGGTGACTCAAAATACTGTAATGCAAATAGAAAGGAAAAAACCCACACATGCACCTAAGAGGGGGGAGGAGATAGAGAAGTGATACTGAATCACTCATACCCCATTAATCTCAGCACAATGTCTTCGTGCCATTGTGTTGCAATGTTTCCATTATGCTGTTGAATCAAGATACCATAGTTGTGTTTATCTAACATAGCTTCATGCTTCAAACATTGCAGTTCATTTTCAGGATTTCACTTCAGGGGTATTTTATAGCCAGCTTTGATTCTTTTTGGTGACTGAGTGGCTCTGTAGCTTTTTCAGACTGAGCATCAATAATCTAGCCCATCTTTTTGATACATTGAAAAGGTAACTTAAAAGTTAACTTATGTCAGTACTATGCCTTTCCCAAGATATGGAAGCCTAATTGAAAGGAAGAGGGAAATCAACCCATTGCCTTTGAGTGCAGATAATGAGCAATGCTATGGGATAAAATCTGTTCTCAAACTAAGCCCCCTGGAGTGTATGAAACAGAGCAGTCTCATTCCACACTACAGGAAGTTTTTGCAATATCCAGAGGATACACAACACCAAGAAATGTCAGAATTACAAAGCCAATTTAAAGATACAGCCAGTGGATATAAGTAACATAGTTACTTCTCTGAGCTTGCATTAGTTAGATCAGTGTTTCTCAATTTTTTTTAAAGGGGTACTTTATAAAAATAAAAAGTACCCTCTTTTAAAAAATATATAAGTACCACCAGTACTTAGTTTTCAGACACACATTGTTTTCTACCATTGCAACACATTTGCTTAAGCAGCTTAATTGTAGCTGGGCAGGCGATGAAATTTTTGGGTACAAAAATAAGAAGTACAAAAATAATAAAGTGCTGTAAAACTTAAAACAAAAATTCAGTTTTCTCCCAATTTCAGTTGTGTTGACGTACCCCCCAGACTTCTCTCGAGTACCCCTAAGAGTACTCATATCACTGGTTGAGAAACACTGGGTTAGATTAAATTAATCCTTACTGCCTTCCAGTATCTGAGATCATGGGACAGTTTCTAGTAATCACAAAGTGCAATGTGAATCATACTTAAGAATAGCAACAGATAAGACACCACCGTGTACCATGTCTCGGTGGCCAGTATCAGCTGCTTATGAGAAGAAACAAGAAAGTCAGGGGGAGGGGCGGAGAGGACCTCTCAGGTTCTTTACTGTAGTAATAGTTGATAAATCTTGACTGTTTTTTGCTTAAATGGAAATAATTGCTGTTTAGAATGATGGCTGATAACTGATGCATAATTGAACTCTACAGCCAAATTCTGCACACCTCGTACGCCAGATAGTGGAATTACACAAAGTACAAGTCAGTACAATTTCACTTCAGTTTTAGTTGAGATTAAATCTAAATAAATAACTAATTTTTTCAGATTGGTGCCCAGACAAAAAATAAAACTTGTTTCAGGTGAACCCCAAACACTTTAAATTTAGTTTTGTGACCTCAAGAAGTTGGAAAAAAATTAATTTAACAAAATATTTCATTGTATTTTCAGATCAAAACAAACCTTTTATTCAATCCTGAACAGTGTTCAATAGTTTCATTTTCATTTTTTCTTTTACTTTAAAAAAATTAATAGTAAATAAAACTTTAGAACTGAAAAGTCCATTCTGAACTGATAAATTGAAAATGTTCGTTTTGGAATGAAAAGTGGATTTTGAAAATTGTTTGGGGGTTTTTTCCTGCTGAAACAATTCTGTGCATTGATATTTCTTGAAATGTTTCTTGATCCAAAATCTGCATTTTTTTTTTTTCCAGTGCAAAAAGTTTGGGCTGCAAAATTTTGCCCAGCTATAGTTGAGCTGTGTAGAGCACCTTGCTTCCAGCAGGGAAAAGCTACATCTGGCACTCAATAGTTTTACCAAAAAGAAGTTCCTTTTGACTCCCCTACTACTACAGCTACTTTTGAACAGCAGTATTGTCTGTTTTAGTTGAGATGGTGTGCTGGGCACATGTGCAGTGAGTTATAAGTGAACCAATACATTATCCTGATGGCATTTGTCTAGACATCCTTTTATTGCACATATTCCAAATGCATAACGTATATGTAATATATAATTCCATATTACCATTTATTGCCATTTCAGACCCAACATTAATGCTGCTGTTATCAGAGTTGGGTACAACTTCAGGTGCAGCAGTATAGCTTGAAATTAGTCTTGCAGCAATTATCAAACTCAATAAAACCTGGGATAGAACTTTCTGAGGACCTTTGGACATCCCTTTGGCCATGACTTTTCCACAGCTCAGTAACAATTATTGTGACAATGTAACTTTGCCTCCTGCCTATTAAAGTTCTAGATATAGGTATGCTGAATTTACCTTCTTTAAAAAAAAAAACCCACTAACCATTTGGTTGGAAACTATCTTATTTTGAGAGGGAATAGGAATTTGAAGAAAAATTTATAAAGTGCAATTAACATAAAAGGTGACATTGCTTTGATTTGTATTTGTGACTTCCTACCCACCATATTCTTTAATCCCATGCTAGAAAAGAAGTCTGATGGGTTAATTGGAACCCTAATTTAAGCCTTTTTGAACAGTGATGAATGGGAGGGGTGCTCTTCTTTTCTAGATATCCTAGCATTCAGAAACTAAATTGCCTGTAAAGGATTAAACACAGAACAGTGGGTATCCGGAACGCATTGGCAAGGAGCCGGGGAGCCAATGCAAAGAGAGTGCACATGCCTGAGACTAGAGGTCAGCTATTAAGAGTTTACAATTTGTTTTCAAACTCTCTCCTGAGGGAGGATTAAAGAGCTTGGAGTAGTCCTGCAGGAAGAAATTCACAAGTACGCTTCCTGGGGAGTGGCAGCATACTACCCAAGGTCAGGGAATCTGTGACCTTGGGTGATATGCTTTTTTTAAGCAGAAGTGTTTAGGGGAAAGGTATTTTAAGGTCTCTTGCAGGCCCCCACCTTCTGCACTCGAAGTGCCAGAGTGGGAAACAGCCTTGACAACAACCCCAGTTGAAAGGAAGCATTTGAATATCAAGGAAGTCAGACCGCTGAAGCTTTTGCAGAGAGTGTTCTTGAGACTGCCAAGCAATCATGTAACCTTGCCTCCCTTTCACCATCCTTCTCTTGGCTCACTTGCCATGAGGAGCAGCAAGCAGGATGCTAGGAAGAAGAGTACACTGTGGGGTTCAGTTTCTCTTGAGCTGAAGAGTGTGGGGGGGAAAAAATGGGAGCATATGCCAGGGGCACTCACCTCACCAAGAGGGGGAGAGAAACAGGAGAGGGAACAGCAACAGGTGACAAGATGGGGGAGGGAGGGAAGCATGGCATGGGAAGGGAGGGAAGCATGGCATGGGAAGAGAGGGAAGGAGAAAATGAAACACGGACGGTAAAATTATAAAAGCAACACCAGCTCAATTTAGAAAACAGGAGAGGTTTGTAAATGGCGTGGGTGGGGGGGAAACCCAAGATAATTAGCTTGACAGAAAAAGAACATAGACCATTTATCCTGGACTTTAGATGGAGTGTGGTAAAATGTGCATGCTGAGGCTCAAATGAGGTGTAGCAGATTTTATAATCTGGTAATTGAGTTGGTTGTATTGGAATTTATATCCTGGTTGTTGTTGGCCTGATTGTTAGTGTTCACATCATGGATCTTGATCTGTGGTGTTCTATCCCTCCTCAGGTTTTGCTGTGAAGAATCATTTTGAAAATGTACTCAGGTTTAGTGCAAGTGAGTCGCTCTTTAAATATCAATCCTATTTTTGGAAAATTAGAAAAATGATTTGCAGGGGCTTTAAATAACTACATAAGCTCCTTCCTTCTTATTAACTATAGACAAATATCAAGTACGAATGTAAAATTTGTTTGGCTGCTAAGACAAATAGCTTAGTACAAACCAGTGAGCTAATGCCAGGCACACTCTAGTATCAGCTCTTGTTACCTATTTCTGAAGTCCTTACTTGGGCAGAATTTTAATGAGTCTTGCCCAAGTGAAGGGCTCCAGGTTGGGCCCATAAGTTTCAATTCTGGTCCTCTGCTGAAAGCTATATTTTGATTTGCAAAGAATTTTTACAAGGCCTGGTAGGACAGAAACGTGCTTGCTTTTGAAGGCAGTGTGTGCCCTTACTCAATGGACGGGTAAGGGGGCACATCTCTGTCCTCCCTCTATCCTCTGAGTACCTTTTTGTCAACAGCTGCCTCTAATAGAGTTGCAGCCATGTACAAAAGGACAAGGCCACATATGCAGGCAGGCTTCATCACAGCAAGAGTCTACGGGAAGAGGTGGAGGAGAGGTTTGTGGGGCCCTGGGATGGAGCAAGTAGGGCCTCTTCTCTGCCCTTCTCCTTGCAGACCCTCCCCACCTCCCACTTGGCCCTATCCTACCCTGCCCTCACCCAGCACTCCTCTTGAGGAGCTGGGTTAGGATATGGGGACTCCTGCCAGAAAGTGGGGTCAGGGCATGGAGGCTTCTCTTCCCGCCCTTCCCCCCAGCACTCCTCACAGGGAAATGGGTTGGGGCACAGGGGCAGCTTCCTCTTATCTTTCTGCTGGGGAGTAGGGTCACCAGGCAGGTCAAGTGGGGCAAACCCCTGTGCATGGACCCTGCTCCCCATCAGGAGCACTGAGTGGGCAGAGTAGATCGGAGCCTGGAGCACCCACCTTTCTGCTGCCACTTCTCCCCCCAAAACAGCAACAAATCCCTGCAAATCTGCATGCAGGTAGCTAGGCCAGAGGATCTGTGGAATATATGGATTTATTGCCACAGCTTGATGCTCCCAGAGCAGCACAGTGCCCCTGTTCATGGTGAAACTGAGGGCCACTGTAGACCACTCTTCCTCAGCTCATAGGCAGTTGTGGACAGAGCTGAATGAATACATTTTTTTGTCTCGAAGGGCCAAGGCGGAAAAACAAAATCAGGTTGACTCAAAATGAAAATGTTTCAAAATGTTCAGCAAACTGAAAAAGTGAAATAATAAAAATTCCTTTCAATCTGAGCAAAACATTTCCTTTAGGTTTTGAGTCAAACCAAAAAGCTGTTTTTGAATGAAAATGTCAAAATGTATTATTCAGAAAGCTTCTCGGTGAAATCAGCCTCACAAATTTGCAGAATGTTTTGGTCAACCCAAATCTGCATTTGGAAAGGAAGGAAAAATAAAGTTTTTGACCTAAAACTTCCTGACCTCTCTGTGGTCTGGCCCTCAATCCTCACCTCTGCACTCTGAAAAGATGAGGTGAGATCCTGACTCCATTGAAATTAATGGACTTGCAATTTGCATTCTTAGGCTTGTTGGAGCCTATATTTGGCCAGTAGAAAATGAGTAGTAATTGCTATTGAAATCGGCAAGCTTTCACATAGATTGACAAAACAGGAGTGTAATCTTAGTTTTTTTCTTTGCAAATAGAGAATAAAAATACCCTGTGATTCTTAACAGTCTACAAATTAGAAATCTGTCTTCATTGCCCCTACTTTGAATCTAGTTTAGTGTTCCCATTACTTTACATAACATTTCATCTGCCAACACTTTTTTAATACTCTTCTCAGAGCAAAGAAGAAGTAGGGAAACATTTTAAACATCACTTACTATGAGTTTTGAAAAGCAAAATTGTCTAAAATGGAATATAAATTAATTAGACAAGGATGGAAAATTCAATTTAAATAATGATTTCGAAACCCTTAGAGAAATCAGAACCTTATGTTTTTAAGGTAGCTTGCAAAACTCTTTTCTCTTTGGTCCAAAGCCATTAACATTGATCATCTTGTAGTAACTTTGTAAAACAACTTAAGTGAGATTTCAGGAGCAGATCCTCAGCTGGTGTAAATCATAGACAAACCATTACAGTTGTACAGTTGAGAATCTAGTCTATAATTTACCATAAAAAACATTAATTACATGATAGCCTAATAAATACTTGCTAACAAAGTGTCATTAACCAAAGTGAACCTATTTAATTGTTAATGTTCAACAAAGTTTTCTGATTTTTAGGGATATCAATATTTAAATGCATTGAAATATTTATGTAAATAAGGACAAATGCAATCCCTGTAGAAAAGACTTCCCAAGAAATGCATTAGATTGCCATATTCTCAGCAAGGCTGCTCTGCTCTGTCTGGCTCTACCCATATCCTACTCCAAGGTCCCTGGCTTCATAGAACAACTCAAGCCAATAGCATTCCTATCTCCTCTCATGGCAGATTTACTATTTTTGAGGAGACCCACAGCTTTGGAAGTGAATTGATTCCTTTTCATTCTGCTTGTGATGTGCTGAAAAGAGATGTGCTGAATTCACTTGAAAAGCATGCCAAGCTAAAGGAAACAAGCGTGTATGGTCATGGTAGGTCTGAGAAGTTGAGTTTAACACCACACTAGAAAAAGCATTGGCTCAAGAATGTTCATGTGAGCAGTAAGCACTTAACTCACACGAGTAATGCCACTAAAACTGGGACTACTGGCGTAAAGAAGGGCTTACCAATGTAAGATTACCACATTTGGACCTATAATGAGCACTCTAACTTTGCTTCATGAACAAAATGCTACTTCAGAGATATTAAGAATTGTCATCTTACAATGTGCTTTGAACAGAAACATTTTGAGTGTCTATTGCAGACTCTAAAAAGACCTGCTAATTGATATAAAATTATAGAATCAATGCTGAAGTGTGTGTGACACACCATTTATCCCTTAAGTGCTATTGAAGGACTTTCTCAGGTGAGATGCAGTTGAAGAACTTTCAAGAATGAAATTAAACAGTGAGGTAAGAGGCAAGGAGAAAGGATCCTGGAATATTTCTGTGGGATGAAATGAAACATAATGAGGCAAAGAGATTTATAGAGAGAGAAATAAGTAGTGTAAAATTTATTTTGTATGCTATTTCTGGTCACTCCTCTTCCTTGGCACCCCATCAAAACTGCCCTATACACGCAACAGTGAAAAGAAATGAAAAATAAATGTAATGGAGTATGAAACAAAAATATATCATTTTATTTTACTAGGTGTGCAATGGAGTTATTGCTGGTACCTGCAATTTAACATGTTGTGATAAGTAAAATAGTCATCTTATTATAGTTATGTCTTTATTTGAAAGCTGTGGACAAGTTTGTCTTCCTGTGATCAAACTCTGATACAACTAGTGGCTAACTTAAATGAGAGCACCAGCATTAGCAATTTGTGTGGTTGCATGTTGTCTTGGGAGAAAACGCTTGTAAAATGCTTTTGAGAGAGAGAGTGTGTGTCTGTCTTCTGTGTGCGTACACCACAGTGGGGTTCCAACTCAATAGGGTGTTTAGCAGGGCCGGATTAAGACCTTTAGATGCTCTAAGCACTGAAAAGATTATGGTGCACCCCCTTATGTAATTCAAACTAAACCCAATACTATACCGTAAAATCTTTTTTTGTGTGTATGCCCCTGCGTTGCATGCCCTAAGCATGTTCTTAGTCTGCCTTTTGGGTAATCCAGCCCTGGTGTTTAAATGTTACTGTAATTTAAATATATACTACCACAAAATAATAAAGTGAGCTGATACCTTGTGGGATGAGATGGGACGTGCAAGGAGGAAAGAATGAAGATGAAGAAATAAATGTATATCCATGTGGACCTATGTAAGGGCATAACTTTTGGGCTCTCAACCACCCTTTCCACAGCTGATTCAACCACACATCCCACTATGGAGATCCTGGGGATGGAGGGGAAGAGGAGCACAACTGACCATGCCATTCCCTTTTCCCTGTATTTTGACTACGGAGTGGTAGGCTCTCCCTTTCCCTATGCTGGAACAGCAGTTGGAAGGAATACAGCCCTCTGCCTCCAGTGTTCTCTAACTTTTTCCATCTTTGTGTAGAGTAAATATTGTGATGAGCACCAAGGTGCATACAGATGTGACCCACCAATAGAAACACAAGCT
Source organism: Apalone spinifera (assembly GCA_030068395.1). Classification (NCBI taxonomy): domain Eukaryota; kingdom Metazoa; phylum Chordata; order Testudines; family Trionychidae; genus Apalone; species Apalone spinifera. The sequence continues at coordinate 84,255,344 of JANRFK010004149.1, forward strand.
GCCAGTTGTGAGCACAGTGAGCGCACTGCTAATCAACTGGGTCATATCTGAATCTCTCCTGGGTGGCCACCCAAGCATTCAGCATACAGGGAATGCTTCTTGAGGAGGAATACACAGTACAGGTTACACTGCTCTACAGCCAAAATGCTTCTGAAATAAATGTAGTCAAAC
>JANRFK010004149.1:84264273-84279092 GCA_030068395.1 Apalone spinifera
ACGGCCATTCTTATGTTCTTTTGTTCTTATGTTCTTATATTTACCTGAGCATCAGATCCTTATGTAGCTTCCCCTCTCCCCAAATCTTTCAGAAATATGATTAACTGATTACTGACTTTAACGCATTCTTTTTTTTTATGGTTGGGATTGTGGTGCTGAAGCCATTTTTCTCCATGCCTCTACTCACCTTTTAGTATTGAATTTTCATAGTAACAGCCAGAGAGTGTTAGGAAATGGACCTATTATTTTGGCTCCAATTCTTATTCTCTTGTCTCTACAATAACTGTTCTCTTTGTTGTTAAAACCTTTTTCATCTCCTTGAGGTCCTGTGCTTTGTGTGATTGAATTTTGACTGTCATTTTCAGTGCTGTACACTATGTGCTCACTGACCATTGATATGTTCAGCAGCTGTTATGCTTCTAGCTGTCCTGAGTGTCCTGAAACTACCATATTTTCATGCCATTTCAAATCCAGCCTCTTTGCTCCATTAATAATACTGAAAGGGTAGGTAAAGGGGGGGGGGGGGGGGGGGGGGGGGGGGGGGGGGGAGAGAAAACATTGTCCAAATTTAGGAATAAACCCAAACCCTAAATTATTTTTGAAGTCCAAAAGAGATCAGTTATTTCTTTTTTTCACAAAATGGTGATCATTCCATTTTACACATGCCCCATCTTTCAAGGTCTCTCCTGGATTGGTGGGGAAAGTAACAAAAAACATTGTAATCACATTGTTTCTGGTTCTAGTGGCTGCAAGAAGAATAGAGGGAACTAATCTTAAAATAAAAATACCATAAGACTTCCAGTCCAATTTTTTCAGTCAAACAAGTTTAAAAAAGGGACCAATAATCTGATCTAGTATGGCAATACCTATTTTTTAAATACCTGCATGGCACTGACTACTTGTGTGCCATCTCCATGCTTCCCACCAGCTGTCTTCAGTTTTGTTCCTTTGTGTCTCTCTCATGTACATGAGAGAAGTATAATATACATGAGCCCTTACAATTTTTTAAAATTGTAAATGGGTTTTATCTTGGTAGGTTTTGAAATACCGTTTCTCTACCAGTATGAGGATTCCAGAAAATAAACCATTCAACTTACCATCCAGTTTCAAAATAGATTATTGTAGATTGTCTCTTGAAAGAATGATCACACTGATACTAATTTATTGAAACTATTTTTTAATTTTGCTGATGCATGAATATTGAGAAACCAGTGTAGAGAGAGAACCCTACCAAGCAGCAATTTTTATAGAGTATTTGTATTGATCTTCCCACACATTAGTGGCACATTGAAAATCTTGAGTGACACACTAATAAAACCATGCAGCTTCCTCAAAATGGTTTTAGGGATCCAACATTTTTATATTTTGATAGACATTTTATAGAGAGGGGCAGATCTATGACCCTCTCTCCCAAACACTGAATATTTTTACATTGCTGATTAAATGGAATAACCTCATTTGAACTGTGTTCTGTGGCTCTAAATTGTAGGCCTTGATCACAGTTGTCCACAGACATCAGAGAAATGTGCTACAGTAAGTGGTATGGTTTACAAACTTCAGACTCTCAAAGATCTTCTACTTTATTAAAGAAAGTCAAAACCAATGAATGGACTAAATCAGCCTTTGAGCAGCGTACTTGTGTAATGCTGAGAGGTAGACCCGAACTCAGGACCTCTAGAGCTTAGTGCATGAGCCCCTACAGCTTGAGCTACAAAGCCTTCCAGCTAAGGATGTAGTGCACACTCATTCTTTTTCTCTGTATGTGGTCTAAGTGCCACTATGTGAGACAGTGAACCACACCCAGTAGGTGTGTGGGTTACATTTGCATCTGAAGATAGCCAGCTGGTGAGAAGTTCTTTACCCACAGAAGGTCACTGGGTCATGCAGTTCCAGCTCATACTCCGCAGAGAGTCCATGAGACCCAGTTCTCTAAAGTATCTTATTTATTGGCTTATATTACTATTCATAATTTTCTAATATAACTATTCATTAGAATGTATTCTGTATCCTGTGTTAGTCTTGAGAGACTTGAAATTATTCCCTTTAATCTCGCTATATATTTAAAAAAAAACTTTTCCTGTAGGAGGATTGAGTGACATCATCACCCTCAACACTCCCCTTTCCTTCCCTGGTGTTCTGTGGCTATGGGTGGGGGCGACAGTGCAGGCCCAGTGAGGCCCCCTCTCCCTTCTGATGGCTGGGGAGAAGAGCGCAGGACCACACAGCCTTCACCCCTTTTGGGGGATGGGCTGGCCAGGCTCGGCCCAACTTAATGACATGGAGGCCTGTGGGAGAGCGCCAGGCTGACAGCGGCTTTGGCCTGAACCACCTGCCCCCCAGCAATTGAGTGGGGAGAGATGGGGAGGGAGCTGGGACAGACAGGGGGGTTGATGAATGTAGGAAACAGGGGGCACCAGGCCCTAGTTTTGGGTAAATTTTCAAACTTTTGCTTATCAATGATGTTTTATTAAAGTCTGAGTTGTTATATGGCTGTGGGAAGGAGTGGAGAAAAGAATTAGCCATCATACAACACTGAATCATTTGTGATCAACCTGTGATTTTGAGAAATGTTTGCTATTTTTGCAAACAAATTTCACCTATGATTTACCAATGAGCTCATCACTTTGACTACTTGCTGTGTATTCTTTACTGTGTGTAACTTAAGTTACATGCTGGTGTTTCTGCTGAGTGTTTGGATGACTGATACTTTTTAAACAGACCAAAAAATATGATTAGGAAATAATGAATGCCTTTGTCTCATGCTTTCTGTGCGAATGGGGGAAAACGATACAAAGAATTGGAATTCAAATCAATGTTTCTGAGCAAAGTGTTGCTTTTTTTCCCCTTGGTGGTATTTGACCAGCTAGGGCCATCAACAACTTCCTCATTTAATGATCCGTGTTGGCAGTCCTCACCCTACAAACAATGTTGTACAAAGGGCTCCTAGAATAGAGTTCTCTCCTGTGAGACTAAAAGTTTTACCAAACCAGTCGGCCGCACAGAAATCTGCTTTTCTTACCGTCAGGTTATTAGGCCAATTACTTACACATACTACTTCTACACTCTAATAGTCTTTCAAAACATATTTAGGTCATTCTTATGATATTTTTATTGCTAGGAGTGACTAGGCCCAATTCTGATATCACTAGGGATCTAAGATATTAAATCAACCACTTTTCCAGTAAGCATTAGTCTTCTACTGTTAAACCATCCTAACTGTTAACCCCCATGCAGTGGCTGGAGCAGCCCCAGTTGCACTTGCTTACCACAGCTCCGGGCCAGTTGGCTGGAACAGTTCAAGGCATGCTGGCTTGTTGACCAGAGCAGCCCAAGTCCCCAACCAGCCAATGGCCAGATGGAGCAGCCCCAGCCACCTTCCCTTAATTGGTGAACTGATTAAATTATACAATTTTAATTGTTTAAATGGTTAACTTTTAAAATATTTACACCCTTAAATGTCACTGACATGAGCATAAAAGAGCAATAACTCTAGCCTATTGAAAGCTTCAGGGGGTAGCCAAGTTAATCTGTAACTGGAAAAACTTAAAAAACAAGGAATAGTCTGGCAGCACCTTAAAGACTAACAAAACATGTAGATGGTATCATGAGATTTTGTGGGTACAACCCACTTCTTCAGATGAATCGCGTTATTAAAGGTCCAATTCTCAATAAATAAGGGGTGGGAGGACAAGGAAAAAGACCAGAAAAGGGAAAAAATGGTCAATTAGAGTGTTCCTATTACATGAAGGTGATAGTGAAGGTGCAAATTGTTCTTAACTACCCACTGTTTGGTTTTTTTAAGTCATTGGGATATGGAAGGCAGTGTGCTAGGCATGTAATGTCTCTATTCAAACCTTTGTGATGGGTCCCAAACCTGTAAATGAAGTTTGTTCCAAGGCTTCCCTGTGTATTTGGCTTATGGAATTGGCTTGACACAACCTGGTGACTTTGAAATCCATTAATGAGTGCCTGCGCAGGTTAAAATTGAGTTAGAAGTAAGTTCTTATACTTCACTTGTCACTGTAGAAGTATCTGAGCACTTTTCAGTGGTGTATTAAGCACCAGGATTAATATCTATTACTATTCTTTCTGTCATCCTTTTTTCCAAAGGTAAATTGTGCATATATTGTAGTATTCATTTAGGTAGAAGTTTCTTAATAGAGACATTATGGTTTAAAAAAAAAAAAAAAAGCAGACATGGCACTTGGAGCAGTAGGTGGTGAGGTTTTGGATGGTACTTTGGTTCCTGTGGGAGTTAGTTCCACACTCTTGAAATAGACCTAAGAATGCTCAAGACAAAAGAGGTTACCCTAGTATTGTCTTATGAGATCAGAATCGGATCCTATATTTGTTACCTGAAGCAGAATAATCTTACACAGCTACACCATTTTCCTCTTATCCTGAAGAATATTATGAAACCATAATGAATACATGACTTTTTTTGTTAAACTTCAATCAGAGCAACTCTGAGTGCATTTGAGTGGTTTGACTGTATATGTACAAGTGTAGTGATTTTGTTTATGGACGAGAGGGAATAGAAGGCAGATTGGAATAATATAATATTGTTTTTAATTCCCTTATTCCATAGTAAACAATTTTTGATCTTATGCTCTGGAAATCCTGAGAGGTACTCTTATATCTCACCATTCTCAAATTACTTTTCAAATAGTAAAATATTGCAAGAAGCAAGAAGAGTAATTGTTAAATAGCAAGCATTGTTTGGCTGATTCTAAATATATCAAGACAAGGTATAGAATCGGAAGCTTACTATTGAAAGATAAATCTTCATAAATGGCCTTACTGTATGCAAGGTACTGAATACACTTTGGTGTACGCAGCTGTGATTCCCTCCCATCTTAAAAAAGCATATGTAAATAACAACCAAGTAGCACCCAATTAAAGAGGAGTTCAATTGGCCTGGTCCCATCATAACTAAATTTATTTTCTAACTTTTAGAACTAAATCAAAACTGGGAGTAAATTTGGCCCATGCAGACGATAAATATCACCATGAACCATTCTGATCTAGGTGACATTAATGAATTTTTTCAAAGCCTAGTGTAAATCAATGCTCATTATTGTATCCTTTATGTGGAAGTGGGTGCCAGGGGGCTGACACAGTCTATATTTTTTATTTTGTATGTATGTAATGTATGTCTCTGAAGCAAAACAAAAATGCCTGAGTTGGTCTGAGACTGTTAATAGTTTAACTGTTCTGTAAAACATTTTTTTCTTCTTAGTCTAGTGTGCTTATGGGGTTAATGCAGAGGGTTATTGCTTAACAACCACACAGTAGTCAAATCTCATCACCTTCAGCAGGAATAATTTATGGTTTAATCTTACATGCAGGCGTATTAAATTAGTATTACTCATCAGAACCCGCTTATTAATAAAACAAGCTGAATTAGCCACTGGAGAATCATATTTGGAAATTCAATGACAATTTTACATTTTTAATAAAGGCTCAGAAATATTACTGCAGAGCAGGTGGTATGAGGAAATGTGGTCAAATTTGACATTCATTAATAATTGAAGGATGGAACGTGACAGAGGTGAAAATTGATATTGATTTTTTCCCCTCTAATATTTGGCTGAGTTCTGAAAAGTAAATAAAATGAGATAACAAGACATATCAAGTCTCACTGATTTCTTTGATCACCCCTCTCTGTATGCACACATATATATCACTATTTTCCCTATCATGTTTTGAATAATTCAACACCAATAGTCTTTCCAGTTCAATGCATTATAAAACACACTCAAGCAGAGTTTCAATCATATTAGACTGAAAGCTGAATTTTTTATGAAGGATTATTTAAAACAAAATGCGTCTTGGGCCCTACAGTCTCTGAAACCAAACAATCCTGAGAGTTCAGTGAGGAAATGTCAACACTGGAGAATTTTTCGATTCGAAAAATTAAAGGAATCCTGTTTGATGTATATTAACCATATCAATATTAACAACCTTCTGTAGGATTTCAGAAGTGATTTGAGAGTGGCAGTATTATAGGCCTTGTTTTAACTAGTTGTGAAAGCTCTGAAATACTTGTATTCATGCTGGATGTGCCCTGCCTTTGGGAAAACTCCAGTCTACATTCACTAGCCCCCTCAAACTCCAAACTAGCAGGAAATCCCAGTAGCCCCTGTTGGCTGAACTTCAGAGCTCTGGTTCTAGACCTCTTCCAAAAAGTGAAATCTGTGGGGCAGGATTAAGGCTCCAGACACCACCTCTGGTACCTATTCCTTATTCCTCCCCCCATCTTCCTGTGACCCCATAAATCATCGTGGCAGTGGTGGCGCGGTTCACCGTTCAAAAGCCATCTCTTGAATGATGAGATTCCAGCATTGCTCGTCAGGTATTTTGGGGCCTCCATACTACAGAGTGTATGTAGTTCCTCTGTTAGGATTAAGGAAGACCTCAACCCCCCCTGCTGTCCTCTGCTGCCATGCCCTCCAGTGCCATGTGCTTATCTGAGAATCTTGGTTCCACAGGCAACAGTGATGAAATAAGTTGTTGCCCTTATGGCAGCTACACAAAGGCTGCAGCTGGCATGGCAGAATGACAAGAGTGTTACTTCTAAAGCTACTCTCCATAGACTTTTTCAAGCTAGAATCTTCTGCAGCCTACGCTGCCTGCCTTCCAGCTAAAGCAATAAGGAAACAGTACATGTTCCCTCACATCTCTCACCACCCTTCCTCCCCCCCCCATAAATTGTCTTTGACAAGAAACTCCATTTCACAACAATGAAAAGTCAGATGAAAGTCATGAGATAACACAAGTGGTAAACACTTGTGTTATCTGGGGTAACATCCTGGCCTCAGTGAAATCAATGTAACCAGGTGGTTATCCCTGATCATCTTCTGGCTTTGAAGAGGATTTTTTTCCCTCATTTGATTAACTTAAATTATCGACTCTCACAGGTAGAGACCTCTGTTCAGTAGGTTTAAGCCTGTTGAGAAGAGTCCTGTCTCCCTTCAGGAAATCTGTGACATGGGGGAAGATATAAAATCTCCTATTGTACAGCTGGGGAGAAATGAGAGGACGGCTGTGAGAAAGGAACAACAATAGCAAACCCTGGCAAAATAGGGTGACCATATTTTTCCAAAGGGAAAATGGGACACTTCCCCCAAGGCACCCCAAGTCCCTACCCCTACTCAGCACTGGACCAAAACTTCCCTGATCCTGCTGTGCCCCTTTGGTAGTCCCTGGACTCCCGATTTGTGCCTGTTTGAGGGACTGCCCCCCAGGAACTTGGGATCAGCCCAAGCCCTACTGCCACTTACTCATGATTCACCCACCCCACAAGGGGGTTGGTCCTCCAATCCTCCCCTGCCAACCCACCACCACTTGCCCACACACAGGACGGGTGGTCTGACTTTGTCATAAGCCCATGCACGAGGCTGCCTGAGTCATTCCTCTGCCCCTCCGTCACCTCAGGCCTATGGGATAGGCCAACTATCACCAGGCACTATTCCTAGCTCTCCCTCCAGCACAGGGCTAGCATTGCCACTAGCTCCTAATCTCCCTCAGTTCCCACCCACTTTTTGACAAAACTGAGCATTTGTCCAGTTTGATCATCAAGTACCCAGTTTTGTCAAAAAGGCCTAATAAGGGGACTGTCGCAGCCAAAATGGACATATGGTCTCCCTATGAAAAGTTTAAAAAAATCATGGGGTTGGAGCAAATTAGAGTCCTAAGGCAAGAGTGCTAAAAGACACATTCTTCAGAGCAGAATTGCTTTGAAGTTTACAAAAATTCTGTTGTGTTTTCACATGAACATCTTTATTCCAAGATATGGAGTATAAATAACATTTATTGTTTGTAGCTATTTTCAGCTTTCATGCCTTGTTGCTGCTCTCTCCAGAGCAAGTTTGGAGGTCCCTGTGACTGTGCTAATGGAAGAAATGGCTGTTGTTCTAGGTCTCACTTTGCCAGACTGAGTTTAAATTGACTTCAGTAGCCAGAATTAATGAAATTGAGTGGAATGACTCAAAAGGTATTCCACAAGGTATTTCACTTTAATTAGTGAGATATATTGCAGGAAATGTGATTCATCAGAGATTAAAGAAAGTTACAATATATTATGCCCCTTTTTAAATTGTAGGTAGGTTAATGCTGGAAATAGAATTCTGGATTTGTTTAGCAATAGAATAAAGTTTGTTTATTCTGTTTTCATATCTGCCTTAGAATCTAATAGTAAAAAATGAGTCACAATACAATTAAAATGAGAAGATAGACTAATAGGTGATAAGGACCAGTCATTATTAACCAAATTTTAGATATTTATCCCTGTGTTATGCCCACTGAATGCTAAGGTTTCACTGTGTATACAAAATTTACAGTTGAAAAGAGCACAAAAAGTATGTGAGCATATAGGTACCCTGTTTCTTTTAGATTGTTCCAAGCCTTTGATATGTATTTGTCCCCTCCCCTTCCCCCTCCCCCCAAAAAAGCTGGTTTTATAAATGAAAAGGGTATCAGTAAGAAAAGAGACTGTAGCTCATGGTCTGAATCCAGCCAGTTTTGATGTAAATAGAGCTCCTTTACAACACAGAATGAAGTGTATAGTGCTCACTTCGTTATTATTTTGATTACAAATATTTGCACTGTAAAAATGATTAAAGAAATAGTATGTTTCAGTTCACATCGTAGTGCAATCTCTGTCTTGTGAAAGTATAACTTACAAAATGTAGACTTTTTTGTTTTTGTTACATAGCTACACTCAAAAACAAAACAATATCAAACTTTCGAGCAAGGGGGTCAAATATGTGTCCATGGGCTGGATTTGGTCTGCCAGTGGTAGCCCCTGACAGGTCCTCATGCCGCTGTGTTTAGCTGTGCCTCTGTTCCTGGTCAGTGGGAGCTGCGATCGCTCATACCTGTGGAGTTTCAGGTAAATATAGAAGCAGCAACCCACTAGGAGCTAACCCTGGTGAGCCACTGCCGTTTTATTGCCCCTCCGCCCACTTTAAACCCACATACTATTCTGTATTGTTCAGCCAATTGCTATGACAAACAAGTTTTGTTTTCATTTATAGGAGATAATCCTGCCTGCTTCTTATTTACAGTGTCACCTAAAGTGAGAACAGGCATTTGCTGGTGTTGCAAGGTATTTGTGCCAGATATGCAAAATAGCCATATGCTCCTTTATGCTTCGGCCACCATTCTAGAGGACATGCTTCCATGCTGATGATGCTCATTAAAAAAATAATGTGTTAATTAAATTTATGACTGAACTCTTTAGGAGAAAACTGTATATCTCCTCTCTGGTATTCTCCACATTGCTATAACATGGAATATATGATAGTCTCAGATGATGACCCAGCACATGTTCATTTAAGAACAGCAGATTTGACAAAGAAGGTACTAATGAGAGATTTCTTAAAAAAAATAAAAATAAAAAACACACAACACTCAACCCAAGGTTTAAGAATCTGAAGTGCCATCCAAAATCTGAGGGAGGAAGGATGGAGCATGCGGTCAGAAGTCTTAAAAGAGAAACACTGTAATGCGGAAACTACAGAATCTGAACCGTCCTCTCGCCCCCCCCGCAAAAAGCAACAGTCTGCTGCCAGCACATATACTGGAAAATTATCCTTATTGGTTGCAGCTCCTGTGACTCTGAGCCAGTCCATGCCTGTTATAAAACTGCATGGGGGCATGAGATGCACTGATGTTGTCAATCAGTCTCTGAAAGCCTTATCCATGATTGGCTTTCAGTGATCCCTCTGAGCATACTAAATTGAGTTCTTGAGACATTCATGTGTGGGCTACTTCCTATCTAATTCTGTTTAGCATGAGCAGAAACTTCATGTGATTCTTTATGCTAGACAGGGAGGTACTGCCAAAATTTGGATTCTGAGTTCTGTGGGGAAATGGTGAATTGCTGGGAATGGAAAATCAGAGAGATTATTAACCTTTGTAGGAGACAAGCAGACAAGTCCCAGGGAGCCTTTGTGGCCTAAACTGCAGAAACTGAATTTTGATTAGAATAATGCCTAAATGCACATATATAGAACCACTGGAAGATCACTAAAAAAATAAAATAAAAAAGTAGAGATCTTTCTTGGCTTGGAAATTTCTTAACTAAAAAACAGAAAAGATCTCTCTGCATTCACATTATGAGCAGAGGGGAGAGCCTTTTATTAGTTGATTTTTAAAATGTTGCAGAGAAATAAGGCCAACTATTGAAATAAGAGGTTTAATGCAGAGGAAGGAAGCGGATGGTATATGCCTCCTGACACACTGTTCTGGCACTGGGAACAAATGATTATTTGATAAAGACTATAGAAGCTGAATAACTCAGAGTATAATACACAGAGCACAATCTTTAAATGCTAGTGTCACAATTTCTGAATCACAGATCAATTCATCATTTATAATTAAGCACAATTTGATATAACAGGCAATATATAGAGAGAGAGACAAAGAAAGAGAATATTTTTATTTCTAATCTCAGGAGGCAGTCTGTAATACTTTGTTCTTTTGTGTTTCTATTTGTCACTAGTCCTTGGATTACACTGATTGCTCTTAAAAGATGAAAGACATTCCTCTGCATTTAGTGAAGAGAATTTTACAAGAGGCCATCAACTGCAACCCACAAGGCACTTGTTACAAATGTCATCTTGAAAATGTTTTCTGGAGAACAATGAACTGCGGCTCTGATCCAATCGCTTAAAATAGTAAGATCCCTCTGTTTCCTCTGGAGGAAAAATAACTTGATTCTCTCCCCCACACTCATGATGACGGATAATGCCAGTACAAACAGCCTACATTCAGAACATGTGTGTTTAGATAATCAAGTTGCGTCATTTACATAGTATCTGCTCCAACAAATTTTAATGTTTATAAAAGCACTTATGATGTACATTTAAAAAAAAGATTATTGCTTCATAAAGACATGGCATCTATTTCAAAGAATGGGAAATTTAAAAAGTGTCAGTTTCAAGCTAACTGCATCTTTTTATGCCCACCAAGGTCCTCTCTAGGAAAGGAGAGGAGTTCCTGGTCCCGTCTCAGGTCTGCAGTCATCATCTCTCTGGGAGGAGACTGTTACAAGGTCCACTCACAGCATGTGGCCCTGATGGCTCTGGAGATTAGCTCTTGGGCTTTGTCTACACTAATACTTTGCCGAAAGAGGCAATGCAAATGAAGCGCAGATTAGCATTTTCTCATGCTTCATTTGCATACTCTTTCATTCTGTTTTTGTGCAAGGGATTTTTGCGCAAAAACAAGCAGTGTGTACGTTTCCTTTTTATGCAGAACGCTCTTTTGGCGCAAGACTTCCACACTGCTTGTTTTTGCACAAAAACTCCTTGTGCAAAAATGGAACAAAAGAGTACGCAAATGAAGCATGAGAAAATGCTAATCCACACTTCGTTTGCATTGCCTCTTTCAGCAAAGCGTGTAGTGTAGCCGTAGCCTTGCTGAATACTGTCCTCCTCTGACGGTACTTCTACCCATCAGCTCTTTCAGCCTGCAGCCCCTCTCACTATTGATGTTGCAGATTCCTGTCCATGGCTCGGCCTTCCAGCCTGGTCACTAAGATCCTTCTCTTCTGGGAAATCAAAGTCCTTCCAGAACAGCTGGTGTGTCTAATGGTCTATGGCATTTTCCAGTGGCTGGAAGGAAAACCAAAGTTCCCTCCTGCCAGGTAGTGACTGTAGCACCTTGCTGCTCACTGCTTCTGGGCTTTATTCAGGACCACTGATGGGGGAGTAAAAGGGAGCATTTGCCCCGGGATCCAGCAATCCAAAGGGGTCTGGGGCTCCAGCTGCCACTGAAGCCACAGTAGCAGCAGCAGCTACAGCCCCACACTCCTTTCAGTTGCCATCAGAGTTCAGGAGCACTGCTCCATGTGGCTCTCACTGCCATCAGCCCTGCCCCATTTGCCTGAGGTCCTGCCCCTTCTAGGGCACAGATCTGGTCCACATGCACCTTGTCTCGGACCTCCCGGTGGCTGTCAGCCCACTGGCTTTATGTAAGACCCGTCTGTTCCTGCCCAGCTGACCTAATTTCTAGTTAGTGGCCTGCTCCTGTCTCCTTTTGGTGCAACCTGGGCAGTTATTTGGTCCACTTAGTTATTTAAACTCTTCTGGGCCTTGTGATGGGTCACAGGACCTTTGTGCCACTCCCTTCAGACTGGGGGTTTTAAGGCTGCACGGTCCTTGCCAAACTGTAATATGGCAAGCAAGCCAATCTGCCTAATGGCAAGTATCTGGGCTGTGCTTTCTCTCCAAGAACAAAAGTGTTTTTATCAGTGACCCTACATTTCTTTTCCAGCTGAAGACATTCATTTTAAGGAGAAAAAGAAAACATGCAGAGAAAACATGTACAAGAGTCTAGACACCAACACATACTAAGTATACTGGAAATCTCCCAGCTTCTACAGGGAGGTCTGATAGACTGACATTGCTTCCAGCCCTTTAGAAGGCATTGAGGACAGAGAGTCGTGTCCCTGTGTTGAAGCAAGATGAAGTGCGTGGGTCAGCTGAAGCTCAACTATTTTTATACCAAAAGTCCTTCCTTTGTTTGAGCCTCTGTAAAACCCAGTTTGAACTAATACATACAAATGCTCCAATGATTGGTGTGTTTCGCTGGAGTTGTTTACAGTCTCCAGTGCAATCACTCCCTCTCCCCCAATTGTTTTTGGTTCTTGTAAGAGCCCTAGCAAGCCTTCCCTATCAGTGTTCACTATAAGCTGTGTGCTAATGTGGCCACTCTGAAGAGACTGAAATGTCACCCAGCTGATTAGCATCCAACAGCATGTGCCTCTACTGGTGGTGCACATTCACAAATGCCTCAGTGCACTTCATAAAATGTATTCTGCATATGGATGGAAAAAAAATAGCGGGAGCATTGTTCCCAATGAAGTAGAACACAATCACACATAAATTTAATACAGTGGTCCCAAAGATGGGCTTGTAATATCTGTCACCAAAAAGTTGGTTGCTTAAATGTTCATAATTACCTTTCTGCCTCAGAACTTTAATATGTAGTTTAAGGAACCCTCAGAGAGAGACTAGGCAGTCCTACTTTTTCTCTTCTTGCTCCAGATCTTATTAGAAAGTAATGTTATTTTCTTGTCCAAAGTTGTTAGCTTGCAATTTATAAGCAAAAATATAGTAATTGTGAGGTTTGTTTTTTTTTTAATTTTGTTAGTCTATATATATACACATATGAAGGGTGAAGGCTACAGTCCTAGCCATTGTGAGATATACAGGTCAAGGGACAATTTAAGGTGATGGATTTTGCTTTTTTTTAAATTTCTGAGACAGTTGGTTTATTTTGTGTTCATCTCAAAATAAACTATCTAAAATATACATATGCTCATGCACATTACATACACAGGTTGAACTTCTCTAATCTGGCACACACTGGTCCAGCAACATCCGTGGTCCAGCATGATTTTAGTTAGCTGAATATCCATTTATCATGGGTGTGGGCCAAGTTTCCTGCAGTCCCATAAAGTTTGTTTACAGCCACCAGTCCCGGAGCTCAGTGTTATTTAGCTCTAATTTACCCCTAAATGTCTTCCAAGTGACCAGTAAACAGTGGAAGTGTTGGTAACGATAATATTAACCTTCCATGGCTCAGCAAATTCTCTGGCTTGGCACTGGTCAGGTCCTGAGGGTGCCAGGCTAGAGAGGTTCAACCTGTATAATTATTATCAATTAATGTTTCTTATTAAATTACTTCTGCCTGACCAAACAAAAATATTTCTAAGACATAGGCATAAAACACACAAGATTTGATGAAGTAGATTCACTCCTTAATATTTTTCACTGTGTGGGGCTAGATGGGTTAGAGCAAATTGCCCATTTGAAGATGAATGCTATACCCTACTCAGAGCTGGCCTAAGGTACAGGCCAACCCACCTACCGCGTGGGGCACCCCATTATAGGGGGTGTCGAATGGGGCTGCTGGGCCAGGCGGGGGTGGCACCGTGCATGTGCCCGGCGCCTGGTGCGGGGCTGCGCATGCGGCACGCGACTGGCTCGGGCCGCCCTGTCCCTACTTACATGTGTGGCTACAGGAAGCAGCGTTACATTATGGTGTAGAAAAGTACTGGTATTGGCATGTCTACTCAAAGCTTTAAAATCCAAAACTGAGGCTGCTAATTTGAATAAGTGTGCATATTTTTCACAACAGAAAGAAATGGACTGGACAGCTAGAGAGGGAAAAGAAAACTCCTCCTGTTTTTTTCCTGGCTGAGAGGAGCAACGGATTTCCTCCATGTTCATTAATTTGAGCTCTACTGCAGTTCAATTCAATTTACCTCAGTTCAGTATCTTCCTAGCCTTCCCCTATCACAGTCAATCAGTTCTTGATCACTGCCCATTCCAATTGTCAGTCCATTTTTGCCTTTCCTTTCTCCCAAAGCATTTCCTTCTCTGTCCCTTTCCCTCCCCCACTGTTCTCAGTTTGAGTTGCATGGACAGACCCATAGGCATGTGCAGCACATATCATTAGGGTGTGCACCCAAATAATTTTTTTTAAAAGTACACTCTGACCCCCATTAGCCACACCTTTGACCCCTGTTAGCCACACCCCTTGACTCCCATTAGCACACCTCTGGAGGGGTAACACTCTTGGGGCAAGATGGATACATGACCAGAAGTAAAAGGTGTCATGTGACCCCCCTCTAAGGACTTTTCCCACCATCCTCCTACCAATAGGGATTAATTGGCCCCCACCAAACCCCCCTCATGCAACTATCCTGCAATTGCATTAACCCAATGTGTGTGACATTAACTTGGGGGAGAAGAGGCTGGGAGAAGTGTTCCCTCTAAGAGTTTCCTCCCGTGAGCAGAATGAAT
>JANRFK010004149.1:84279192-84307876 GCA_030068395.1 Apalone spinifera
TGTAGATTGTGATGTAATGTCATGTGTGTCCGGTATTTTTGTTGAAACCATCTGATAACTCTAAGAGCCACGCTACTTTGTGTGGATCTTAGTGAAGGCCTGAGGCTACTCTTCTGGATCTTGTGCTATTTGTGAATTAGCACAAAAACAAAAGATCAGAGTTGTGACAATATTTAGGTGATTAGAGAGACACATATGCCTAATGGAATTTTCCAATGTGTTTAGCTACCTAACTCCTGTTGAAATCAAAGTACTTTTGAAAATCCTATTAGCTGCCTGTCTGCATTTTTAATCAACTACATATCTTACAAATCTAGCCCAAGTTACCCCTTGCTGAGCTTTATAGAGGCAGGGTCAAATGTTGCTTTCAGATCCATCTGTTCAGAAAGATTAGGACACCTGGGCCTTGAGAGATTCTGGTTAAGTTCTGCTCCACCAGACTTCCTATTTGAGAGATGAGGTGGGTGAGATAATACCTTTTATCTGAAGAAGTGGGTTGTGCCCACGAAAGCTCATGATACCATCTACATTTTTTGTTAGTCTGTAAAGTGTTGTAGGGCTATTAGTAGTTTACGTTTTTTCAGTTAAAGATTAACACAGCTACCCCTCTGAAACCTTTGACCACTGGCTGGTGGTGAGTGAGCCAACTTTTAGAGCTTATACACCAGGTCTGGGAAGCTAACCAGTGTCATTGCTAAATGCAAGATGTTAACAGATTTGTTCACATGAGGATTTATTATTTATTTTGTTTATTTCAAGGGACCTTTTAAGGTGAAGCCTGTTAACGCACCTCCAGTCATAGAGAGGGGAAGAAAGAAGAGGGGGGGGAGAGAGAAGCAGCTGATGAAGGGGGTCTGTTAGTGTGTTACAGACTGTTTCAATAAGCCATACATCCAGTATCTCTCGTCAGTGCATTATTTTTACTGTCTAGCACAGTTAAGATACAAGGCTCATCTTCTAAACGCGTTGTGCAGGTTTCCTTGGAGGATGACAGAGTGATGGCTTTGTGAAAGTGTTTACCCAAAGATGATAACGGTGTTTTTGTCTTCTATCGTTTTCCTCCGAGAGTTCATACGAGAGCACAGTGATTATCTGGTTTTATCCTCATAGTTTCTATTGGGGCATTTACTGCACTGGATGAGGTACATCACATGTTGTGTGACTTGGGGCAAATCACTTAGGCTATGTCTACATTAGAAAGATAAGTTGGAAAAAGATACACAAATTGCAGTTCGCATATTTTTTTCCGCTTTTCTTTTGAAAGAGGCTTTTTCAAAATTTGGCATGTCTATGCAGCGCCAGATATTGGAAAAACCTCCTCTTTTCACACATCCCTTCTTCTTCGTACAACGAGGTTTATAGGAATGGTGAAAGAGCATGTCTGCTTTTCCAAAAACAATTTCAGAAAAGTGGACGCGTTCCTTGGACATGGCATAGCTTTTCCAGGATATCTCCACTATCCTAGAAAAGCACTGCAGTCTAGATGTAGCCTTAGTGACCCCGCCTCAGTTCCCCATCCATATAATGGAAACAATGGTACTTTCACAGTGGTGGTGTGATTTGCCTAGGCACGATGGTAATGGGGGGCACTATAAATACATAAGATAGATGTGCATTTTCCATCTGTTCCAATGAGAATTTTATCCCAGAACTAGAGCTGTAGACAAGAAAGTGTCCACATAAAATGAAAAAGAACACCGTTAAAATGTGTGTGATAAACGAGTATAAAAGAAAAAAAAACACTTTGTAAAAAATGCTTTTTTCAGAATCCCCGGGACCCAGACTAATATTCATACCCATTTTCAGGGCTATGCATAAAATAATGGTTAAGTCATGGCAATATATTCTTGGAATTTATATGAAAATATACACAGCACATCTTTTCTGCATAAATTCTTACTGTCCATAATTCATCAAGCACTGTGTGGTCTGCTGTAGGGTCATATATTATGTATAGTAACTTTTCTTTCTTGCATTGCATAATCACTTGCTAACTTATGCTCATACATTCCTTCCTCCCCTCCTGCACTTTGGCATCCTAAAGCAATTACTTCAAAGCATAACAGGAAACACGCTACATGTCCCCTTCTCTATGCACCCACAAAACCACAACACATATATAGTTCTGCTGCTACATAAATACAGCATAACTCACTAACCCTTAAGCTATAGATGAAACAGACCTGTGCTTCCTGGAAATTTCATTTCAGAGCAGTACAATATAGAGCTGACTGCCCTCTTCAGATGGGAGGTGCAAGTTCATTCTCAGGCATTCTCAAACCAACACTTCCTGGGTCAGGCCTTCACAATTTGGGGATGTTCTCAAATCTGCAAGGTCCCTAAGGCAGACACTTCCATGAATATAAACCCAGAAGACACCCTCTTCTCCTTTTTCCTGCTTGAACACTGCCCCTCCTCCCTAATCCAATTAGATTGATCAGATAGGAAGTGTGAAAAATTGGAATGGGGATAATAAACACCTATCCAAGACACAGCCTTGAATATCAAGATGCTTTCTATAAGACAAGGGTGGGCAAGATAAGGCCCACGGGCTAGATTTATGCTGTCAAGCCTTTTAATCTGCTCTGCGGCCCGTTCCTGCAGCACAGAGCAGTGCTGCTCCCTGTGTCCCTCTACACTGTGGGGGAGGGGGAAGGCTTTGTGCATTGCCCCTACCCCCAGCAAAATCTCTCAGCTCCTATTGGTCAGAAACCAGCTAATGAGAGCTGAGAGATTTTGTTGGGAGCAGGGGCAGCATGCAAAGCCTCCCCCCATGCAGAGAGCCACATGGAACAGACAGCTGGGGACTGCTAGCAGGCAGGAAAGCCTGCTTGAGGGTGCTGCTGTATGGGAGCTGTCTTTGGCACCCAACTCCCTCCCAGACCCTGCACCCCCTTCTGTGCCTCTCCTGCAGGCCAGAATATTCGCTTGCACCCTTATCTTGTCCTGGACTCTGCACTCCAATTCCCCTGCCCCAGATCACCACCCAAACCTTCCACCACCCTTCTCCACCCTTACCCCAGGTCACAACTCCCTCTCAGTCCTTCACCTGCTCCTTCATCCCTCCCTCAGGCCAGAATCCTCTCCTGCACTCATACCCCCTCCCAGACCCTGCACTCCAATCCGCTGCCCCAGGTCACAATCCCCTCATTCACTCAAACTCCCTCTGAGATCCCACACCCTCTCCTCTACCCCAAGCTTCCTTCTGCACCAAACTTCCATCCCAGACCCTGCACCCCCTTCATGGGAAAGTGTGGCTCTTGACCACTTACCAAACTCTTGGCGTACCGCCCCCCATCATCATTGCTCATCCTTGCTATAAAATCAGGGCATTTAGTCACCCTAAATACAGCCCTTGTTCAGCCTTAGCATCTTCCATATACTTCCTTTGCCAAGAACGAGTACAAGAACCTCCGTGTTTTTAACTGACTTTTTTGTTGTTATGAAGGTTAATTCATCCCAATGTTCTGCCTCCTCCACTAGCGTCTGGCCTTCTATCTTTTCTTGCCAGTCAAGTCTTGGTAATGCTAAGTAGACACACTCTCCTCCCCCAGGATCCATGCTCCCCATCCATTTACTGCTTGCATCTCTTGAACAAATTAACTCCTTGGTTATTTCTTTGCCTTTGCAATTGTGCAGCAATAGCTAGCCAGCATAGCACAGAACATTTAGGTTAGTTTCAAGCATGATTTTGCCCAGTGTATCTCCTCCTAGTGTGAGCAGTTATTTATATGATTGTTCATAAACACCACTCCTAGGGGCAGGTTGATGAAACAAAGTGTGATGGGAAGGATCAACTTTGTATAGAGGTGGGGGGAAGAATATGGTGTCCACTTCTCTCTGAACTCATTGATAGTCCAGCTATCCTGAAGTGAAACACGTACAAGACCTCCGTAGATCAGACTGGTATCTCCCCAGTCAAATATTCTATTTCACCAGAGGCCAGAACTGCACCTAATCTTGTCACATAATGATGCCATATGCCTGGTTCATTTACTGCTCTTCTGTGTCTTACACCAGGATTCTCTCTCTTCACTTGCATTCACTTTTCTTCATATCTTACCCATTTTCTTCTTAGGAGAGAGTGGTAGTCCAACGCCAGCCAATGACAGATACAGTGTTGGCATTCTGTTTTCTTCACGGCTGGCCAGCAGCTGTACTTGTTGAAATAATATGGACATGGGTGCTGTTATGGGAACCTGGATAAAAATAGGCACTCTAGAACAGGAAGTGAGGTACAGATTTTCCATATCCATATGCCTGTGGATTCTAATGGATCCAGGGAGCAAAACACTCTATTCCATGGTGGGACAAATCCTTCTCCCTCACCTCTGACCGTGTGATATAAGGAAATCACTCAAGAAAAAATGTTTTTCATGGCTACTGCAGTATCTAATCTGCAGTTGGTGTAAAATGGCAAAGCGCCACTGATCTTACTGGGTTGCTTAATCAATCTACAGAGATTTTTGTTCTCCTCTGCACCACCCCTACCTTCCTACACCGCCACCCACCCCTACAAGTTGTGCCATGCAATCTCACTTCAGAGCTTTGGTAGATTTGCTACATATAGAGTTAAACAGTTTCACAAAATGCTTCAGGTTGGCTTGGCAGTAAAATGAGAATGAAAGGGAAGAGATATTTGATAGGCTTATCTTGTGGTTTTGGATTTCCTTCCTCACTCCCTCTGTGTGTGGGGGAGCAGGGACAGATGTAGATCAGAAAACAGAAGAAAAGAATGAAACTAAAAGTTGTCTTGTTTAACATCAAAGCATTTTAAAAAATTCTTGATGTTATTAAAATGATTGTAGTGCAGGCTTCCCATAGCATCATGGCACTTGCTATACTTGGTTGCAAGTACTGCTGTTAACAATATGAACTTTTACTCTTGCCTGGCACGTCTTCCATCTCTTTTAAGTGCTTTACTTCAACACCACTGGCACCTTAATACTGAAAGTCACATTTTATCAAGCAGTCTAGCAGTATGAGCATGCCAAGACATTTAACTTCGTTAGCCTTTTAGTCTTTTCAAATTACCAAAAGAACAGTGAGCAAAGAAGAAACCAAATATGGTTCTATTAGGACTTCCTTAAACTTGGCAGGATTTGAAATAATGCAACCCAGCCAGCAAATAAATAAAATAATACATAATAATTAGTGGACTGTACCACTCTGACAAAAACATGGTAGTCTGAGTAGCTGCATGTAGTTTTGCCAACGGTGCGGAACAAATCCTGTAAATTAGCAGGGTTACCAGCGAAACCTGTTCCATTTTACACCAGCCACAAATCTGACTCTCCAGGATCCATTCCCTTAATTTCCATGTTCACCTTCATTAAGTTTTTGGGCCTCATTTTCCCCTCATCTGCACTGGTGTTACTCTCAAAAGTAACTCCACTGAGGTCAATTCAGGCCCTTTGTTACTAAGTAGCTGGTATAATGTTTTATTCTTGCTTATTCAGAATCCTACATTACATGTTTCTGGTGCAATGAGTGTTTTCAGCTGTGTTTCCAGCGTTGTGAGTAATTGGTGGCGGTGGTGGTGACAGCAGCGAGGTTTGTTTAACTTATTACTGAAACCCAGGCAATTTTTCTGCTATCAGCCCATATTGACAAAGAGATATGTGAAGATGGCTCCATGGAGTTTTCCTAATGCTCCAAAGACTCATATACAGAGTGACAACACTCCACCCTGCAGCTACTGTAATTATTATATATGCAACGAGGTGGCAGCTAAATGATTCTTAATGTGCTATTTCATCCCTTCCTTAAAGATTGATTAGAAAATAAACATTCCCTGGCTAAAGGTATAGCTCCCTTATTCTGCATTTGGTGATTATTCATAATACACTAGATTGCTACTCTGGGTTAGTGACAGTTCACAAACCATGCTTCCAAAATGTATTTCAATGCTTTGCCCTGAATATGCCCTGCATGCAGTCTTTTATACCCATTCAAAGTGGGGTATCAAATGCTGCTGAATCAACATGGTAGAGTTTCAGATCTGCTTTGCACTGATATAAATGACAACACAAGAACATTGTCCTCTGCAGTGTGATTTGCAACTCAGGCTGTTATAGGATGATGTTCTGGCCCACAGAAAAGATTCAGCCAGGAGTTTAAGTATTAGTAAGGTTCAAAAAGTGAAGTCAGTAGTTAAAAATGCCAGCTTGCTGCAGCTGGGGGAGAGGGAGGAAGGGGCAACAGCTTCTGCAGGACCTTGGGCAAGGCAGGAGGGGACTGTCTCTGCACTCCCAGAATGGGTGGGGCCTTGAGTGGAAGGGGCAGGGCCAGGGCAGCCAGCCCTCAGAGCTGCCTGGAGCACGCGGCACAGCGCTCCGGTAGTGATTGAAATGACCTGAGGCTCTGGCCACCACCACCATTTCTGCAGTAGTAGAGGCAGCATCTGGGCGACTCTGGTCTCTTTGAATCACTGGGGCCAGTTGCTCCAGGGCCCCCCTGCCACCAGTAGGCTTGGCTGTGGCAGTGGTTAAGGAAAGGAACCACATCCAGAGCTCCAGGATCATCATCAAACTCAAATGCTGTAAAATGGAGCTGGCCAAGCAGGTGGCCCATTTATAGTCATCAAGTGAACCGTCCCCTGTCACCTAGCCATAGCTTTTGTCAGTCAGATCAAGGGGTTGCATCCCTGGCCATCTTGGGTAATAACCAGTGATGGGGACCTATCCTCCATGAAATTATCTAATTTTGGTTTGTGCCCTTATATTTTTGGTCATGACAACATCCCCTGGCAAAGAGACCCACAGGTTGACTGTGCATTGTGTGAAGAAGTATTTCCTTATGTTTGTTTTAAACTTGCTACCTATTGAGTTCATTGGATGACCGCTGGTTTTTGTGTTGTGTAAAGGGATAAATAACACTTCCTTACTCCCATTCTTCACACCATTCATGATTTTATAGACCTCTGTCACATCGCATCCTCACCTGTCTCCTTTTTACATAAACCCTACTAGTCTTTTTAATCTCGCCTCACATGTAAGCTGTGGCATAACCCTAATCATTTCTTAGTGCCCCTCTCCAGACTTAGCCCAATTCTAATAACTGTTTTGAGCTGGAGCAACCAGAACTACACCTAGTATGCAACGCCCATGGATATGTTGCAGAACTACACCTAGTATGCCATGGATTTGTATAGTGGCAATATGGTGTTTTCTGATTTATTTTCTATGCCTGTACAAGTGGTTCCTAACATTGTTAGTTTTTTGGACAGCTGCTATGTACTGAGCAGCTGTGTTCTGAGAACTATCCACAATGACAACAAGAGCTCTTTCTTGAGTGGTAACAAGACCCCCACATTTTGTATGTAGAGTAGGGGTTCTTTTTTCCAATGTGAATTATTTTGCATTTATCAATATTAAATTTAATGTGACTTTTTGATGCCCAGTCACTCAATTTTGAGATGGCCCTTGATAGCTATTTTCAGTGAGCCTTGTACTTAACTATCTTGAGTAAGTGTGTGTCTGCTGCAAACTCGCTGTTCACCTGTTTTCAGTGTGAACCTGACTGTTTATTCCTAGCTTTTGTTTTTCTATCTTTTAACTGGATGGTGATCCATGAGAGGACCTTTCCTCTTATCCCATGACAGCTTACTTTGCTTAGGAATCTTTGGCGAGGGACCTTGTCAAAGGCTTTGTATAATGAAGGCTAAATTATTAAAATGATTGGAGCAAAGCCTGATGGAGAATGTATTTTCCTACATAATTCTTTGCTTAAAAATGTGGAAAAAATAGCTCCTGCCCCTACAATAATTAGGTATCTCTATGTTGACCAGTGACTAAGTGTTTTGCCTGTATAGCCCAGACAGGTAGCCAAGTCCAGAGCTCTTGCAGGTGTCACCTATATGAGACCCAAAAAGCAAACAGCAGAATAGTCCTTTTGTTCACTGTCTCTCACAGGCACACAGAATGTGTGTGTATGCATGTGTTGGTTGTTGTGTATCTATCACACAACCCATATACAGCTACACACATGTATATGTCATGTGTGCATGTGCACACAGCATATGTATTTTCCATTGGTCTCTTTTTTTTTTTAATGCAACATAAACAAGGCCCCTGTTTATCCCAGGGGGTTAATTTGGTTAGACTTTGATACATCACATTGTGCCTCGCGTTAATATTTTACTCCAAATGCCATATCATCTTTTATCTTTTATTTATAGTGATCTTCATATTCATTTCTCAACCAAGGCAGGCACTGCAGGGAGCACAGGCATTGATCTTTAACTTTTTTTCTTTTCCTTTTTGTAATGCATACTTTTTGACCCTTAAGAAACCAGAGAGACTAAGAGTGAAGGGGGAGGGGGAGACCACCACAGAGTCTGGGGATTCTACATAGGAAGCTGAAGACCAGACACAACTTTTGTCACTCAGCAGGAGGCTTGGATACAAATAAGAAAATGAAAAAACTAGTTTTGTGATTTTTTTTTTTCCTTCAATGTGCCTGTATGCTGCTCATGAACTGAACCTTGAATGCCAAGAGACACGTGGGCTGAGGTCAGGGAGATGTAACTCTGGAAAGGGTGAATGGCAAGACTTTTCTTGGGTGGGGAGAATCATCAATATATCAATATGCGGTACTTATTAACCAACCTACTAGATACATGATTGCTGTTTAAAGGGTTTAAATGGTAACTGAAGTCTTGCTTGAGCATTTGCTCAGTTGGACTGCGAATCAGTGTTAAGTGTAACTGTCAGGAAACAATATTACTACTCCCTAATCAATTCTTTCTGGCCTGCAGGAACTGAGACCAGGTTAGTCATCTGAAGGTTCCAAACAATGTACTGAAAATAGATAATAGTCAAATCTCAGCAGGATTGGAGGCTTGGTTTTTCCCTGAAAAGATAAGGGGCTACATTCACAAAAGGACATAGGCACCTAACTGCCAATTTGGGTGTCTACATTCTAGAATCAGGCTTCAGTGGAATTCACAAAACATCCACTGAGCTGTTCCAAACCCCTGTAGGAACCGCAATGTAACCTGCAAAATCCCTGGATAACAACAAAGTTGGAACCCCAATGGAGATTGGGTGAAAGAATGCAGGCTCACACTCAAACAGATTTCAGCTCAATTTGGGATTTTGTCTGAGATTCATACTGGATGGCATCTCTTTAAGTAACATGTATAGGCCAGTGATTCTGAAATTTTAACAACCCAAGGGTCCCCATTTTGATTTAAGTTTTTTTCAGGGAACCCAAAGACACTTTGCTCTAGCTCTTGCATGATCAAATGCTCTGAGGCCATGGGCCCACTCACACTTCCCCAACTTCACTCACTTTCACCAGGCTGGTGCAGGGAGCTGGAGTGCAGGCTCAGGGAGGTAGTTTGGATGCAGGAGGAGGTGCAGGGTATGGGCTTTGAGAGGGAGTTTAAGTGGGGCAGGAGATTGGGATGTAGGAAAGGATGTAAGCACTGGGCTGGATAAAGGAGTTGGATGTAGGAAGGAGTGAAGGGTACAGGCTCCAGTTGGATGGTGCTGATCTCCAGCAGCTCCTGAGTGTAACCAGCAGACCCCTCTGGCAGCAGCTCCTGGGGGGTGGGAGGAGGACAGGGGGGTCTCCATGTGCTGCCTCTACCTGCAGTCGCAGCTCCCACTGGCTGCAGTTCCTAGCCAGTTCTGCACCTCGATGTTCTGCAGGGACATGGAGGCTGCTTCCAAGAGCAACGTGGAGCCAGAGCAGATAGGAAGCCTGCCTTAACCCTGCTGGACTTTTAGTGTATAGAGGAAGTGGGAGGAGTTGATCAGAGGGACCTGCAGATCCCCCTGGGGATACTCTGGGGGACCCCAGGGTTCCATAGATCACAGCTTGAGAAATGCTGATACGGGCATTTCTATAATATTCGGCAACAGGCCGTGTGTGGTATTTGCATAGAAGGATTAGGCTGGGGCTCCTGCAATGCAACCCTACCCCCTTGCAGTCTGCGTGCCATTTTCCATGTCTGGCTGGTTCTAGAGGATGGTATTGAGATAAGTCCAGGCCTTGATCTCCACTTTGATGTAGGCTGTATCCTCACCCATGGGGAAAGGGAGAAGCATCCACATTCCAACAACCTGCAATTGATTCAGTCATGAACTAGCCCATGTACAGAAGATTTGAGAGTCTAGAACATGGAAGACTTCTTGCATTTTTCCCTGCACGCTAGGGGCAATCCAATGAGCATCTTTCTCCCTGTTTAAGCGTATTTATTTAAGAAAACCATTACTCTACTCACTAGGAAACAGCAGATCTGTCTGTTCTTCTTGGACTGAGTCATCTGGCTGTTCCTAGGGTTACTTGCTGGTATGTGTGTGAGAGGATGGGAGACAGAGAACATAAAAGGAAACAATTATCCTTTAGATTTTCCTCACCGACAAAGAATAACTCCAGTGCTGCTCTTTCTTTGACCCGCTAAATGGTGAATTTAAAGCATGGCATTATGGGTTCTGATCCTTTAATCACTATCTATGAATACTGGCTTAGGAAAATGATGGACTCAGTTTTGCTGCAGATAACACAAGTAGAAATTCCAGTGTAAATCAAGTTAAAGCCCCATGGGAAATGTGCCAAATTATGAGGAAAAATTAAACCCTAAAGAAACAAACAATCTGAAGATATTTTGTTATTAAATCACAAAGCTCTAGAAGTTTAAGAAAAATGTAAATTTAAATTAAAATACTTAAAAATAAATTAATATAAATTATAAAACAGCACCAATACATTTGAAAAATATGCTCTTAGAATTCAGTATGACTTTGCCCTCCCTCCTACAGCACCAGCTCACCGTCTGTAGTTAGCACTGGGCAGAGTATGTGTTAAACCTTATTGAAGAGTGTAGCAGATGTAGTCTTGCATTGCGCTCACGTGGTCTGGAGCCTGTGCCACGTTCTGCAACCCCACTTCAGACAACAGTGGCTGCTCCAGTCACAATCAAGCTCTGAATGGTTTGATAGTAAAGAGGATTTCAGTTAAGATTTCATAGGCAACAATACCAGGTGTCCATATTCCTGCCTTCCCTTTGCTTTATAGGGACACAAATATGGAGGAACCAATTTATAATGAATTTTGTTATATTAAAACTTATAACGAAATGGTGGTAAAAAATCTCTTAACTGCTCCCAGGCATTTCCACATTAATGGCCACATAATTACAATGCTATACTTTCAACTCCTCTACAGTCTGTTTGGGAGCGTCCTCTACTTAGTCATGGGCCCTGAACCTCCACTTTGCTGGGGGGCACAGAAGGCATGACATGGATCCTTCAGTAGGTCCAAATGAGCTGAGACGTCTTTGGAAGCTATGCCACCAGCAAATGGTAGCAGTGAAATGGCCTGTGTATTCAGAACAAGAAATCATTTGTCAGTCAGATAGGGCATTGGCTTAAAATGGTAAAGAAAAGTCTATGCAATTCTCACCTATTTTAAGCTTCCCCTGGGTTGATTAAGAAGGTCCTCCTTGGGACTAATCTGGGATACAGACTTCATGCTTGCAGCAAGCCTCCATGGATTTAGGTGGAGAAGACTAAGCCCCAACAAGTAATGGCCCATTCACATGCCATAATGTCCCCTTTGGGAGATGTATTTTTTTTTAACTAGTCTTCATTGCATCTCTCTTCACGTGCTGCAAGCTTTGACAGATCATTCATATCAACCCAGACGTATCAACTTGGCTCACATCCAGTCCACTTATCACTTTTCCCCCTGTTCCCAAGAGGTGCTCTGAAAAGAATCAAGGAATAGTTGCAAAAAAGTGAATCACACTTAATTGTCATAAAAACACAGAAATGTCACGTTCAGCACAGTTGGTAACAGCTTTTCATCATTGGCACTGTTGAATGAGTTTGAATTGGTGACTTAAATATTCTATATCTCATTATCAAATCAGTTATTTATTCTTGCAGAGTTATGCTACTGAATATATTACCACATGCACCTTTTCTATGACTTGCAGATAAACCTGAAGACCGTGACTATGGATTGGTGTCCTATGTTATCGAACACTGGTTAGTTCTGCTAAATCTCCAGGCTTCCTAAATGCCAGTCAGTCTTTAAAGAGAGCTCTTCTGCTTTCCAGAATGCCTTTGTGGGCTTGAGAAAAAGGTAGTGACTACTATTACAGGGTTAATTTGCTTAGCTTTTGGTTTAGATTCATAGAGCACATTGTATCCAGCCTTAATATTTTACACTGTAAGCCATATCATCTTTTATCTTTTATTTATAGTGATCCTCATATTAATTTCTCAATAGCAGCTGGCACAGCAGGAGGGACAAGGCATTGATCTTCCAATTTATCCGCTGCTCTTACGTGTCCTGAGGTCGAAGCAGCCTAGAGAGATTGATGGAGCTTTGGCATTAGTCCAGCCGCTGTGTGTTTCTCATGCATGAAAATCAACAACAGGAAACTGAAATTTGACAATTGCCGGTAATATCTGCCACCTCTGTAATAAATATACCAGGATGCTCTTTAATAATTTAATGGGGTATCTGGATTTTCCATAATGAAAAATCAGCCATGTGAGAGCATGTGTGTGTAGCTGTGTGTGTGTGTGTGTGTGTGTGAGTCAAAAGAGCAATAGCAAACATAGCTATGCTATTTGTTTTGTGCACAGACCAGAGAGTCATAAAAGCAAACTATATTGAGATTATATACATTATTTCTTTATCAATGCAGGAAAAACTACAGTGAAATAAGAAAAGGATTGCAGTCATGTTTTCAGATGCTAGGTAAGAATATATATTCCCTCTAACCTTACAATAACGGGCACAGATGCTATATTCTAAGCTGAGACTAGTATCTTGGAATCATTTATAAAGCCTGCTAGGGACAGGCCTCTGAAGGATTACACAAAGAGAAGACTTTCTTACCCTTAATCATTATATTGCTTGTAGTCGCACAACAGGGCTTGACAGCTCTTGCTGTTTCACTTCTATTTTTTCTATTTTTTTTTTAAATAAAAAGTAGTTGTTCACAGCTATGAACCACAGACCAATTCCACACACCCTGCATCTTCCCTTTCTTGTGTGTGGTCAGATGCAGTCGCAAGGTTTAATAATCACGATTACATCTTTTGTTCTTCATTTAACCACCCAGCTCAAGTTCTGCCATAAGTGTTGTAGACAGTGGTCAGCATTGCTGCTAAGCACATCTCAACCTATAACTGCTCTTGCAGCTAGAAGGTAATGATTAGGTATGCAAAAATAACATGAGGAACTCTGTCCACAGGCCATGCGCGCACGCACACACGCGCGCCTCAAAAAAAAAGATGTCAAAAGTTTAGTTTTCACTGTTATACATTCAGAAGACAAGATATCATAAAGTTAAGATTGCACATGTGAACTTATCTGCCCCTCCCCCTTTCTGGGAACACTCTTTAAGCTACAGTATTTAGTTATACATTCACGTGCCATTTCTCAAGTAATAGGATAAAATATCAAATACTCTTTTTGACAAAGCCCTCTCCTGTGGATTGTAGGTGATCAGAAGGAGAGCAACAATGGCAGTACAGCTCACAAGAGACAAGCTCCTCTACTATGGACCTCTGGAGGTCTTCCATTACTGTCCGATAATGGTGAGCATGGACTGGGGCAAGGACTTGGGGCATGTCTATACTTGTCATGCTGGAGAGTGACGTATTGGCGTTTGATTTAGCAGGTTCAATTTAGACCCGTAAATGGAATACTGAGGGAGCTCCAGCGGGCGCCTATACTCCTCACAGTTGCGAGGCGAAAGGGAAGCCAACAGGAGCATTTGCTCCTATTGGCCTCTTGCTGTGTGGACGTTGCCAAGCTCAGCTTAAGGCAATCCAATTCCAGCTATGTATTCTACATACCCTATGCAGCTGGAGTTGTGCAATTTGAAGCCGACCTTCCAGGTCTAGTGTAGACCTGACTTCAGTTGCATTTTAATGTTTATGATTGTATGAAAGGCACAGTATGACCATTCAAGGCTTACGTTGTAAGGCAGCTATTTGAGATGGGCTGGTATTGTAAATGAAATCTCTTATTTCAAATTGCAGTAAAAGATATGAAGGGCCCTAAAGTACAGCAGTGACATCACAGGAAACCACAACAAGCTATTTTTCTGGTTTTGTGACTACAAAGCCCCTTTATTCTCAGAAATTCAGAATCCCTTAAAAGAAAAAGAACTGAGATTCATAAGTACTAGGCAATGCAGCTTTAGCAATTTTCTAAATTATTTAAATGTTTGCACTACTCTAGCAACTGAAATATAGGCTATAGACGGAACTTAAGTGACTGGGAATTCAGAGTCATCTTCCTTCACCCAGTCATCTAGAAGGTAAGAGGTTCATTCCATGCGTAATCAGTCCTTGTTCTCCGATCCGAGATTTTCATAATCAGGGTTAATAATTAATGGCAATTAAGATTTTTATGAGACTATGTATTTACTAGAGAAGGGCAAAATGGCTGAGTTAGCCTGCTGAACTTTTGCCCAGATGTAGAAATGTCTTAGTCCCAGAAGTGACAAACAGTTTATTCAAATAGTTTAGAAGACTCAGACATTTTTGGTACAATCACAGGAAGTGCAGAAATACTGAGAGGGGAGATCTCACAGGGTAATCTGTTTTTTATAGTATTTCTTCTCTGTTTCATTATTTTACAGTGCCAGGTGACCTAACTGCAGGTGAGATGACAAATACAGAAAAAGAATAAAAGAAGCTTCCTGCCCAAAAGAGCTTACAATCTAACAACATGTAATGACAGGAAAAAAAGAGGTTGAGAAAGTATAGTGAAATGAAAGAGGAAGAACAGGGGTTGAAATGGTAAGACTGCATGGTTACATTTATATAGCATATACACACAATGGTAGAAGTTTTGAGGGTTTTTTTTCCTTTTGTTTTTAAATGTACGTTAAGGGTACTCTCTGCTTTTTGGCTGACATGCTTTGGTGTGGAGTTTGCATAGGGTCAGAATCTAAACAAGTTCATATTCAATTTATAATTCCATCTATGAAATCAATGTTATACTCAATATGGCTTCACTTACTCCTTTGTTATGGGGTTACAGTAAAGATATTCACAATGTATGGATAATTTCTGGGTAAGCCCAGTGCACACTAGTACATCTCACAAGGGGATAGGAGACTACCACCTAATATGTGATTTCTCAGAAAGACAGGAGTGGGCCAACAGGTTAGCGAGCTATACCATGAAGAGACATGTCACCTAGTCATTTGCTGAAGTGACACGGAGACTAAAATGATATGATTCAAGGTCAGTGGAGAAGTCAGAATCAGTTAGCAGAAGGGACACACAGGATAATATTCAGATGAGGATTTTTTCATAAAAGTATGAACTAAACAGAATTCCAAATATACTTTTGAGGAAATTAGATGCTGTTTGTCTTATTTTAATTCGAGGGAAAAAAGAGAGACTTCACATGCAAAGAAAACAGTTGGACCAGTTGATTGGGGAGAATCGTATCCAGATTCATCAGTACTTACATGAAGCTAATAGAGATGCAATCCCAAAGCTTTGAAAGGCTACAGTTAGATAAATTGTGTGGAAAGCAACTAAGCATGGTAGAGACCACAACGCACATTCATAACATATATCCTTCTAGTATCCAGGCATAAGAAAATTGGGGCTCCCTAAAAGGGAAGATCCCACAGCCCCTAGATCCTGGCAGCACATTTTTCCCAAGTAAAAGAAATAGCTTGTGAAATGCTGTTTTCCATTTCAGGTTTGGGTAGTACATTGCAATTACATCAGAGGGGACAAAGAGTGGGGGATTGGGACAGTGCACATGGGAGGAAAATAATCAAGTCCTACAAAATGACAAGGCAGATTTTATTCTAGCAGTTAAGCCTGTAGCAGCGAGGATGGAATGTCTATCAAAAGTAGAAAGGAAACAACAATACATTCTTTTTATTATTTGCTTTGGGGTTTTACGTGTACAACAAAAGTCTTATAAATCCTTTGAAGAAGGAAGGTGTCAAAGAAATCTCAAAACATCACTTTGGCTTTTGACCATTAATTTTAGTTTTACCTCGCAAATGAAGGTTTCAGAATCATCTCTTCTTTGCCCTCTTTGATCCTTCTAGCCTCTGTTTTATAGTATTCAGAAAATCTTGTGATCACATCTCAATAATAGATTAGTGAGATCCATTTTCCCCTCCAGAACTATGCATTCAAGATGCTGTCTTACTCCTGTGGAGAATGAGGGAGATATGTATGTTTTATAGAAATGTGCACATCAGTTTACCTGTTTGATATTATTCTGCCTGACTGCAAGGAGTTAAATAATTAAATATGCATTGAGCAAGAGAAAGATTCTCCTGTTCAGAGAGAATGATCCTTAAGGTGGATGTGGGAAAGTCCGGTTCAAGTCCCTACTCCAACAAATGTTTATATGAAGTACAACAGTGTCAATGGGGGAGAGGGAAGGGAGAACCTCACTCAGCATATCACAGCCACTTACTCAAGACATTCATATGGGACCTGTGGTTTTAGGTCCATTCTCCAAAGCTGGCAGAGCAGTTATTTAAATCTGGATCCTGCACATTGTAAGTGAGCACTCTAAACCACTGGATGTAGGACACATACACATTTTCTCTATTTGACCCACTCTTGGCTGATTCTTTGCAGGTTAGACAAGCTCTGAGCTTGCCTACCACATTGCACCCTGCAGGCAAAGATAGACAGGTAAGCATTGCCAGGGGTTAGCTGTGAGTAAAGGCTTCAAGCAGCTCATAACCTGGAATTGAATCAGGATTTAGGTCGCTTTGTGCAGGACGACTGGCAGAAATGTAGGTGCCTATGGATATTTAGGCAGCAACAGGATTAGTGGGAAGGTGATCAGTGGTTTTGAAAATGCCAACGATGGTTTTGTTTCTGTACACGCCTACGACTAACATAATTAGGTGCCCAAGCATCTTTGGGATTCTGGCACTTGGTTCTCATGAATCTAGATTCAGAGCATGGGGGATGACTAACAACCAACTTTGTTTCTGC
Organism: Apalone spinifera; assembly: GCA_030068395.1. Lineage (NCBI taxonomy): Eukaryota > Metazoa > Chordata > Testudines > Trionychidae > Apalone > Apalone spinifera. The sequence continues at coordinate 84,296,160 of JANRFK010004149.1, forward strand.
AGTGAAAATATAGCTGTGAAGGTAATTGGCCGATAAAGATAACACTACTTTTGCTGTAAGGAATTTAAAAAATTGACCAAATTCTTTTTTTAATAAAGCAATAAGAGTTTGAATTTAGCCTTCTGAAAAATAAATGCATGTTCACCGCAAAAACAGTGAGAAAACAGACCAGAAAGGCATAAAAGAGGTTCTTATGGTCTGCCATGTCAGTAATCTACAGATTAAATCAATCACCACAAAAATAATTTGGCATGGTCTTTACAACAACTTCAAAAGGCAGTAAAGGTCAATGGTACCTATGATTTGTACATCAAAGTAGTAATACTACAAATAAAAACACTTAGCAGTTCTATAGAACTTTTCATCCATAGATTACAATACAATTTTCAAAGGCAGGTAAGTATTATTATTCCCATTTTATTGATGGGGAAACTAAATTCTAATCGCAACTGTGCAGCTGAGTTTCAGCATCAACTTGAGCAATTCATAGTTCCTGCCTGTCACACCTCTTCGGTGGAAGTGGTATCCAAATACTGTAGAACTTGACACAACAGGATAACCACTCTGAAGGAGTCTGATCCAAAGCCTACTGAAACCCATGGAAGTCTTTCATTGATGTTATGGGCTTCATCTCAGACCAAGAGATTTTCAGAGGCTGCATTTACAAGCAAGTCAATGCACTTTATTCTTGTTTTTTTATTTTTTGGATTGTAATCTTAACTCTCTGTATATCTGGTAGTGACTTATTAGAGGATAGAGTTTCACAGTAAGGCCCTCAGCTCTTTTCAGTGAGTGAATGCCATTGAGTACTTCCAGGTTCATCCAGATTTCCTTCTGACAGAGCAATCCTGTGGCTCAGTGGTCAGAATTGGCTGATGGCTTATTTTATTTTATAGTGGCCAGGTCCAGTATTGTCCTTGGGTTATTGTAGCATTTTTTAGGGACACAGAGCACACTCAGAGCATTCAACTGTTGGTGTTACAGAACATTAACTATTAGCTGGATTACCAAAGCTATCAATGAGATGATGAAAAGAGTGAATTTAAAAACAGCAACATTGTTTTATGCCCTTGACTAAAGAACATCATCTTTTTGTGGATCCGCATTTTGCCAATTGCAGATGGTTTGCTTCTAGCACTCAGGAAAGATGGCAGACAAACAAAGATGAGAGCGAGAACCAGTTATGGTAGAAATATTGTCAGATGAACCAGTATCCAAAGGAAAGTGGAAGATTTACACTTCTATTGAGGACGATGATTGACAATCTTTACATCAGAGCTGCTGGGATTTTTTTTTTTTAAGTTTATCATCTGTTAAAGGTCTTTCTGAAAGGATTTTAAGGAGTTGAATGAAAACTGCAATATGTTTCCCCAGCACCAAATTCAAAATTAGTGAATAAGTAAAGAAGAAGGGGGTGGTGTATCAGAATCATTGACGAAAACTTATAGCACTAATATCTAACTTGGGAAGCAACGATGGGAGCAGGTGCTGTTAGTGGTGGCTTTGCATAAGAGGCCTAGTGAGAGAATTCTCAACGCTGTCATCTGATAGAAGAGAGCGCTTTGGTGCATAATAAAGAATGAGACAGAGAGAGAGTATGCAAAAACTACAGGAGATAGAAATGGGTCCAGGAATGAGGGCGGAAAGAGGAGAATGGAGGGGAGAGCTGAGCATTATCATTACGGAGACAAGTAAATCCATTTATTGAGGTCTAAATATCAGTGAATTAAAAGGAGATTTTTTTTTTTTTTGGATGCCTTCACGGTGTCATGGAGCAGGTCCTTTTGACCATGGCCTCGCGCGTATTGCCCCTACTGCCACACTAAAGCCCCTCACTTGCCATCCCTAGACAATCTTTCGAGCCTCCTGGTTCATCACACAGTATATTAACTTTGAGCACTCAGCAGCAGACTTTCCAGTAATCTACCATACACCAGTCTCATTTACTAGTCGACCTCTGTTAACCATTTCTGTAACAGATCTTCCTCGAGATTATTTCCATTTCTTCAGCTAGTGAGACCAAAGTACGGCCATAGCTGAGCAAGTTATCCTTAATCATCTTCCAATTTCTTTGAGACTAATCATCTGGGATCATATACAAGTAAATTCATCAACAACCTCTAGAGTTTGTCCATTGAGCATGATGTCCACTTATAGCCTGTTTTTGTTAGGCATGTCAATGCATGTGCATTTTGTATTTGTCACATTGAGGAAAAGTCCATATTCTTTACTAACTGTTGTTACAAACTCCAACATTGTTGTTGTATCAGTGGGTTGTAGCAATGTTCACCATGTCACTTGTATATCTGAACTCAGTTAGGTGGTATCCATCAATGGAAATCCCAATTCCTCCTCCTGTCTCAAAACATTCCAATGCTTGTGCGCAACACATTTTTCACCCTAGCCAGTGTAAAACAGATCAATGTTGCTTACTGCTAATCCATTGGTGGTTGTTATGATTTACGCTAAGTACAAGGAGCTGCTTTGGAATACTCCTCCACCAGGATGTTTGAAACCATCTTGTTGTGATATTAGTTCTGCTTTGACACTTCATTTATGCAACTTTGGATTATGTGGAGGGAACTTTACGTGTGTGCAATATCAGAGAGATGGTACAATAGTTACTACAGTCTTACATTGTCCAGCCAATTTCTAGACATCCAAGAGATGAAAGGAGAAGTAGTAATAGGTCGGAGAGGAGGAGAAAGAACTAGGCTGTCATAAGTTGCATGAAACACACAAAGGCTACTATATTAAAGGTGTCTAAATTGAATTCAGATCTTTAAAAGGTTCCACTTTGTTGTTGAATTTCAAAATTTGACAAACAAGTCCTCTTGTGTCAAGTTCATGCCCCAAGTGGGTGGGATGTTCAGCAGTGCTTGGGAAGTGGTGTATTGCTGGTGGTGTCATGAGAGTCAACCTTCAGGTGAGACTTCCAAAGGCTATGGCCTGGTTAATGCTGATCACCTGCTGTATATCTGCAGCAGGATGGTGGGTCCACTTCTGTCCCTCGATGGCTGGTGTGGTAGGGGGACTAGAAGCCACTACCCTGCGCACCCTAGGCAAATGGTCTCTCCGCTAAGCCATGGAGCATCATATGATGATGAATATAGTTGATGAGAAAAATGTGCTCCATGTAATACATTTTATAGTAGTGCCTAGAATCTCTAGCCAAGATCAGGATCCCATTGTGTGAGGTGCTTTACAGACACATATTGAAAGACAACCCCAGTCCACAAAGAGCTAACAGTCAAGACAAACACAGAGGGACGGCAGACAGGCAAAGTGAATTCAGATCACAGTCAGAGCTGAGAATAGGGCTCAGGTCTGACTTCCAGTCCACAGCTGTATGCACAAAATTACACCGCCTCAAGGGAATAAATAGCTGTTGCATGCTACAATCAAGGGCGAGCGAATAAATAGATTGTGTTATTAGAGATGAGTTTTTTAAATAGTGCATGTTACTCATTTATAGTTTTCAGTGGCATGTAGTATCATAATAAACAATTTAACATGCAGTTCTAATACAGAAGTAAGACTAGGGAACATGTTTAAATCCATAATGTATTGACCCTCCTTAGATAACCAAAAGTAAAAGCAATTTCATGGTAAGTAATGACATCATTCCAGCACTGTGATTACCAAAATTAATTGTTCCCTGTTGGCACTTGAATCTGCCCCCAGTGGTGATGAAAGTGAAGGTTCTTGCCCGTAATTTACCAAATATACCGTAGACTGTCTTCTGATAATCCATGCAATACTATACATTATTGCTTATGCATCAAAGTTTTCGTGCTGGAAGAATCTTTAGAATAAATGTGTCTGTCAATTACTATCAGGAAATGGCTTCAAAATTCTCCTCAGAACTTTGACATATCACATATTCTCCTCAGCAGAACTTTTCAAGAATTAAACATGGCCGTTTCCATATACTTTTAAATTAAATATATTTTAAAGCACAGATTAACTGTTGATGCAGGCACAGAATATAGCACAAGGAGTGTTAGGGCTTGCAGTTCACCTTTGGTCTTCCTTCACTTTTCACCTGCTTTCTCCCCTCTGTCCCAATTACAAGAGACCAAATTCTGCTTACATTCATAGAACATACAACCCCAGTAACTCTAAGCAGCTAGAATGGAAGCTAGAATTTAGTGAGTATTTCTTTACATTTACAAAATCTGAACCTGGGGATGGGTAAAATGCTTATAAATAATGACTGATCCAAAGCTTTGGCCTAGACTTAGATCAGACCAATCAGTAATCTTTATTAATGTTGAAAGAGATTAAATTTCTTTTTTCAATATTTTAAGTTACCTACTAGAAGATATGAGATCTGTACTAGAGCTTTCCAACAATTGAGAAGGGAAGAGATTCTGTCACTCAAGTGGCAACTATACAGACTTATGTCACTCTTTAGTGTGCCTGCTGTTTTATTTACTTCTCCACTAGGGGTCTTTTGCAGGCATGCTGTATGCTGTATGATTGGTTGTCAGTATCGCTCTTCTGACACAGTAAAACTCCATGGAATTGCCAAGTCCCCAAGCCAGATGGAGGGGGCCAGATCTGCACTGCTGGAAGGACTGGGATCTTGAGTGGAAGGGGCAGGACTGTGGTCTAGCCTCCCCTCATCAGCCCTTCAGTGCTGCTTGGAGGCTCCAACAGTGATTGAAAAGGCCTGGGGCACTGGCTGCTGCATTATGAGTGGTGATGGCTGAAAGCCCTATGCCCTTTTGACTCACTGGGCCCTGCTTTAATTACTTTTAATTTTAAAGAAAAAGAAAGATGGTTGTTACCATGGCACCTTCCATCCCACCTGTTTCTTGAACACAGATTGTAAAGTAATTGCAAAAATGTTAGCAACACCACTGAATACTCTGATCCCATCAATTATACACACTGATCAGGTTTATTTCATTAAAGGAAGATTGACCGTTGATAATACAAGAAATGTGGCTTATTAGATCCAGCAAGCTCTGATGTCAGATGGTTCCTCCATAGCTGAAGAGGAAGTCTTTGATAGGGGTGAATGGTCTTATCTACTGGCTGTCCTGAAAAAGAATGGAATTTGGAAAAATATCATTAACTAGGTCACTGTATTAAACAACTTTCGCCTTGCTTCACTATCCTCTAATGAAACTATTTTTTCTCCCCACATTTCAACCAGAAAGGAGGCGATAACATGGTTGTCCTCTTTTACCCCTCCTTCTTAATGTCTATCTTGTACCTCTGGCACTATGCATCCATCAGCACTCAGCCATCAAAGTTGTGCTTATAAACCAGAAAGAATACAAAATCAGTTTATATGCTCATGACATGTTTGTACTATTGAAAAATCATTATTAAATGTAGTTATTATTGGAAAGCTTTCTTGTTTTCATATTAATTGTAACAAGTCTCAAGCAATGGATAGAGCCAAAAGACCATATTCTTCTCAATTTCAGCATTTTCCATTCTACTATGCAAGGAGGTAGCTTATCTAAAATTTGTCCTAATCATCCCCAAACCGCTTCCATGAATAAAGACCATATATTAAAAAAAAAAATTCCAGGGATATAGACAAGTGGCACCTCTTCATTATGTCCTTAGTGGAGAGAGCAGAAATAACCAAAATGAGTATCATCTTCCCAAGAATGACATATATCATAAGCCTGTTGCCTTTCCAGGTCTCTCCTTTGCTCAGATACATAGGCTTATCATGCAATTTGCATGGGATTAAGAATAGTGTTGCTCATAACATGGGACGCTTAAAAATCCTGGGCAACAGAGTGGCTGGAGTTGCCAGATTTATATCTGTATTATCTAGTATTCCAAATGCAGCCTGTTGTAAGGTGGTGCCCTTCCTGGAGCTTCATATACATGTTGTTGGCCTGATTTGAGATCACAAAAGCTTAGCCATGTCATTTGGTTCCCTCTCTCCTTTTATATACCTTGAGAGATTACATCCAGTCTTTGCATGGGGCAGTCTTCAATGCAGTAAGCAGATTACAGCATCTCATCTTGTTCAATCTCTTCTCGTATCACTGAGACACAACCTGACCCCCCAGGATCAAGGCCAACTCCATTCTTAAGACACTTTGGCCTCCTTTCATTACATATGTCTCATCCTGTATTTTATCTTAAGTTTTTTTGCTGTTCAGTCTAATAATTTGCAGCTGCCACTGTCTCCCAGTTCCTGCATCCAGTGCCTACGTTCCAGGATTCCTACAAGAATAGGGGACAATTGGTTGGTTCAACTCTCTTACGTCTAGAAGAACATTTTATGTACTATGGAAAAAGTCACTTTGTAGGAACTACTTATTGATGGCTTAATTCTGTGCATTACCCTCTCAGTCGCAGTCTCAAGTGGGAGAAAGAATTTAGCCTTAGCACTGCAAAGAAACTTGGGAGGATACCTGGCTTTGTGTAAAAGATACATCAAGCTCTTTATCCTTGAGATTTTTTGAAAGCATAATAGAACTAGCACTGGACTAGAGAACATTTGTTCAAGACTAGATTGGCAACACGCACATGCCAACCTTTCTCACATCCGCCAAACCTGTCAAAAACTTGGTGTTGCTAGCTTTCCTGCTCCAGGCTTGTGTATTTTGAAGGTGCTTGATGGATTGGTTTTAGCAGATAACATTAAGAAATGGACTGAGTGACCAAAAGAAAATGGAAATCTGCAACTTTTTCCTTATGCATAGATGGTCTTACTGAACTCTTTACTATTGTATTAATGGAAACCCTATTTTGGCTAATAGAAGTACTTGGCAAAAAATGAGAGACTGGTCACACTTAAAACTATTGCATACTTTCTCCATTATAGACCCCTGACAGTGATGGTCCCATTCATTTTGTTTTTTAGTCACTTTAATTAATGATATCCTGAATAATCTCTCTGAATTCAGAGGAGCTTGCTTGTTTGTATCACTTTTTACTTGGTTCCAAGTTTTACAAACAATGGACATTCAGTTTTGTTATTTATATAGTAGTCCATCTTGTGCATTTATTTTTATATGTTTACAACTTTGTTTTGTTATTATAGAAACATGAAAAATATAAAGAATTTTCTAAGGGAGTTAGTTAGGAATTACACTGCTTGGTGTTGTAAGGCTGGTGTGTTAGATTTGCAAACAGATTTAGGAAATTGGCATTTTTGGTGCCATTGGCATTCACAAAACTCCTGCTTCACCTGCCTAAACACATGGAGGTGCCTAAAATTCCTTCTGCTAAAGCCCTCCAGGAACCTACACTTTATTAGCTTTCCATGAGTACCCTAATCATTGTGCCAAAGGTTACACAGGGGCTGCCCCTCCACCGTGACAGCTTCAGTGTCCACCTCCAGGAGAATGTTCACATCTGTGAATCCCACATAGAGATAGATGCCAAACTGAGTTGGAGAGAGGCATCAAAGTCCCTTTGAGAGGAGGGTCTTAGATCTCTCTCTCTCTCCTTGGCATTTCCTATTAGCTAGCTTAGGTGGCTCTCTATGCAGCTTGTTGGTTTTTCTGAATTCTATTCTTAGGCACCTAACTTGGCCCATTATGGGGCCTAAGTCAGTAGGCTCAAAAGTTAGATGCTACAATGCCTACATCTCTTTGTGAATCGAGCCCCAGATTCGTTTTTTACCAACCAATTCTGGCCACTTCTGTGTTTAGATGTCTGATTAGGTGGCCTTTGTGGAACTGTCATGGGGCAGGAGTGGCAGGTGGCTGGTGGCTTACCATTCATGAGGTAAGTTAAAGTGGAGGTACCTCCCCTATCCTGATAGAGGCACTGGCTGCTTCTGTTAGTTCTGCATAAGCCACTTAAGTTCTTGTGTTAGCTACAGGTTGTACCTTCCAAAACCAGAATTCTCTGGTCCTGCAGGACCACAGTTATTCCTGGATCAGAGAACCCTAATAACAGGAGGGGCTGTGCTAAGGCAGTGGGACAGGGCAAGGGCTGGGGCTGGCAGCAGCCCCCAACAACCTGAAGCACTGGGACTGGGTTGGGGCAGCCCCCAACAGCACAGGATTGCACAGGCAACAGCCTGTTGCAGAGGCACCAGGGTTTGGCAGCAGCCCACAGCAGCATGGGCCAGAGCCCTGGTCAGCCCACAGAAGGAGGGCCAAGGCCTCAGCTGGTGGCAGCCCCCCGCATCTTGGGGCCAGAACCCCCCCACAGCCCACAGAAGTGGGGCTGGAGCCCGCACACTACTGTGGGGTTGGGACCGGAGCCCCCAGCAGCCTGACCAGGACTAGAGGCAGCCTGTGGCAGCGCAGGCTGCTGGAGGCCGGCAGGCAGTCTGGTTGGGGCAATACCAGTGGGGTCAGCAACCCAGCAGGCAGCCCAACAAGGGCTGGAGTTAGTCTACCTGTCTCTCCCGTTCCAGCTGGCAGAAGTGGCTGCTGGGGGCTGCAGCTGGGAACCTTCTCTGGTCCAACAAATTCTCTGGTTTGGGGCTGGACAAGTCCCGAGAGCACCGGATGAAAGATGTCCAACCTTCCTTGTTTACCGATGTACCTCATTTTTTTCCTTTTCTGTGCTGGAAACTTGATAGTGCCATTGAGCCAGTTATTGTGTACATTGCAGACCCCAACTTTGGTTGTTTACAGGATCCTCCTTCTATAGAAAATTTGAAAACAGCTGTGGGGTGCTGGTTAAGTGTATCCCAGGGTGGAATTTGGGGGACAGGGGAGCATGTAAGGGTTTGAGGCAATGAAACCACTAGCCTAGCCAGCTTAAAGTGGCCCTGGGTCAGCACTAGCTTGCTTTACAAATTAGGGTGTGTTTTTGTTTTATGTCATCAGGCCCAGGCATGATTAAGAGGTAGGGCTGGGGTTGGCCCAATGCATTGCCAAAAGAACAAGGGAGCTCTGGAGTCTCAGTAAGGACAAGGGGCAGTAGATCAGCTGTGGCCACCACTTACTGCCAGCTATATTTTTTCTTATCTCAGGATTGAGGATTATTGTTACATTCTTTCCTGTCAGTGTAACCATCCTCAACACAAAAATCTCAGAAAAAGTCAGGCTAGAGCCTTTTCACAGCCATGTGTTACCTCTCTCAAACATACCAACACGGAGTGCAAAAGCCCAAGCTGAAGCCTAAGATGTGCTAGGAGGCCTACCTTGACCTCATATGAGTAGGGCTGCCCGTGGGCATGAAACACCATCAAAGCTAATGAAAGAAAATTTAATTAACAGAATAGTGTTCTAGTACTTCATTTATTCACATTAAGCAAATGGTATCAATGGAAGCTGCTGGATGCATAGCTCTTTTAAAAAAAATCAACCCACTCACTTAGATCCATCAAAACAGATTTAGGAGGCTAATTTAAGGTAGCCATTTTCTTTAAATCTTGGCCTCCAATTAAAAAACAAACAAACAGTCGTCACTATTTTAGTGAACACAAAATGTAATGTTTTGGACTGCCTCCTGCTGGTCCTTCATTAGCAGTTAACTAACTAACACAATTCCCTTAGTGGAGGTAATCAACCATACTCATGCATAAGCCAAGATGCTTGTGTGTGAAAGTGTTACTGAAGTATGTTATTACTGCTACACAAAATCAGTGCCATTCAAATGTTTGAAGAATGAATTGATATTTCTTGAGCAAAGAGACAAATATCATAAGGAAGTAACAAATAAGAAAACACTAACTCTGAATAGAGGATTGAAACAATGTTGAATAAAAAAGACTCTAAAATAATGCCTTATCTTTTTTTCTACTTTTACTTTCCATGCACAATGCTAGCAGTGTTAAACAGGATTGTTTCAAATGGAAAAAATAGACTTTACCAATGTAAGTTTAGCATTTCAAGTTGAAGGATCCAGAATCTGAAACTAATTACAAGCTTCAAATGTAGTCAATTGTCTTCAAACTTAGCTTGTTTCGTAGATCTCACTGAGATTTGAAAATGAGAACAAATCTGATGTTAGAATGTGCCATACTCCAAGAAATGCCAGTTTGCATAGTATTATATGATAAGTTAGAAAGATTTGTATAGGCATATGTTGTATCTTAAAACATGCATTTCAACCTAAACATTCGCTGTCCTGATTGCTGTGTAAGGTCAAAAACAAATGCATGTCACAATGACACTCCTGGTTACTTTTTGAAGGGAAATGGTTTAGAACAGAACAGTTCTAAGTTTTGGAGATAACAGTGATCATATAATTATCAAAATTGGCACATTTATATAGGTTATCAACAGATAAAAGCCAACAATGAATGCAAACCCTAAGACACCTGTTAATTAGCTAATGCTCCTGCCAATGTTGATTCGAAGTTTCTTCAATGTTTTGACAAGTTCATTTGAAATGACTCTACTGATGGATTTGTCAACCTTTTTTGTTACAGTCTAACATATCCCATGTTTAGACTATTGTTCCTAATTTTGAGTGCATATTTTATTTATTTAATATATTTATTTTCATCCTATTAATCATACTCCTTTATGCCACTCTAAACAACTCTTTCTTTTTGGTGGTGGAGGAAATTTCATCCTGCAGGAAATTCAGCTATGTAAACACTTGTTTTCTCATTGCACTGGGATAAAATGTTAAAATAACAAAAAATGTTCACAGAATGGCAAGTTCTGAACATTTTCATTCTAAGATGTCGAAAGATCTCATTGTGGCTTAGTTTGGAATTTATCTGTGTCTTCTTAAGGTGCTGTTGTACCTCAGAGGAGTTACCTGCTATTTGCATCTCTTGTGTTGTCTCCTGAGGGGGATTACTTAATGCATTCCCATTATCCACCAGGATGGTTCAGCCACATGGGAGGCGATGGTATGTCATGAGAGACTGAGCCAACCCTGTAAAGGAGAAAGGACATACGAGGTACTCAAACTATAATTGTCATGAGGTACCAGAGAAGCTTAGGCAGGCTGATTAATGTTAAAATGACCCTTCATTAAATGTTTCTGTTTTGGTTATCAAACTATAATGTTTTGATTTCTGACATCCTGACTTAAAATGTAATATTTTCAGCTTTTTCTGACAAAAAATTTTTCTGCAACATTGAAATTTTCCTCACACAAAATTTTTATTTTGTGGATACTACTTTCTTTCAAAAGGTAGATAAGGAAAGCATAAACCAGTTATCCTAATTTTGTAGTTGGAAATATACTGAAACAAATCAATGAAGTTATAAGCAAGAAGAGGATAATAGAATTATGAAGTACTGTATAGCTAACATAGATTTGTCAAGAACAAAATCATGCCAAACCAATCTAATTTTCTTCTTTGACAGGATTATTGGGCAGGGGAAGCAGTAGACATGTAGCTTGATTTTAGTAAGGCTTTTGACAGTCCCACATGATATTCTCATAATTAAACTAGAGGATTAGGGTTTAGATGAAATTACTGGAAGGTGGGCAAACAAGTAGTTGAAAACCATACTCAAAGTGATCAAAAGGTTCATTGTTGGATTAGGAGGATATAACAAGTAGGCCTGGGGGTAGAGGGGTTCCATCCTGGATTTGGCACTACTGTCCATATTTTCATGAACAATTTGGATAAATGGAGTAGAAAACAGACTGATAAAAATTTGCAGATGACACCAAACTGGGAAGGGTTGCAAGCACTTTGGAGGACAGAATTTGAATTCAAGGTACCTTAACAAAAGAGAAAATTGTTCTAAAAAAATCAAGATAAATTTAAATTTAGACTTAGTAAGACAATAATCAAATCCCTAACAATGAATTGGAGAATAACTGCCCATGTAGCAGTATTGCTCAAGAGCAATGTGTGT
>JANRFK010004149.1:84321260-84339090 GCA_030068395.1 Apalone spinifera
CCCCCCACACACACACACATACTACATTCCTGAGGAGATGATCTTGCATTATGTTCTAAAGTCAAGAGGTGGATTAGGTCTGATATATGGCAGAGGCTAGTTTTAAAGTTGTGGATCCTTTGCCGATAATTCTGTCAACTCAGCATTCCTTTTGATCACAGTGGGTTTCTGAAGTAGTGCCCATGGTCCTTCAGTGTTCAGTATTGCAACAAGATTTGGATATAGGCTATCAATGGAAAGACTCCCATTAACTTCACAGTCCTTATGTGGGGTTTGATTCAATTCCCACTGAGCTGGATTCTGTACCATATTTGTACCCAATACAGCATGAGGAGCCCTGTGTCGTGTCCTTATCAGCCTGTCCTGCCTATCAGATGGACTGCAGTGTGCTTTTAGAGGTTTACTTTATATCTAACTGAGATTTTAGGGGCCTATTTCAGATATTTTTGCATGTCTTTTTCAGTGTGATTTTCTGTAATTAAACATTATATGAATGGGGATTGTTCTGATGAGTTATATGGCAAGCTCAGTGTTCTCAATGAACTTTGAAGTTAATAGTTTAAATGCGCACCCTCTTGTGGCATTGCCATTAGAGAATCATTCTTTAAAATACACAAAAAATAACACTCATAGATCATGGTTGTGCAACATTTGATCAGCCCTAATCATAAACTTCTTACTCGGGTAACTACAGAAACCACCTGTACATTGTGCAATCTGGGCCAAGGAATCAAAGTGTCCCTTTCTGTTGTGTCACGCACAGCAAGTGGATTCAACAGGAGACTCTGGACAAGGCTTAACAATAATAAATCCCTTAATTTGACCTGTCTAGAAAGGCTCCAATGTGTTTTAATAGGCTAAGCAGCTTGTGAGTCTCATGAAAAGTTTTGCAGGCACTAAAATGGCAAAAACATAGATATGAAGGCTGCTGTCTAGAACTGTGAAAAGAATAAACACTTCATAAAACCTCCTGCCACAGAACCAAACATATTGAAATGACTTTTTATGGAGATATTGAAACAACAAAAAAAGAATACATAAGGCTTGTTTCTCCTGAGGGTTCAATTATTTGGAGTGCTGGTAGCAAACTTTGATTGATAAATCTAACCTTTACTTTCCTGGCAATAGTTTGATCACAGTGATGAGAGAGTTAGAGAATGGAAGAATAATATTTGGATTGCAACAAAATAATGAAAATGCAGAGATTGCCTTTGACTTTTACAAGGTGAGAAATGATTTCACATTTTGACTGTGTGATGGCAGGAGCCCCTTCTGTAGCGAGCAAGCCTGGACTTTGCATGAGGTTATTTTCCACACTTTACGTGATCTTTTCAAGCAGAATTTTCATGACACCTTCAAATGCAATCCAAGTTATAGTGGCAACACATTTTTTAGTGGCATTAATGACTGATAAAGTCAATGTCGTGACAGTATTTTCTATAGTGCATTTGAGGTAAAAAGAAAACGCTGGCCAAGTCACAGAAAAAGTTAAGCAGCCTTTCCAGCCCACAAAGATTTGCAACATTTGTCATCTCAACTAACTCAAGTATGCCCAACAAAGATGTCCACTTTCACTCTATCTGGGGTCTCTAAAGGTTTCTTCAATTGCCCCTTCATTTCATCTTTCTCTGCCCCTAGACTTTTTGGTCTAAAATCCTCTGTTTTCCTCAACCCTTTCTCTTCATGTACAGAGGAGAGATAATCAGTGATTTCAATCATACCTCTCACATACAGAGCCTCTCCAAGTGTCTAGATATGGTGTTGCAGAGGTTCTCAGTTCAATACTATTTTTATTGATTCTGATGTCACAACGGTTGTCACCGTATGTGGCCTAGCTCTCCAACCAGGTCACTGCTCAGTCCATTCCCTTTCTACAGATAACAGAAAAGTCCCAGATAGGAAACCCCAAAGGCTAATAAGTCCATCTGTGGTCTATGGTACTTGGCTTCTCCTCCATCTGATGCCCATATCTTCCCCCTTGATCTAGGGAAGGGTAGGCAAACCCACCACCATGCTGGGACCCTGTTTTTGGCAAGAAGAACTGCTTCTTTGATCTTGTATATCCTGTATGTATGTACTTCTTCCTTCACCCTGCTTGGCTACATCTCCAATGGGTCTCTGAATTCTGCAATCCCCACCTGAATCAGTGGTTTCTCAGAACTTCTTCTTAGACATACACCAAGGTATGTTCTCAAAGAGCACTCAACCAACCCTCAATGACACCCAACCAGGTATCCTGACACCTACTTAAAGTGGTCAGATGCAAAGACAAGTGAATAATGAATGGCATATGCTTATATGTGTACACCAGATCAGAAGTTGCCTAGAAACATTCACTCTAACAAAGCTAGAACAGACACAGACGCATCAAGAATGGAACAGCTGTGGTCTATGAAAACATATCTCCAGAATTCCTGAAAAAACTTGGACCCCGTGCTCAGCTTTGGCTTGTGCAATTCTTCACCAGGGTACCAAAGATACGGTCACTGCAAAAATCATTGGCCTATCAAAGTCTGAAAAGTACCCAAGTCAAACATCAAGTTATTATCCCATATAATTACTATTGGTGTGCTTCAGGGCATTGGACTGTGTGTCCTAAAACATGTCACCCAACTTGGAGAGAATTTTGAAACATAATCAAGCTGACTTTCACTGAGGCTGTAACACCTGCGACCAAGTACTCACGCTGATGACGTCAGTTGAAAATGGTTTCAAGAGAAATGTAAAAATAGGCACTGTTTTCCATCAATCTAACAGCAGCCCTCACTATGGTATGGCACATTGGCCTGCTCATGAAGGTGTCACAAATCCTACTAACTTGGGTCACACACATTGTTGAACTGTTCCTCTCTGATGGAACTCCATATGGGCGAGAAGACAAATGCTTGGATATGACAGAGTGATGGGTTACCCCAGGGCTCTGTTCTTCCTCCAACCTTGTTCAACTTTACATCAATGACATGCCAACAATAGAGTCACAAAAGTTCATTGAAGCAGATGGCATCTGTTGCAGTACCCACGCCTGGGCATTTCATGCATTTGATGCCACCTTAAAGGAGGGCATGGTATAGTTATCTGACTACTGTAGGACTTGGCACCTCCAGCCACGCATCATAAAAACAGTCTTCAGTTTGTTCCATCTTCATCACATCAGCACAACCCAAAAACTGAGTGTTTATGTGAATGGTCAGAAAGTGAAGCATGAAATAGAACCATTCTATCTTGGAGTGACCTTAGACTGCACACTAAGTTGTGCCCGCCTTAAGAAGCCAGCACTAAAGTTAAGGTGCACAACAGTATTAGCAAACTGGCAAGTTCTTCACAGGGTGCTCATGCTCCAACCCATTAGTCGGCTCTTGCCACATCGTATTTGGTGGCTAGCAGCACAGAGTCAATCACCACACAAAACTGGTGAATACACAGCCACCCTCCACATCACCTCTGGCACCTTGGGTCCAGCTCTACTCCTGTGGCTTCCCATTCAGAGTAATATTGCTCCTCCTCAAAGATGACTGCCTGCTGTACTGGGTGGAGACAATCTTTATACTGATCCCCTTGTAGCCTACAGGGCTAATCTGCTTGCTTGCCTGTAGATGTACAAATTTATTATCTCCTTATGGTTTTGACAGTAGGTTTATATTGGCAGTTTGGCTGTAGAGACTCACAAGAGACTTACAGATCATGTCCTGCATGTTGAGCTAAGACAAAGTTAATATTTGTGTCTGAGACCTGTCACCCAGATAGCTCAGGACCTTTCACCTAGATAGATGGTGGAAAGATAGGATGACTTTCCATGGCATAGGGGCTTTCAGGAATACCCTCAAACTTAGCAGGTACATCATTCCTTCCAAAAAAATCCAAAACAACCAGTTGAGACCAGACTGAACAACTGGGTAGGATGGTAATAGACAACCACAAAAGGCCCATGATAACAAATTGACTCATATGATAATCATTGTGATCAATGATATCCTGACCTATTGGAAAAAGACACTTCACCATTAGTAAGATGAAGAAATACAAATAAGGAGAAAAGGAATCATTCCCTACTGAATATGCTTCAGGCATAACAACATCAGTGTAACATATTACAAAAGTGGCATCCCAGCCTAGGGGCAGTAGGAAAAGGAGATGTAGTCCTTGGGAGGTGTCAGAATGATGGCCACTGGTGATGATGGGGAAGGTGAAGGAGCTGAGGAAGATGATGGCTAACATCTCAGGCTATTCTAGAAGGAATACTGTGAGTATACGGTATGGAATGATAGATACATTCCTTATTTATCATATGAAATTGGGGGTGTTTGTGACTGTGTAACATGTATGAATAAACTATATTTGCAATTTTATAAGAGTTTCTATAGTGTGAGTGATGCATCCGTGCACATCAGGGTTCCCACCAAAGAATAATTGAATACTGGGACTGATCCTGGTACAAAGAACCTGTCATCCTAAAGGTAGTAGCTGGAAATTCATAGGCAACCTTAGATTGGGCAACACCCTTTTCCCAACCCGTGACAAACGCACAATATCCTGAGACAATCCTTGTGAAAATATGACAATTCAAAAAGTTTAAGTTAAACCTTGTCAAATTGAGGTTAATACATTGAAGTTGGGTATGTGACATTGGCTGAGCCTTCTGTAGCAAGGAGGGGGAATGCTATTGGACTTCCTTCACTATTAAACCTTTAAAGAGATCATCTTGGATAGTACAAACTAAGAACATAAGCGACTAGTCGACACATTAGTCGACTAGTCGTTTGCCCTCACCCCCCCCCCGTTGCAGCCTCTATCACAAAGAGGCAACAAGGAGGGGAGGGAAGGAGAGGGGGTGGGGGGCAAGCCAGCTTAAAAGCTCCAGCTCAGTGGGAGGGGGCAGGAGCACAACAGCAGCCAACTTTGAAATGTACAAGAATCTCCACTGGGGCTCTTGTACATTTCAAAGCAGAAGCGCCCGCATGAAGCCCAGGGTTAGCAGGACTCCCTGCTGGCCCCAGGCTTCACATAGCGTTTCTATCTTTGAAATGCACAAGAGCCCCTGCTGGAGCTCTTATACATTTCAAAAATGGAACGCATTAGCTCTTATTGACTAATCGAATAATAAATGGAAATCCCATCGACTATTCAATTAGTTAATTAATTGAAACTTAACATCCCTAATACAAATTGGATTCTCCAAGGGCCTATGGTCAAAGATAGCATTTTTGGATAAATAGCCTGGGTTTAAACTGTCTTGGGGCCTTCTCCCTGAGCCAGCAAATTAACAGAATCCCTGCTCCACAGATGACGTTAGTCCTTAGTGTAGAGTTGGAAAGACTGTGTGCTTTTTCCGAGTCAAAGTGTGATGAACTGGTAGTAACCCAAGAAATCCCCTTTGAATGTGTACTTGAAGGACAGTTCCTGTCTAAGCCTATGTTAGGGTTGAGTTAACTCTGGTAAGCTTATTAGCACGAGCATAGGTTCTTATAGTAAAAAGCACTACGGAGGAAACATGCATAAAATAACCAAAGAATAAAGTAGGCTTGCATAAGAAGTGCTGTATGATACCTTATGGCAATAGAACTGTCACCCATTATCTGAAAAGAAAGTGAGCAGGTATCCTTGAGCAATCTCTCTGTGATAAATACACAGCTAAGGCAGGAAACCATACACCCTGGCAATACCCAGCTCAGAAGAGAGAGGGACATGGGTCTCCAACAAAGGGAGGGAAGAGCTGGGGAGCCAAAAGCCTGACACTAGGTACTCAAGCTAGGCCACTAAAGGGAAAATATAAATTCAGTGGTATTAACACATGGCAATACCTTCCCAGTTGATTGGTGGGAAGGGAAATTTACTCTATCCTCTCTGTAAGGCTGTAGGCCCTTAAAAGCTTCAGTGTCAGAACTCCTTCCCCAACCACCATTCATTCCCAAGACCTTGAAGTCTATCTGTTATGCACTTCCAAATCCTTAAAGGATCATGCTGGGTGGGAAGTTGGGCTGACCGTTCTCCATGGCAGACTACCCCATCTACCATTTGATTTCATTCCCATATGTTTCCATCTGCACTATTTCCATTTGATAAGAGTTAGATTTTTTCCCACCCTTACAGACATGGAGATGCACCATGTGTGACAGATTTCCACTGAAAGGATCAAGAAATCCTGCTCGTCCATGAAATACATGAGGAACCAGTTATTACTGCAGGTAGTAGCATCTGGCCCTAAAAAGTGAATTTGACTATTATAATTATTTTGAAAGTCAAACATTCTATACTTTTCCCCAAACTGATAGTTCATTAAACAGGGATTTTCACCTTCCACAAAAGAAACAAGTGGCTTCCCAAGTGTTTCTTTGCCTACAGAGTTGACCTTGAGCACTTTTGGAAGTCAGCTTAGTAACATTCCCAGTACCACTCATTTTAGACAGTCGCTGACCAATTCATAAAGCATTCTGAGATTTGAAAGAGCACTTCCAGAAATCATTTAAAAATAAAATCTGAAGTCGAATAATTATCCACCATCTATGTAAATTCAGCTCTGCAGACTAGAGTTTGGAGGGAAAGGATTTCTTATGAGGATGAGCCACAGTGGAGAAGTAGGAGGATGGACTTCTCAAGCACCAGTGTCTGGAGACCACCCTCCCCTTCCCCATTACAACAACTTGAAAAAGGTCTTCACACATGCAAATCCCACAAGTAAAATGCATGATTAAATTTAGTGGGAGAATTCTCCCCAGCCCCATGTACAAATAAAAATTGGCACAGAACCAGCTCTGAAGATTCCTGAAGTTACTGATCTTTTTCTGTACTTTAGAGTATTGTCTCCTCTGTGTCAGCCATGAAACTTCAGAAGATGGGGGCTCCACGTTTCTCATGAACATCTATTTTGGTTATGTAAAGTTCTCTGGAAAGATTCAGCTACTAGGATGAAAGCTCATTTCTCCATGTTTCTTATAATGTACGATGCCTCTATCCTGCAGTCATTCCATAGTGTTGAAAAGCAAACTAAGTCCTCTGTGCTGTCAATGAAGAGAAGATTATAGCAGAGTCAAGAATTATGCTTGGTTTTTTTTGGCTCATTGGCCATAAAAATGTTTTGGGTTGAACCATGTTTTTTTTTTTTTTTTTTTTTTTTTGTGGTTCACAGTAAAGTAAGACCAAAAATTGAAAATTATTTGTGGTTACACAAAACACTTGACCTGTTTGAATTTCAAACATTTTATCTGCTTTTTGATTAATTAAAAGAAAGAGATTATTTGGAAATGCCATTCACGTGAGCACATGACAAGTGTGGTGCATGCCCTCTACCTACAAACCTATGGTTAGGACAATTTCCTGGGACATGAGAGACCTGGATTTAAGTCCCCATTCTCCCTGATTCTGAACAAGGGTGTTGAATTGGTATCTCATGCTATTTCCTAGGGGTTTGGACATTCACTGGCAACAGGGATGCTGGGGTAGGTCTCTCACTCTTCTGGCGAAGCTGCTCCACTTTGTATAAATAATTACATTTTAATAGGAACAAGGACTGGAAGCCAGACCTTTTTCCAGGTGAGTGCTCTCTGCACCATGTCATAGAATCACTCACTCACACACTCTCGGTCCTAAAGTGGAACAACTTCCACAGGAGAGAGAGCAAGCCCTGTGGTTCAGGCACTCAATTAGGATATGGAAAATCCAAGTTCAAGTCCTGGCTCTGCAACCTGAAGGTCTCCCACAGCTCAGAAGACAGCCCTAACCACAGGCTCATTGTTTTTAAAAAAGGCATCACCTACTCCTGTGGTATTGTGCTCGGCAGCAAAAGTCCCCTGTCAGCGGAGTCTGATTTTTTTGTGTGTGTCTTGGCAAAACTATTCAGCAAATCAGTATTGAATTCAAATACTTTCAATATATTCAAAATTGCATCTTTTTGGAAAGGAGAAAAAAAAATCCAGGACTAGATGTGACCTGTTGTGTTTAGGGACACGGAAGTAACAAAGTATAACTTAGTCAGCACAGTTCTTTGTAGCTGTGTTAAGATTCTGTAGCGCGCTCTCTTGCTTTCCAGAAAACAGGAACTGCTTTTAAAACCCTAAGTGCTGTTTTGCTAATTGAGGAGAGCAAGGTGTAGTTGATTAGCCAGTCTGACAGCCATAGCACAACAATTATTTTTCTTCCAACTTTTTCAGAGCCTAGTCTCTATTGCTGATGCAGTGCCTACCCAGTAACCAGTGCAAAGATCTACTTTCACTAGTTTTATCTTTTACCATCAGATTTCTTTTTACCCATCCAGTAAGAGCAGATGAGATTAAATGTTTAGTTCAATGGCTCTATCAAATGCATTAAAATGTAAATTCAGAGTACATACTTCCCTCCGGTTCCTCCCAATTACACCAAGGCTGCAAGTGATATTATTGTTCCATAAAAATTAACAAACCATCAATAGAGAAGCCATATTAAGGTACGTAGTCAGTAAAGGTTAACAGCATGTAATGATCCTGGTTTAAATGAAAGAGACAACTATGGCTAAACATTATAAGCCACTAACCGTAGTGGCGAGTCTCTAAGCTGTACACACACATCTACACTGCAACAAACAAAAACAAAAATACATGCTCTTAACTTGGGCTAGACAATCCATTTTAACTCACTCATGTTAAAATAGCATCCTTGTAGAAGTCTGCCTTAATTTGGCTGAGTTATATGTAGGGACCTACAAATTCATGGCCCATCTCTCAAATCTAGATAATAATTTGCACCATAAGTACAGACAATTTAAAATCAGGAGTAAAACATATACCCATTACTATTACATTTACAGACTTCATACAGCGTAGGATGTGGATACATGACTGCTAGCACTTGCTAGAGGTAAGTATACATCCCCACATTTTTAGAGAACATTTTGATCCTCCCCATACTTTGGGAATAAAGATTGGAATGTCCCTTTCTAAACAGAGTAGATATAGATTACAACAATTTCTTTTTTCAGGCCTTAGATCCACTGTATTTCTTGAATCATAAAAAGGTACCACACAAAGATAACATTTTTATAAACATACACTTGAGATTACAAAGAATATGGAAACAAGCAGCTAACAATTTCTGTATGTTCCTTTAATCAACAATAAAAAAAGGTCAGTGGGGGTAGTATATGGAGTATGGGAAGGCATGATATGAAATTCCTACTCCAGACAGGAGCTGTGTTAAGCATTTCAGATGTGGTCCTAATATGTTTCCTTTCCTACCTTCTGGCTGATTCTTACTTTTCATGATGACTGACTGCTGTGTTCGTTTTTCATAACGAACCAAAATTTTAAAAATGAATTTGAAAAAAATGGGAAGGGGTGGGTGAACACAATAATATGTAACATTTGCTTTTTGCCCTCCATATCATGAGACACTTTTGCAACTGAGCTTTGTTTTCCTGTTCAGACTAATGATAACATAGATGTTCATCCAACTGAATCTTTAAACTTTGTGTTGAGGCAAGTAGGCAGTTACTGAAGAAGTGTTTATCCACCGTATTCACTTGAGAGCAAAACAAACACATTGACCTTCAATTCTTCTCTTTTAGCTTTCTTCTTATCACAGGATGTCAGCATTTAGTGCAAGGACAAATGCCTACATTTTTGTGAGGAATGTAGACAATGCTGTCATGAAATAAATAGCCTCTAGGAGGGAAAAAATGGAAGCCCTTCAAAAGGTTTTGTGTATAAAAGAGGCAGTTTCAGTGAACCCATCACTGTATGTCAAATGCCTAAATGAGGGGAGAGTCCTGTGGAGAAAGATTTCCCTCCCTAAACTCTTACATTTTAGAGAAGCATTTATACAAGCAGCAATGATAAAATCTTAAAATATTCCATCTAGCCTAATGCAATATGCATTTCCTTTTTTATGCTTATTCTACCACTTATTTTCTTAGTTATTCATGATGTTTTTTGGGTTATGATGTGGTACGGTGACTGAAAACAGAAGCCAGTTTCTTCTGCAGCATGTGAGCTGAATACCAGATATGTTTTTTCCACCCTACAACACATCTCTGATTAACAGTTTTAAGTTAACTAATATTATTTGTTTCTTTTTCCCCCCCTCTATTATAGAAAAGATACATTATCCATAGTACTTTGGAACAGATTCAGTTGCAAAGGTAGCAAACAATATAATGCAGTTATTTCCCACTCGTGACTTTGGAACACATGATTTTAAAGTCACTTTTGATCTGGTGATATAGTATAAAGGTTTAGTTTTATTTATTTACTTTTAAACACTTGAACAGGCTTCTCTCCAGCTCTGTCCCTTCATAGAACCAAAGTTTATGAGTCTCTGGTGAAACAGTTAAGAAAACAGAGTGTAAAACCCAAACTTGAAGAAAAGAAATGTGTCTTTAATCCAGAACTTCCAATAGAAATATTGGAAAAAATCTTACATCTGTTTCTATGCCTTGGCTTGTTTGCAGGATAACAGTTATTGCTTTAGCAGCTTCTATCACCATATGTGTACAATAAGTAAATGAACATAAAACTGAATGAACACATAAAAGGAGGATAAACTGACACAGCTTAACAAATCCACTCTCCCACCTGCTGTGTGCTGGAACATGAACAGAACGTCATCTGGATCAGAAGGCTGAGTAAAACAGTATTGGTTAATATGTTAATATTGTGAATGAAGCTATTATTTTTCAAAGTCAGTGTCCAATATCTGGGATCCCAGTGATCGCAATTGATGCATTATGCTAAGGGCAAGGGAAGATGTATATTTTAATTAGATAGACCTGCACATAC
This sequence comes from Apalone spinifera, assembly GCA_030068395.1. Lineage (NCBI taxonomy): Eukaryota > Metazoa > Chordata > Testudines > Trionychidae > Apalone > Apalone spinifera. Next base: position 84,332,003 of record JANRFK010004149.1, read on the forward strand.
ACAAAGTCGGGACTCATCAATCCAAATTAGAGCCGGAAGAATTTTTTTTTTTTTACTAAAAGTTTATTTGACCAAAAATATGCAGTGTTGGTGGTCCCAAAACTATTCATAAATTTGAGATGAATTCTCTGAATTGTTTCAGCCAACTTTCCATCCAAGGACTCAAAGATGCCATTCTCAGAGGAGATGCTGCTCGTACAACTGTTAACACAGTGAACAGGGCACTCACCTAGAACATAGGAGATCCTAGTTCAAATCTCCTTTCAGCAGACAAGGGATTTGAACTTGCATTTCCTCCATGGGGAGAGCCCACTCTACCCTCCCCCACCCCCATAGGATATTGATAGATATCACAACAATTCTCCTGCTGAAGCTGTTCTGCCTTTTAAATAAATAAATCATTGGAGCAAGGACTTGAATTGAGGTCTCTTACACAGACTAGAGACACTCACTCTTTCCACGGTCCATAGCTTCTTGTTATGGGTGGTCAGTGACCCAGCCACCTTCCTTTGTGCCCCCCACTTCTACCCTCTTCACTTCTGCAGGAGCCCAAAGCACACCCAGCACAGCCTACAACCCTAGCAATGCTGGGGGCAGGGAGGCAAGGCCTCAGCCCTGGTGTGCCACAGCTTCTGTGTGGTGTGGCCGCTGCACCCACAGCTCCAGGCCCCAGAGCACTGGGCAGGCAATGTGTCCAACCCTGACTCCCTGTGGGAAGTGAATTGGCCTGGAGAAGGAGCCAGAATAGTCTGTTTGGGGATGTTCAGCCTCCTCCCTGCCAACAATACCTGCCACCCATGCTGTATTTACCCATACACAAGCCAGACAGATTCCAGTTACGTGTCTGTTAGTGGCCTGCTGAGACACAGAGACCTTGGCATGAGCTGGTGACAAGCCTGCCAACATCACAGCATCTATTTAAGCTGAAAATATCTCCTTACACAGATAAGGTAGAATGTTGTGGAAGCATACATGGAAAGCCTTAAAACAACTTGGGCTTGCTTGAAAGTTGTATGATCCTTCAGTGTACCTGAGGGGTCTTTCATAACAACAATACACTTGGCAATGTGGGGCCATAGTGCTGAATGTCCATGGCCACATTGGATGGCTTTATTCCAGACATTTAAAAGCTCCACAAAGTTATGACTGATCCGGTACTGCCAAATTAATTATGGATGACCGCAAGCCTGCCACATGGCTGGGCAACATCTCCTCCTGACCTTATGTCCAATGTGCAGGGCTCACTATGCAGGGACTTTCTCTCTGAGGCAGGCTATATAGCCAAAAAGTTCCAGCTGGCAGTGATCAATGAGGACATCAATCCTCTCGAGGCCACTTCTCAATGATACATCCCTATTATAGATAAAAATCAAACTGTCAAAAACACCCATCAGTTGCTGTTCGCAGTGCAAATGAAATACCTCCAGTCTCCTGCTGTTTTGTTTAAGCAGCCGGACTAGTGACTGAGGGTAGCTGTGAGCCTGGCCCAAAGCACATTTAACTCAAGCAGAACAGCTTCAATAGACAAGAGAGGAGCAACCGTAAGGCTATTTCAGAACAGGGGAAAGGCACAGGCAAGACTCAGACCCACACTTGCTACAGTCCAAGCCCACAGACAAACTTTTGGGCTACTGAGAAAGTCAGAAGCCTGGCCTAACCAACATTTAAACAAACTGCTTCCAGAGGCAAGTGGGAAGCAAGCCCCACATTACCCAGAGCACATGCAGCACAGCTGGTGTTGAAACCCCTCCAAAGACCTTCTTAAGGCAGGCAGAGGGAGGAGACAAACACAGCACCACTAAGCAAGGTAGGTAGTTTAACCACTGCACTACAAAGTGTGGTGCTGTGGCTGCCCAGAAAATATTTAACTAAAGTGCAGCAGCTTCAACAGGCACGTTCAAGGGATCCCCAGCCTCCATCACCATAACTAGCTGTATAACCTAGGTGCATACATGGACTGCAGCCCATCCCTCTTCCCTTTTCAGGAAACAAAAAGAGGATTAGACCCAGAAGCTCCCCTAACACACCAGAGGGGCCCCACCACTGGCCTAGAGAGGGAGCCTCACCCCAGCACTAGTTAAAGTGGAACAGCTTCAACGGGTAACATTCTGGGGAGGTAGACTCTGATTCAGTTTCCTTCTCCCAGCCTGAAGAGAAGAGATTTGAATAGGGTTCTGTAATCTCTCATGTGAGAGTCCCAGTCAGGAATATAAGAGCTAGGCTAAGGTGGGTTGCTTCTTACAGCTACCATGCAAATCGGAGCCCTTGAACTGCTGTCTCACATGTGAGATCTCGAAGACAGTGCAGATCAAATGGATGAAAGCAGCTAATACACCCTCAGAAGGCTGGCAATGGAAAAGGAGAGTGTCAACAGTAGTAGATGGATTCATTGGGAGCCACAAAATTATAGAGCATAGATTATAGCAGTTAAAAGTATAAAAAAAAAATCAGTCATGTCACTGAGTAGTTGAATAACATCTTCACATTGAATAGCAATATTTGTGTTATGGCATTGAATCAGTACATGATAAAGGGTTGTGATGATGCAACACCACATTCATCACAATTCAGTGTGGAGTGTCACTGTCTCTCTCACTAATTCTATGAATTGGCAGAGAAGCTCTGTTGCTTCTTAAGGTTACGTTAGACAGCACTACAAGATCTTCATATATACTAAAATATTTTTGAGGGTATTTGAAGATCTATTACCATGTGCTCAAAAGTTTCATCTACTTTTGTTTGCACGTATTGAACAAAACTTCAAGTGGGATATTTTTCTGAAAAGTGCAACAGTCTGCATGTACTTTTCCCCAGAAAACAGAATTCATAATCTCAGTCTTCTTTTCTGGAAGACAAGTGTCTGATTAAGTGCCACACGGATGTATTTAAATTTCTACTGTATGGTTTTGGAGGAGACACTCTCCTTCACCACTACATTTGAAGAATCCAGTGAACTTGAAGTACTCTGTGCTGAACAATCTGAATACAGATTGTCTGTATTAACTAACAGTTTGGAGCACTTCCTGCTTCAAGAGCTCTCCACCTATTCTGCGGTAAGATAATTTAGGGAGCATGCACACCCAGGCTGGCTGCTTATCTGGGACAACCATCAAAATCGGAAGAGGAAGTCATGCTGTCAGTGCTGATAAATTTTCTTTCAGTTGTATACAGAAATTCTGCATATTCTCGGACAGCTCAGTGCAATGGCTTCAGAGTGCAATGGCTTCAGAGAGGGACCTTTGCCTGCCATGGCTAAAGAAAGCCAAAGAAATTTCACACTCATTGACAATATCAATCACAGAATCATAACAATTTGGACTGAAATGGACTTCGATAGGTCATCTGGGTTCCACTGAGGCAGTATTATACTCCTGTCAGGTCTAGATATCTCACTTGTTCTTCAAAAATCTCCAGACAGAGAGATTCCACACTTTCCTCCAAAAAGAAAGCTGCTGTTGATTGTCCTTAAACAGTGGTTAGACTCTTGCTCAGAAAACCATAACTTGAGGTTCCAATCATTGTCAACATTCTCCTGGTCTCAAATCTTCCTCGCTGATGGAAAGGAATTGAGAAGGTGAATGTAGAGTAGCATTTTGTTCAGATGGATTCCATTGATTAGCTAAAACCTTATCAATTGTTTCAGGATTAAGATTAGTATCTTTTCTCAGTTATTTCCTTCAATCTATTGATAAGCAAAACTATCCAGGTTGATATTATTAGATCAGTGTCCCTCAAGTGTGTGGACACCTGTGGGATCTGGCAGGAATTTTAGTTATTACAGCTGGGCAAGTAATCTATTTTTCTGCCCTCTACTCCCCGTGGCAGTTCTGAAAAAAAGACATTTAACCCAAACTGAATGTGAAGAGTGTGGGAAAAGAATGTGAATTAAAAAAAAATAGACCTCTGTTTTGTGTCAAACAAAACCTATTGTTTGGCCTGAAATATGTTGCTTTGTGATTCACAAAACAGTCAGGAAGAGAAGACTGTACCAGTGAAGTTATGAACTTCAGTGCCATAGTTAAAAAACTTACATGCATTGAGATCCTCTCTCTCTGCTCGATGTTGAGAAAGGATATAAATTTGGGTCTGCCATATTACGGGACAGTGCCCCATTCATTGGTGAACATGACTCATTCCTTCCTGTGGAAGTAGAACCACTTTTATATTAAAAATTGGTCACATGAGCTTCTCTCCCCCACATCACAGATGAGCATCCTAACTTCCAGGCTTTAGAATCACTCACGGCTTTTCCCTGGTCAAATGACTAGTCTTCGTCAGCAATTCATAATCATATAAATACAAAGCAGATTCAACAGGAGAGATTGCGACACTCGCATACCAGACTATCCCATAGCAAAAAGTGTGGAAAACCTGAGTTCAAATCCCTTTTACACATTAGGCTGAGCGGAGAATTGGATCTAAAGCTCTCACATTCTAGGTGCACGTCTGAATCATTGGGCTAAATGTTATAAAGAAACTGCTCCACCACCTTACTGGGCATTTTGTGAATGGGATCCAAAAATAGCTAATGGTACTGGATACGTTTAATGACAAATTCGTAAATAATTTTAGGTAAACCAAAACTGAATTTCAGCAAACAACAAATTTTACACAGTTTAAGTACTTCTGAAAATCTGTATTATCTATATTTGGGATGGGAATGGCCTGTTTCTTTCTTTGAGAAGCCTCACAAGTTATACTGGATAGTTTATAAACTGTACCAAAACATACATTCATGAAAGATCTCACAGGTTTTTGCAAGACAGCAGAACTTCCTGTCAATGGCTTCTCAGCTCTCCAAGAGGAAGCAGAAATCCAGTGAGATGAAAGAAAAAACCAACACCTATGGCAGCAACTCCCACATTTCAAGAATATCTTTACTCAAAGAAGGAGATGTAGGGGGACAGGAAATGGTAGCTTGTATCTACTGCATTATCCAGAGGAAAGCAGTACCTGCCCTTTGCCATGCTTATGAAGAGATCACATTTTTTCTCTCAATCTTTTCATTTTCTCCACGCTATTAAGTGGGGGAGTGAGTGGTGAGGGGAGCATTATGTTCTCCTTTCAACTTCCACACTTCTTTCTCACAGAAAGGGGACGGATAGGTTTTTCACCGAGCCCAAAGGCTCCCCTTTTACCTCACTTTAATCTACCTCACCCTCAAGGCCTTGTGCTGCTACAGAGGACTGATGGAACACTGCTATAGAACCAGTCAGTGTCACTCTTTCATCAACAAAAGGATCACTACTGAGTCGCATAAAATGTGTTCCTACTGCTCCCTACAATTACCAGGGCTGAATACACTGCTTATGCAATATTCTCAGCACCTCTGTGCCTCAAGGTGTTAGAGACACTAGAGCAGAAAAGTTAAACCAACATCTCCTGATGTGACAGTGTGCTATGTATGGCCATCAAGCCAGCATGATTTATTAGAAAATGTAATTAATTTTGTGAGCCATTTCCTGAAGTCTCAATTTTGTAACCCTATTACTATGGTCCTAATGCCTTGAGGTAAAAGTTTGCTTTCTGATCTGTCTTTTTGTTGGTAAATACAATTTCTCCTCTCAGAGAAAGTCTTGAGAGGAAGTAGTTTTCTGTCTTTCATCCAGTCAACTTGTTTTCATGGGTATTTATTAAAACTTAAGATAAATACAGAACTGGCTGCCAGATCATTTTGCAGGCTTATGCTTTTGCTAGATATGTGCGGGAAGTGAGAGCATTTACTATTTTCAGCTAAGAAAGCCATGCTTCTAAATTTTATAGATGATACAGTCTAAAACATACTTACATTAGATACTACATACAGCGCCAAATCTTAATCCCATTTAATTCAATTGGAACCAGATTTTTCCCATTTTAAACAAATATTGTAAAATTTTACAATTACATGCATAGGTAGTGTCTTGCAATTTCATATACTTTTACTGCCTGCTTTTCAGTCTCTCTCCACTGTAAACCAGAATCTTGAAAGAAGATTTACTAAATCTGCCTCTAAATAAAGACAACCAAGCTTTTTTATTATATTTATTTTCCCAGGGCACGCAGAGTTTTGCAACTGACTGGATGATGTTTTTATTGAATCCGGCTATTAATGAGGAAGTAGTTAGGTCACTGCATTAGTCCTGAGAATTTCTGGTTCATCCATAGATGGGCTTTTGCATGAGGTTTATACTGCAGGACAGTCAGTGAATTGTGAACAGCCTCTTTTCTTATTATTGTCTAATCTTCATATACAAATACATAATATAATGATTTTCATTCCTCAGAAACAGTTTAAAAGGGAAACTTGATCACACCCACAATAAGTGGATATCTGGCTAACTAAAATCATGCTAGGCCACGGATGTTGCTGACCAGAGAGTGCTGGACCAGAGAGGTTCAACCCGTAGTACAAATAATCTCTCTCTATATAAAAAGTTTTTCCTGCCATGAGACAGAATGGCGTCATCAGGCTCTCTGGCTGGAAAAGCCAGACACACAAACCAGAAGCAAACAAAAAACCTCCAGTTTATTTATTTTAAATCACAGCTATTAAAATGTTAATTTTTAAACCAATTATGTTCTACCTCAGAAAAATAAGAGAAAAATATATGATTTTATTTTAAGAGACTGGTCCTCACAGTTGCATGAGAATGGTCACTAGCATGCAATGTACACAGTGATGGGTATGCCACTGAACTTCTTCGCACATTACATCCTCATTACCAAAGCTAATAGCATATCTTCCCCCAACCCCACCCTCACATTGATTCACCTACACAACCCTGCTTGTTCACCAGACACCATCGTCCATCAGTAGCTCAAAAATTCAACAGCATTAATATCTAATGAGCACCTTTTCTGTCCATTAGAATGCATGGCTATAATGAATAAGGCATAAAAGCTTGGTTAATCACTAATTCGTTGTAATTAAAAAGCTATTGATTTTTTTTTAAACAGTTGAAGTGCTGGCTCCAAGGAGTGCAGGAGGTACTACTAGTGAAGCAATTGTATATGGTGCAGGCTCTATAAACCAAACTAAGCTCTTAAAACAGACTTCGGCTACGTCTACATTGGCGCACTTTTGCGCCAAAGCTATGCAAATGAGG
>JANRFK010004149.1:84342711-84355056 GCA_030068395.1 Apalone spinifera
CCCCGACCTGTGTGTGTGCACGCACACACACGCACATGTACGTGCGCTCAACAAAAAATCCTTGGTGTAACTCATAAAAAAAAATTATGAGCCGGGCCATTTTCGAGGGACTACCAAGAGAGCCCAATGGAAGCTTGCTTGGGACATGCGGCAATTAAAGGGGGCCGTGACTGCATTTCGGCCTTTTTTTTTTTTTTGCTCAACAAATTTTGTCCTGGGGCTTAGGACCAGCCCTGCTGACATCCATCCCCACATCATGATTCTGTAATATACTTTAGGTACCTCCAAGGATAACAAAAGCAATAAAAAATTCCAAACAAAAATCATGGACGTAATAAGACAGATATGAAGCACACTTCTCTCTCATAGTGCAGAGCCCCATTGATTTTAGTGAGGCTCCATATAGGTTCAGGGGCACCAACAGCTTCTGCAGGTCTGTGGGCAAGGAGTGTGTGTGAGGGGGTGGAGGCAGCTCCTGCTACCAGAAGAGGCGGGGTCTTAGATAGTAATGGGTGGACCAGGGCATCCAGCACTGAGCACCTCCCAGAATGCACCATGCTGGTCCTAGGCAGCCCTCAGTGTTGCTCAAAGCATGTCATGCTTCCCTCCCCCCAGCCATCACCACTGCCCTTAGTGGGTAGTACAGCGCTCCAGTGGCAATTTAAAGAGGCCGGGGCTCCGGTCGCTGCTGCAATAGCAGTGGCAGTGTCTGGGATTCCTGGGCCCCTTTGAATCACTGGGCCCAAGGCAATTGCATCTTTTGCCTCCCATAACTGGGCCTGTATGGACTCAGTGAAGGATCGAGTCCATGGAGAGTTAACCATTTAGAAAAGAGACCAAGGTCCAGATTCAGAAAGCTACTTTAGTTCTTAACTTGCACTAAAAATCAATGCCATACTGTGGATGTGGGCCCTTTTAGTTTTGTAAATAAAATGGTTTTATTTCAGACATGCTGAGCACTTAACAGCTATCACTGAAGTCAATCACATCACTTTTGAAAAACCAGATAATGTATATAGATATGCTTAAATATGTATATAGGAACTTAACTTTTTGAATATCTTTGCCTTTGTTTTCACATCTGTCTGTAAAAACCTAACAGACTCTGGCTGCTATACCAACAAGAGTGTGATATGGTGTATCTAGTGGGATTCTAGGAATCAGTCCTGGGTCCTGTACTATTCACTATTTTCATTAACGACTTGGCTAATGAAGTAGTGTGTACGCTTATAAAACCTGCAGATGATGCAAAGCTGAGAAAGGTTTCAAGCACTTTAGAGGACAGATTTAGAATTAAATATGATCTTGAAAAACTGGAGAATTGATCTGAATTCAACAAGATGCAATTCAGTGAGGGTAAGTACAAAGTTCTTCACTTAGGAAGGAAAGAAGAAATGCACAAATACAAAATAGGGAATAACTGAGTAGGTGGTGATATCATTGAAAATAGTCTGAGGCTATATTGAATCACAAATTGATTATGAGTTCATATGCTGCAGCTGTGATAAAGGTGCATTCTGGGATCTATAAACAAGAGTGTCATATGTCAACATGGGAGATAATTGCCCTGCTGTACGAAGCATTGGTGAGGCCTCAGATGGAGTATGGTGTTTAATTCCCAGCCACATACTTTAGGACAGTTGTGGACAAACTGGGGACAGTCTAGAGAAGAATAGAAATGATAATATGTTTAAAAACATGACCCATGAGGAAAGGTTAAAAAAATTGGGCATGTTTAGTCTTGAGAAAATATGACAAAGGGGAACCTGGTAACAGTATTCAAATATGAGAAGGTCTGATATAAAGAGGATTATGATCAATTGTTCTCTATGTCCAGAAAGACAAATAATGATGAAGTTAAATCTTCAACAAGGGAGATTTTGGTTAGATAGTAGCAAAGCTTTTTAACTGGAAGTGTAGTTAAGCTCTGGAATTGGTTTCCCAAAAGAGGTTGTGGAATCCCCATCACTAGAAGTTTTCAAAAATAGGTTGGACAAACTCCTCCAAGGAATGGTCTAGGTTTATTTGGTCCTTCTACAGTGCAAGTGTCTGGACTTGATGACTTTTCAAGGTTCCTTTTAGGCATAACTTTCTAGGAATCAAACAGAAACTAGACTATTTCATGTGGAAAGGTATAATCTGCACCACCCAAATTGCATTCTGGGCCTTATCCTGCATATTTACGCATGCTGAATTTTACCAAATTTGAGAATACTTATTTTAATGAGACTGTGCCAGAAAGTAAGGCCCTACACACCATAAATAAGAATGGCAGAACTCAAGGCCTATATCTTTCTATCCTATCAATGGAGTCAGGTTTGCTGTACAAAATACCATCCACCCATTCTTTTTTCCAATAATTGATGTTTTAATAGTAATAGTTGAGGTGCAACTGACCAAAACCAGAATCAATGTTATCATCATGGGGATTTGAAATCAGAAATCTCTAGTTTTCCCCATTGTATGCTAAACCAATATTCTTAGAGTAAAACAACTAACATGCTGGTTGCATTCTTGTTTACTGGATAGTAATCAATACTACACTACGATGCAATTTCTATATATTTACATTCCTAAGAAAGTAATAATTTACTGTTGCTTCATGAAAACAACAACAGAAGACATTAACTGTTAATCCTTTTCCATTTTTGTGAAAGTCCTGAAGTCAGCAATACACTTACACATATGAAGTAGAATGTTCAGTCATGTCTAAGTGATGTAGGAACATAAATGAGACTTTTGTTGCCAAGTCAATTATGCACTCCTGAAGTTTTTGCTTGTGCATGTGTCAATGCTATTTATCCCTATACTTAACATTAAACGTAAGTGGACATGCCACCATTCTTTCCTTATAAGTGACTATACTTTATAAATAGCCTCTAACTGACAAAGCAACTGTGATGGAAGATGCACTTCAAATCCAATCATTTGTGTCAAGTAGTTTTAGAATTATGCCACTACTATGCTGAATATAACAGCTTGTCTACATGTCAAGTTCCAGCATAGAAAGCGCTGGTGTGACTTTGCAGCACACCAGTTTCTGTTCAGTACTGTCTTGTGTGGACACGGCTACAGAGCACTAAGGCTATGTCTAGACTATGCCAAAGATCCGAAAGATGATACGCAAATTCTGTGGGAAAAGCAGAGCTTTCAAAAGTGAAAGTAGTTGAGATGCATTTTTTTTTCAGGCAACTCCCAGCCCCTTCCTCCCTTTTTCAAAAAGCCACGTGAACCTCATTTTTTGAAGAAAAGTGGCTTTCGAAAAGAGGTAGGGAGTTGCTGGAAAAAAAACACATCCCAACTACTTTCACTTTCAAAAGTTTCGAAAGTGAGATCGGAAGAATTTGCATATCCTCTTTCGGAACTTCAGCGTAGTCTAGATGAGCCCTTAAAAGTGCTAGGGAGGCAGCTTGGCTTAATACAATGTAGAGTCATCCCTGGCTTGCTGTGCAGCAACTTTTTGTAGACAGATCCTATAGAATAATTCTCTTCCATCACAGTCCATAGAATCACAAGCAGCTTAATTAGTTAAAACACTGGGCAGGCTGATGAATCTGGAATACTTCCACTCTTCCTGACTGAATTCTACTTCCTGTGAACAGTTTTGTACTTTTTTAAAAATGGGAAACAAAAGTACATCCTGAGTTTTTTTGCCTGCTGCTGAACTGCAGGCAAGTGCCTCTTACAGTGTTCAGTGAGACACAAGAGGGATTGACCACCTACAAGTTCAATCCGCAACCTTGTTTGCTGGTAAAAAACATGGACCCTTTGAGAGAGGAGAACATGGTCACTTCCTGACTGAGTGAAACTTACGACCCTGATCAAAAAGACATTATTGCCTAGTTGCTTTAATGAACAGGGATGGACTTACGTGCTTTGCTGAATTGAGCCTTTGTGAGTACAATGCAATTCTTTCCTACATATTGCATACTGCCTACCTGAATGCATTCTCTCTGTCCAAGCCTGAAACAAAATTAATAGCATAATTCTTATTTCTTGTGTCTTTGCCCTGAAGTTTCCTAAGAGAGGTGTGATGTATTTCTCCTCATTTTGATAAAGGAATACACCATTATTCCTAAGTATTAACTATTTTATTGCATTTTAAATGTCAAAAGCGAGGGTCCGTTGTTGTTTCTTCTACTCTACTACATTATAAAAATTTTACATTTATAAAAATTTTATTCTCAACTATTTTTAAATTAAATTTGTTTTTTAAGCAGCCTTGCATTTTATTTAGCAACTGTTTGCTAAATTCGTTTGAAGATTCCTTTGAAGATTATCATCATCACACCCGTTTCTATTAAACATCATCCCAGTCTTCACAATCCTCCTTGAATCAAAGGCAACTTGTTCCTTGCTGATGGAAGCTTTGAGTGAATAATTCATTTGGAAGCCTCTTCTGTGATGTACATTTTCAAAAAGATAGAACCCCTCTCACTTCATTCAGCAGAGTTCTGTCAGAACTAAGAATCACAGTGTATATGCTCCAACTGTACAGTGGATGGCAAGCAGCTAAGATAACCACGGCTTCCCGTGGTTGGAAACAGTAAACTGGAGCACAGTGGGAGCCACAAGGCTCCATGGCTATTGACTATATAGGTAAACAACGTGGCGCGGGCCCACTAGCAGTTCCTAAGGCAGGCCCACTGAAAATTTTGAGAAACACTGGTCTAGATGCATTGAATTCTCTCTCAATGTGTCTACCTGTAACATAAGCCCTGAAATACAAAGTTCTTCATGCAGCTACACCACTGTATCCCGGCTAAGTCATCGGACACAGGACTCCTTGGAAGCTGCTTGGAGGACTGGGGCTTAGTCTACTTTCCAGGGGTATAGTGAAGATAAGTTATTACTAACTAGTTGTACAGTGCATCAGGAGGGAAAGGACCAATGGAAGATATGCTCCCTAGATCATAAGCTAGACATGGCTTAGGAAAAGACAACATGGGGTACTTAAAGGACTTATGAGATCAGTACAAAATAACACTAGAAAAAAGCAGGAACTGGAAGACATTAGCTTCATATTTGTTCTGCTGTTTTGTGTTTGTGTTCACGCAGTTTATTTTTGAGTTGTATTTGGATAAACTTGACAGGAGTGTGGGTCAGCATTGCAGAGTGGATCAAAACAAACATGTCTTAACATTGGTATTTAATGGTCCCGAGTCTCTGCTGCCTTGCACTGTGTAGCCATTTACACCATTGCAAGATGTGAATTATGATCCAGTAGCATTTTAAACCCATTTTGACCAGCAAGACAGTGGAGAATTAGGCCCATAGTGCTTTATTTTGTTCAGTATGTTTCGTGTCCAGTGCGTCCCTTTTGATGCTCACTGAGAACAACCCCCTTATTTTTCTTAACCTTTTACTGTCTAGACCTGTGTGGCCAACTAATGTGGTCTTTATTTTAAGAAACACATGTAGTTTTCCCCATGGGGTCTCACTTGTCTTAACTAATACAGTAGAAGGTTTAAAAAAAAAAGCAGCTAATCTATACAATATAGAAAGAGTAAGGGAGTTAGCCCTTTGGCTCCTGGGCAATGCCTGCTGCTTCCTGATGAAAAAACCCAGAACTCTTTCAACATAGCTAGTAAAAAAGTCTTGGACTTGTGTACAATATACTCTCCAGTTAGGCAGCTTTAGATAAAGCAGAATAAACAATCCTTCCTTTCCATTCACAGACTTCATGCCACTCAGTGGATTTTACAAAATGGTTACATAGCATGGCTCTGATTCATGGAAGAATGTAAACATGTGTACCACACTCTATATTCAGGACTGCATTTAAACACATGCTTAACTTTGAGTTGACTTCAAAAGGACTTAAGTATGCATTTAAGCAGTGTCCTCAATAGAGATGCTTTCTGACAACCACATGGCTACGTCTAGACTGGCATGATTTTCTGCAAATGCTTTTAATGGAAAAGTTTTCCGTTAAAAGCATTTGTGGAAAAGAGCGTCTAGATTGGCACAGATGCTTTTCCGCAAAAGCACTTTTTGCGGAAAAGCGTCTGTGCCAATCTAGACGTGCTTTTTTGTGCAATACAAATCTCAGCTGTCTACACTGGCCCTTTTGCGCAAAAGCTTTGCGCAAAAGGACTTTTGCCTGAATGGGAGCAGCATAGTATTTCCGCAAGAACACTGACAATCTTTAATGAGATGATCAGGGTTCTTGCAGAAATTCAAGTGGCCAGTGTAGACACAGCCCATATGTTTATAAGAACCGTATTGCCGGCCAGCTGTTAGTTATAACAAGAGCTACTCACGTGAGTAAATACATTGATAGCAATGGGGTTAACTGTGTGAGTATGTCTGAGTAAGGGCTACAGTATTTGTTATTGTGTAAAATGCACGGTGACATATTTGGAGGTGAATGGTCAATAAAAATACAACCAAGAGAGAACACTGAGGGAGATGGTATTAAGAACAGCCTCTATTTCTCATGGTCTCTTCCCTGAGGACTTTATGGACTGAACAGTATCTTATGACTCCTGCTCTGTATTGCATGTTGTTCACTTTACTCATTGCTTCAGGTCTACCTGCTTCCCTTGTGATTCAGTAATGAATGGTTTCTCATTTGTTACCCCTTTCCTGCCATCTAAATATGAGTCTGTTCCAAGCTTATATGGGAATAGGAGCATTTATTTTGGCTACATCTTTTTTTCCATCTGACACATATCATCAGTCTACAAGGTAGAAGAACAAGGCTCAGCCTTTTTACTTGCACCACAGTGTTAACCATTTGTTCTTAGATCTAAGATGTGTTCCCTTTATCTTTTAACAATTGTCACGCTGTCTGGCATGGCTCATAACACTGAATGCCAACCTCAGAACAGACTGCCAAGAAGCAAGCCAGACACCCCAAAGTGAGGGGTATATTCAATAATTAGATTTTACTACTAAAAACACTATAACTGTTAATCATGGAGTCACAAACAATCAATAGTTGGTTACTCCAAGTCCTAAAAGACCAGTTACTTACCCTAAGGTCAATATGCAACTTAGATCTCACATAAAAAGGGAAAAAAAAGTAGTCCTGTGGCACCTCAGTCTATGGCTACACAGTGGCACTATTTTGGGATACTGGAAGTCTCCCAAAATAGCAATTTCACGTTCTTAAACACGCCATTATTTTGAAATATATTTTGAAATAATGGGCATGCTACTCTGGCAACCCTGTAACCCTCATTCCAGGAGGGTTAAGGGACATGTCAGAATAGTGCTTTATTTTGAAATTCCCTTTAAATTTGTGTAGCTTATTTCAAGGTAAGTGTGCCGTGTAGATGCACCCTTAGAGACTAACAAAAAAAATATAAATAGTATCATGAGCTTTCATGGGCAAAACCCACTTCTTCAGATGAAAGTTCATGATAGTAATATGTTAGTCTCTAAGGTGCTACAGGACTACTCATTTTTAAAGTTACAGACTAACGTGGCTACTCCTCTGAAAGGAAAAAAAAGGAACAATATTTATAGCCAGTCCTATAATAAACCATCTAAGGATTTGTAAACTAAGAAAAGAAATGAGAGTGAGTTATTACAAAGTCAAAACAAGCAAACTTATATAGCAGTGCTACAGCCAGGAGAGCCCATTTGGATGGGCCCCAATCTTGGGTGGATGGGTGGGTAATGATGGGGAACAGGGTTAAACTCCAGCACCTTAATGTTGCTCCTAAGCTGCAGTGTTGGGCAGAGCGGTCTAGGATGAGCCCCGTGGCCCCCAGGCTACAGCACCAAGTGGGCAGGCTATGGGTGGGTGGACCTGGATGCAGAATGGTTGGGCCAATCTATGGTTTCAAAAAGTGACAGAGTTGTAGTAATCTGCCAGCTCTGAATATCTCTTAGGGATAATCCAGTTTGACCCTGGGGATTCCTGGTTCCATTTCATAGTGTCAGCCCTGTGAGAGAACAAACAGCAAAAGCGATGACAATTTTTTTTGTCAGCTATTTTTATTTCCTAGTTCCGAATTCAAGCTGAGAGATAAGCCCTTTTGAATGCATACCCATGATGAAGCTAAGAGGTAATTAATAAAGTATTATCATAGGTTTGAGAACTAAGGCTGCAGCACCACTAGGCTCCTGTCCTAGCACCCAAGGTTCCAATTGCTGGCCCCATGTGCTGGGGGCTCAGCTGTCAGCCCTGCATACTGGGGTTCCAATTCAAGCCCTGCGACCATGTTGTCCCCGTGAATCAGGGGCTCTGCTGCTTCCCCATACACCAGGTTCCTGGCTGCCACCTCACAGCTGGGAGCTCTGTTGCCAGTCCCATGTGCTGGGGTCTTGGTTTGAGTCTGTATGCAGGGGACTCTCCTGTCAACCTCGTGCCTGGGGTCCCAGCTGCTGGCCCCACATACTGGGATTTTGCTCCTGGCTTAAGCTGTGGGTGGAGGGTGGACAGAAGTAAAGGGGCTCAATACCCCCACTTTAAACATGTCCCCACACCACTGGGGAAAATGCTGTTGATTTTATGAAAGTGGATTTTTTTAAAAACCATGATCATTGAAAATTAACAGATGCTGATCAATTATATCAAATAGACTGAAGTTTCATACTCTTAAACATACTCCTTCCCTTATCCTAAAAGCCTAAAAGTTCATTTTAACTAAAATAAAAGGAAATTCTGCTGGAAAATCCTTGTTAAAGCTGGAAGAAGTGGGAAAGGTGGGATGACTCTGTATTGGAAACTTACAGAAAGTTCCAACTTAAAGCTTTCATTTTAAATGCAAAGCTTTTCACCTGTCCTGCTACAGCCAAAAGCATGTCACATAGTAAATGGAATTTGTTTCCTCCAAATACATGCTGCTGACTCACTGGGTTTTTTTTTTTCCTGGTTACCTCAATTTCACCAAAAATTGTCAGTGACACAAAATCTAAAATGCAGCCTCAATGTTGTACAAGACAGTAAAATTTTACTAACATAACAAATCATGTTCTAACATAACTTTCATATATAATGTATGGATTTTAAGTCTTTGTATTGTAAAGCAGTTTGGAAATTGCTTGAGTTTAAGCAAACAACCCGTCAAGTAACTGTGATCACGCACGCATGCACACACACATTTCTGCTTCCTGAATTTATTGCTCAGTAGGAAAGGTTCTGGACTGAAAGAACACCAGAGAAAGAAGTTGTCCACTTATCTACTCAGCAGGCATTGGTAGCATCACTGCCAGCCTTCCTATGCAGTCCTATCTACATGCCTCAATATGATTTTGGAGGAGCCATTTATAGGCCATGTCTAGATTAGAAAAGTGAGATGTGTTTAGTAAGCATGTTAATGTAATTAACATTTTAAATGCCACTCACATCCTAGTGTAGACAAAGAGAGCACTATTTAAAAGCAGGGTAAGCTTGTCGACTTTAATGTCTCCCTCCTCTTTTGATGATAGGTTCTTAATGAATTTTATAACTGGTTTATCTAACCTTGTTGAAAAAGCATCTCTTTTACCCCACCCTGAAGAAACCTTGAGATGCCCTGAACCAAATGCATCTTCAGAAACCCTAACCAAACCCCTCCTAAGCCACAGAGTCCTCTAGTGACAAGGAAGCTGCATGCTTTTCACTCTACACACCTTTCAGGCAGACTTCTAGCTGCTCTGGCCCTTTGCCAAAGGCTATACTAAGGCATTGACTTTGGTGCTGTGCAACAGACATAGCAGGATGAACTAAATATGGAGTGGCTAAAGTCACATGTTCGCTGCAGTCAGTATATCTGTGAATTGGTCTTGCTTGCAATGCATTCTCAGTCAGACACACACACACACTCTCCCCCAAATAATTTCTTCCTCTTGAAAAGGTGTCTGACCAATGACTAAGGCACGGATGTAAATCCCACACCTGCATGCCAGCAGAATCTATATGTCCACCAAAAGAAATGAAGCAGTCATGAAAAAGAAAAGCCATGTACCTGTACTTAACGTGTACTGAGCTGAGAGAGAATTGAGCCAACCACTGTGAGCCCCAGGATGAGAAGAGAGGAACCAGACATTGCCATTACTAGGAATGCAGACTAGATAGTCACAGTGCTCCTCTTGTGGCAGCACATTGCTGAGGTGACTCAGCCCAGGGAAGAATTGGGCAAGACGCTACAGCCAATGGCTGGGAAGGCCTGTTTGACCTTCTTAGAACTAGTACTTAGATTTACAGTGAGACAGGATGTAATTCAGTAGGAGAAGGAGCGAAGCTGATGGATGGGGAGGGGGAGGGGCAGGAGGAACCAAGTTCTGAATTCATGGAATTTTGTGCAGCTCTCTGTTCTTTCTGAGGGCCTATCCTGAAGTCATTATTCTTTTGGGTTGAACTTTTCTTTAGAACTGTCCCCTTTAACGATACACAAACTTTTTTTTTTTAAACGAAAGCACTTCAGTGAATAACAAAGACACCTATTTTCACTGGCATCTATATTAGTTTTCAGAATGTCTGTAGACCCACATAGCTATCTGGTTGATATGATCCGTTTCAAAGGCTACTTCATCTAGTGTAAACACTCTGTGAAAGATCTCCAGGGTGATGTTTCAAGGAGATTTTGATAACCACAACTGTCCATGTTTGGAGAAAACAACTTTAATTTTTTCCTCCGCAGCCTTTTTTTTTTTTTAAGCACAAAGATATGTGTACACCAAATTTAACCTAGAATTGGATGGCCAGATGTAGGACAGCTGATTTTCTGCCCATCACTACTTTAGCATACCATTGCAGAGCAGGAGTCCCACTCAGAGAGCCCATTGAACATACCATCACTCCAGGGGGTAAGAGCTACCGTCTAGAGGCAAACTGTGTATCCCAAGACAGCTCTAGGCTCTTGTTGCTGGTCCAGAGCTCTGAAAAAGTAAGGGCAGGAACTAGCCTTTAGTTCTTTTGTAGTTGAGTAACTATCATAATGATTCTTCAAAACTAGAATGGATTCCCACCTTTTGGTGGGAATCTACCTGCCCCAAGGAATAAGCCACATGGTTAACACTGGGCAAGATATTAATTTTAAAAAGGTTTCTTCTTCCCAATCTTCCCCAAATAAGTTTGTCTGTTTCAGTTTGAGAAAACATCTGTTGATATTGGAACAAGTGTAAAAAATCTTTCAAATTCTGAGTGTGCAAGAAGAATGGGACAATGCTCTCATGTGAAAATTTGTTGTGAGTTTTGAAAAAAATCTTTGCTCTATGACCTTTGGCAAGACTCTTACCTTTACTGAGCTTCACTTTCACAATTGTCAAATGTAAGGGAGCGGACAGTCACGCAAGGGTTTGGTGTGGACATCTCCATGCTCCCAGAAGAGGCGGAGCCTTGGGCAGAAGGAGTGGTTTACAGGGCAGCCATCCTTGATTGCTGCCTGGACTACAGCACACACCCTCTTCCTCCAGCTTTCAGAGCCCCCAAGAGCAGTGTTTTCCAAATGGTGTTCCGTGGAAACCCAGGGTTCTGCGAAGTGAAAATAAGGATTCCACAAGCAAATTCCATTACCATAACATTTTATGATTTAGACAAAGAATAATTAATATTTAAGCATTTATACATTTTATTGACAACAATTTTCATTTGTTTGCGCCACGATAAGTGTCCCCGAGTAATGCCAGCTTAGCCAGAGAGTGGGGACAATGGTGTCACTACTCAGTGCTGCATGCGCAGTCAGTAATGCGATCACCTGTTATATACCACCATAAATCCCCGTACTCACTCAGAGAGAGGGGTTAGGGAGGGGTAAGTGAAAGGACATGAGGGAGGAATGAGGTACAAGCCCCCAGTGGGGCAGACCAGGGAGGCTCTTAGTGATCCTCAGGGTGGAAGCTCTCCCGCAGGGCCTCCTGGATACTGACAGCCCCCCGATGGACCTCCCAGATGGCAGCCTGCAGAAAGTGCAGCCAGGCTCACAGCAACGCGTCCATGAGAAGCACCAGAGTGCCCTGGGGCAGCTCTGGCTCCATGTTGCAGAGTGCTGTAGTGTCCTGAGTGAGGGCAACTAGAGCACACAGAGACAAAATGCTTTGCTGTCCTTCATCGAGGTAGACAAGCAAGCAGGGAAACCTGAGAACTGGCTGTCCGGGGGAGTCCCTTTAAGCACAGACCTCAGATAGCCTCAGGCAGCAGCCCCACACAGTAAGTCCTGACCCGGTGCCCTGCTGGAACTGGTTCCAGCCAACCTTAAATGCGATTCAGAGTCCACTCAGTGTTGACGTGTTATTTCGAAATAGCAAAATGCTATTTCAAAATGCATTTTGTGTGTAGACGCGTTATTTTTCTAAATAAGCTATTTCGAAATAAGGTATTTTGAATAACACTGTAGTGTAGACATACCCTCACTCTTCCCTTCTGCAGACTAAATAGACCCAACTTCCTCAGCCTCCCCTCATAGGTCA
>JANRFK010004149.1:84355156-84387647 GCA_030068395.1 Apalone spinifera
TAGTTCCCTGGATTGTCCTTCTTCCCTTTCTTAAAGACGGGCACTACATTTGCCAGACTCTGATGACTTTGCCCAGTGCAGGAGGTATTTCCAGATGCAAAAAATTTCTATGAGATGCAGAGTATTTGACACCTACTCCATTCCCTCTTCTTTTGTCCATCTTCTGTTTTGCCTCCCTCCCTCCCTATTTCTTCCTAGCAGTATTAGATCATGACTAGTTGATCCTGCCACGCTGAACTGGCCCCATCAGAAAGAAGTACCGTCTACCAGAGTGTGCAAACTAATTTCACAAGCAGAGAGGAAATACTTTGGTCAGCAGGAAAAAGTGGTCTATTGGCATTACACCAAATGATCTGCTTGACAATAGTAGATAATTGGTGTAATTATAGCAAATAGGTTTAAAGTCCAATGACACCACTTATTCACTATTGTAAAAAAAAAGTCATTTAATGGATTGCAGGGTTAGCAGGGCATTAAAGAGACATCAGCTTGGGTACTATGGTGATGAGCACTTCAGAAATGTCTATAAATAAAGTGGAAGAAAGTGAAACATCACAAAGCTCAGCAAAAATCATAAACTCTGCAATCATAGCATTTCTCTGCATGATAGACTTTCCCTGCATGTCTCTTCATAAAATTGATTAAATGTTTTTTTTTCCCAATTTCTCTGGAAACCCTAAAATACTTTCTATAGGCATTCCCTGCAATTGGTGTTAAACTAACTGGTCTGTAATTTCCTGGTATGGCTTTAGGCCTCCTCTTTAATAATTGGATTATGCTGGCCAGTTTCCAGCCTTCAGGGATATCTCCTGAACTAAGTGAACTTGTAACAATATAAGATAAAGCTTCTCCAATTCCTGTCCTTACTTCCTTTAGCACTTTGAGGAATTGTTGCCCAGTCCTGAGGCCTAAGCAATTTTAAGCGCTTAACCTTTTCACAACCATTTTCAGGAATTATGTTTTCTGCAGCTTCTATAGCAATAATCTGTGGGGGGGATTAGATCTAGGAATAGTAAATATCCATTCTTTTTGCATTTTAAGACAAAAGAGGAATAATTGCATCACTTCTATAATATATTAGCAGAGATGGCAGTTTTTAAAGTGGAAGCCCTTGGATGTTGCCCCATAAACCTATTATGTTTATGCAACAGGTTGAACCTCTCTGATCTGGGAGACTATGGTCTGGCAAAGACCATGAATGTTGCCAGTCCAGAGAGCCCCTCGACTAGAGAGCACAGGGGGCTGGACGTCCAAGTGCGATGGACAGCTGGCAGCCAAAAAAACCAGGGAACCTGGTGCTGGGGGACCAGAGAGCTGGAGGCTGGGGCCACAGACAGCAGCAGAGCCTGCTCAGGGGCATGAAGCCCGGTGGCTGGGCCGGATTGGGGTGCAAAGCCTGGAAGCCAGGTCTAGACTAGCAATGGCACCCAGCTAGAGCACAGAGCCTGGTGGCTGGGGCTGGCCTGGCAGCGGTACTCAGCCAGGGGCATGGAGCCCAGCAACCTGGGCCAGATCTTGACCAGTAGTAGCACCTGGCTGGGGATGTGAAGCTGGGTAAGGGCTAGACCAGCAGTATGCCCAGCAGGGGGTGCAGAACCCGGGGGGGGAGGGGAGGGGACAGCAATGGTGACTGGCCAGGGATGCATAGCCTGGTAACCTAGGCCACGGCCGGACTGGCAGTGGTGCCTAGCCGGGGGCACGGAGTCTGGAGCAAACCAGCAGTGTCACCCAGTTGGGGGAGTGGAGCCAGACTGGCAGCAAAGCCTGGCTGGGGGTGGCTGCCCAGGGGCAGGGAGCCCATGGCCTGCAGCCCCAGACTGGCAGCGGGAGGATCACAGGACAGAGTGGAGAATCTACCTCAAACTACTGACAATTGCCCCTTGACCTTTCTGAAACACTGTTTGGCTCTTGTACTGAACAGGTTCGTTAATCCCTATCCACTGAGATTTACACCTGGTGAGGATTTGCTCTACCTTTCTCCTGTAAAATCATTGCTTGCTCCTTTGCATTAGCTGTAGAGCAGGCTCCTCAGACCTCTAGGCTATTGGAAGCATCTCTATCTGAAATCAGAACCCCAGCATTCCACGGACTTCAATTAAATTAGTCCTGATTTTATCCAGAGCAAGTAACAGGAGAACCACACTCAAAGAACATATATAGATACAAACACTGACTATAACATAACTAACATATATACTGCAATTCAGTTTGTGAAAACTTGGACCAAGAGCTTTGGCAACTGAAGCTATGTCGGTGTGACCATTTGTTATGAAAGTCTGTGAGCTCTTGAAAAGTGATGGCTATTAAAATAATATAATATTGCTTGCTCTTTTCTCAGAACTGTTGTTTCATATTTCTGATGTCCCCACATGACTAGGTTTCCACTTTATGCTAAAAACTTATCTGCCCTAGATACAAGGCAAGAGTATATGCCACTCAGAAATGTTACTAAATGTCCATGACACATTTATTTAAAATCTAAAATAGGAGATTAATGATGTGCCCTTTAATGCAAAGTGCATCATATCCCATCTCAAACTCCTCATCCCCCTAGTTTAGGAATAAATAATCCATGCATTCACTTTTCCCACTTGTCAAATGCGGGCAGCAGTGAAAATAAGCAGCACAAATTGGCAGATAATGCACCTTATTTCCATGTAGAAGCAGGTGCATTTTCCTCAGCATAAGCAGCAAGATGACACTGATCCACTCTGACAGGCAGGCTGATCTAAAATTACTCAGCACACTTTGCCACTGGTTGGGGGAGTCTCCCATGAGCTTACTCGGAAACTCTTCAATCCCCAGGGTGCTAATTAAAATTTACTGGATAATATTTGCAGGACTCAATGGCCCTAGTTACAGCAATTATCAGTTACTAAATGTTAGTGCCAGAAATGGCACCTGATGATTGGCTGCTTATTCAAGAGGGTTTCCTTTTGTTCTTTTCCCCCTTCAATTCTTCAAGTACAGTATCATATCTGGATGTCTCAATTGGCTTTAGACTAAAAATCACTTAGGAGTTTAATTATCAGTTTCTCATTGGGCTTCCTGCCAAACAGTCGTTATGGATTTATAAAAGAGGTAAACTCTGCTAACAAAAGCCTCTCTGTTTGCAATCAGAGCCCAGCAGCCCACTCTCACTGTAAGTAGGAGAGGTCAGACAGGTGCCCTGACAAAGCGGAGAGTGCAGCACTTCCAAATTACATTCACAGTTCAAATTTGCTCAACCAGTCTATTAAGTCAAGACCTGTTAATCCATCATACAGGTGGTGTGAACAACCTCAACCAAATCAACATAAAAGGCCATCAGCCAAAGTGCACAGACCAGTTAGCTGCTAGATTTTTAACTGGAAAAACTTAAACGAATCATCTAGCAGCATTTTAAAGACTAACAAAACATATAGATGGTATCATGAGCTTTCTTGGGCACAGCCCACTTCTTCAGATGACTTTCATAGGTTTTAAAGTGCTGCTAGACTATTCATTGTTTTTTAAGTTTTTCCAGTTACAGACTAACTCGGCTACCTCTCTGAAGATTTTAAACTGTAAGGTACTTCGTATATATTGGAATAAGGATGTTCTCAAAAGACAAGCATTTTTAAATATTTTGTAAATCTACATCAGAAGAATGAATATTTGTGCATGTTTGTTTTTGAGAGTGATCAATAAAAAGTACATTCCCAATGTCCATTTCAGATATTACTAGTTGTAGCCAGTCTCAGGGTGCATTCTCCTCCTTTTCTCTCTTCCCCCATTCTTGGGACAACCACATCTTTAGTATCTGCATTTCCCTAAGCACCAAACAGTTCAGGGCTTAGAATGGAATTGAATGCCAAAACTGTATTTTAATATACAGCCGCTAGATGGTGCTGTGTTCAATATGCCTTACCTGAACTGTTATGAGTACCCTTGGGGTGCTCGAGAGAAGTCTGGCGAGTATGTCAACAAAACTGAAATTTGGAAAAAAACTGAATTTTTGTTTTAAGTTTTACAGTGCTTTATTATTTTTGTACTTTTTACACTCAACAATTTCATCACCCACCCAGCTACAATTAAGTGGTTTAAACAATACTGTAGGTACTGGGGGTACTTATAATTTTTTTAAAGGGGTAATTTATAAAAAAGGTTGAGAAACACTGAGCTATAGCATGCATGAAGTGTCTCCTTCAGGATACATAACTTGTTCCTCTCTCCATAATGGAAGCTCTGTAGCCATTCCATATCTGGAACAACAGTGAGAGCTGATAGTAGCAGCTCTGCAATGTACTGTGTACAAGGAATACATGACATGGTGTCAGAAGTAAATGTTGCCTATCTTGTGCCAGAGAAGAGGAGAAAAAGAAAAAAAAAACATCAAGAAAGATTGCAAAGAGAAGAGGGAAATGGCATCAAAAGTTGCAGGCTCATTCTCCTCAACAAGCTTCAGTGAACTTTGGCTTTGATGGACCTTCAGAATGTACAGAATAGAGGCAGCATTTGCAAAATTTTGTATTGCTGCTAAACTCCACAAGGAAACAGGAGACATTGAGGTTATCACTTTAAATTTATGCTATGGGAAAGCAGGCATACTTTTAAATAATCTTACCTATGAAAGCTTATGCCTTAATAAATCTGCTAGTCTCTAAAGTACCATGGAACTCTTCTTTTTTTGGAGGGGCGGGGGGAGAAGAGAGAGGCAAATACAGACTAACACTCCTCTGAGACTTTCAATACTTTGCAATTACTGATAATAGTGCTAAATGGACTTCAGAATTCAAGAACCAGAGGTAAATATTGAATCTTTTTAGAAGAGCTTTATATATTTTGGCAGAAAATTGTGATTGTGGCACTGTAAAATGTGAAAATATTAGAAATCAGTTACTGGGCTTAGAGAAAAAAGTCTCTTGCAGTTACAACTAAAGAGAGACTTAATGCTTCAGTAAGAAAACAACAACATAAAGTTTGCCAAACCTGAATGATTAGAAACTAGGTTAGATGCAGAGAGGGATGAGGGCTCTGGCTGAAGTGCAGGCTGCAGGGTCATGCTGAGGATGAGGGAATTGGAATGCAGAAGGGTGCTCCGGGAGTGGGTGGAGGGACTGGGGAGCAATAGGGTGCATCAGACTGGGATCAAGGGTTTGGAAGGTGGGAAGGGAATTACAGTTGTAGCAAGGTATTGGGCATGGGTGGGGCTGAGGGATACATGAGCTAGGTGATACTTAGTTGAAGCAGCTCCTAAAACAGCGGCCTGTCCCCCCTCTGAGTCCCACAGGGAGACATGGCCAGGATGTCCTGTCCACAGGCACCTCCCCCAAAGTTCCCAGACAATGGGAGCCTCTGAGCCAGTGCTAGGAGCAGGGCAGGGGATGGAGACCTCTGACTGTTCCTCTTCCTGGGAGCCATTTGGAGTAGGACAAGGCAAACACCCAACCCCACTTCCCTTCAGGCACTGGGAGGCTGAATTGAAAGGACTGTCAGGCCAGATGCAGCCCATGGATTGTAAGTTTTCCAACCTCTGGGACTAGATGATCATGATGGTCCCATTTGCTTAAAGTCAATATGAGCTACAGCAAGCGTGCAAGAAGTAGTTATCATAAAGCTATGAGACAAATTGCAGCCTATGAAACCTTTCAGACTAAATGCACAAGATAGGAAAAAATGTGGATAGTTGTGTCCAGACAAAGGTATAAGATATAACAAATTGACAAAACATGGACATTTTGCAACTGTTTGCTGCACTAATACAGTTAAGGAATTGAGTATTCTAGACAGACAAGAGCTGTTATTTTTGCGTTCTGTCTCATGTGATAACACTGAGCCTGTCTGGAGAGTGAAACTGAATAATCACGGAAAGACTACTGACATTAAGACTGACTCCAAAGCAGACACGACAGTAACATAAAGAAGGGATGTATAATCCCCTTGAACCTCGCTCAAAGCTGAATTCTCCTGACACAACCCTGACTAGTTCTGGTGGCATTCTGAACTGCATGGGCCAGTTTATGTCAGAACTAATTTACAAAGACACAATTTTGATACTTTAATCATACACAAAGACCATCAGCCTTCTCAGAGGCAGCCAAAGGGAAAGGTGGAACAATTCTATGGAGCATTTGACAATATTGAGACTTTTGAAAGGAGATCCAGCACAAATAACTAATGCAAAGAACCAATGTTAAACCATACAACGTACAAACACCTCTACCAGACAGAACTTGGAAGAGATTAGCTGCAGATGCATACAAATTCAGAGATCACTACATAATCATAGTGGACCATTATTCCAGGTATATAGAAATAATGGGCTTGAAAGACCAAAACATCACTGTGTTATTGAGAAACTGAAGTGCACTTTTGCTCATATCAGCACTCTAGAACAACGAGTGACAATCACCTTGTGGGCTATTGTCTTAAGTCACTCCAAATGAAATACGATATTGCTCTTATTACTAGCAGCCCACATCACCCACAAGTGAATGGAAAAGCTGAGAGAGCTATATAGACAGACAAGAAAGAAAATTATACAGCAGGAAGATCCATTCACCAGTAGCAGCTACAGGATATAGTTCAGAATACCTCCCTCCTGATGGGAAATCAGGACTACTATTCCAACTTTGGAAAACAATCTCTCTCTCTCTCTCTCTCCAAAGTAGCCAGACATGCAAAGAGCAGCCAAATTGGATAATAGTGGAGAAAAAGTGAGCTAATGAACAATTTTATAACAGATTTTACTCTGTTAAATAACTGCCAGATCTAATACCTCGTGACTATGTTTGTGTCAAAGTAGATGAAGAAAAAGCATGGAGAGCTCCAACTGTTGCAAAGAAAACAAATCAATGCCCAAAGCATATTTGAGTAAAGTTGACAGTAGAAAACTCAGCAGAAATCACCAACATCTTCAGGGTTCTTTTTTTATTTACCAAGAACCACCAACAGAGCACACGCTACAGATGGCAGACACAGAATAAGATGACGACACCAAGATTCCCCAAACAAACCAGAGACCATGATTGCAACTAATGGACAGTCAGACGATCAATTTGTTAGACATTTGGGTCTTGTCATTAAAAACCATTGAAATTCAAAGACACAGACTGATACATATGGAATTTCAGAGATAGTATGATAGCGTTACTTTTGTAAATGGTAATGTAAAACCCAGTGGGGAGATGAAACAGAATGCTAAAACTGTGTAATACTGTACAGGCACTAAGTAACTACCTTACCTGAGCTGATACCCTTAGCCAGCAATGTACTCAAGTACCTCATAGATGGAATATCGGTAGCCAGTCCACATCTTGTACAGGAGCCAGACCTGCTAATAGCAGCCCTGCAACCTACCATGTATAAGCAGAACAGTTCAGGACTAGCTCCTCCACAAATACTAATCTCTGGAAGAGAGCCAGGGATAGTACCTGTCCTTAGCCCTTCTCCACACTTGATCATAGTGTTGGCCAACCTGTATACAGTGGTGCATAACAACTGCATTCCCATTATTCATAATTTTCCTGCATGCCTACCCTCTGGCGCAGTTGTGCCATTAGATTTGTTCAGTCTGGTGTAATCTGGTCCTTTGCATATGTAGGAATTAACCATTGTTAAATGCAGCCACCTCCTCATTTGAAGTGTGGAGCTGTTTCACAGGACATAGACGCTCTGTGTATCAATTCAGGGAAGGACGTAAGGAAAAACTAACAAACTAAAGGGCAAACTGCAAACTTTTTTTGGGGGGGGGAAGAGTGAGGAGAATGCAATGACAGAGTGTTTTAATCTGAGCAGAGCCCCTAGTTTATATCTTGTTTCAAAGATGTCCTATCTAGCATCAGAATGTTTACCACAATTATGCAGGAGTATTATTTAAATAGCATCTCATATGACAGAGTCAACCTACCAAATCACATCTTCCTGTCAACACCTCGGCCATCCAAAATACCATGAAGCTATTAAGTCAAATAAAGTGTCCCTGTAGCAGCTAGTCCACTTGCTACCCCTGCTGATCCCAAAGTAACTCACCTGGATATTGTACCTCAAATCAGTCAGGAGGGAAAAAACAGCATAAGTGCTGAGAAAAAAGAAGTAGGATGGCAGCAGATAGAAGACAAAACAAAGCTGGGTAAAAAAAGAAGAAATAAAATTGTGAGTAAAGGAACAAAAGGGAGAGTAAGTAGAGAGGAAAAAGAAAGAAAAAACACCATTTGATCACATACTTGATGTACTATCTCAGAAAGAAAGAAAAAAGAAAGAAAGTAGTGGCTATCAGCTTATTGAACTTTAGATCTAAATAAAACTCAATTCCTAGGGTTCTATTCTGCGCTACTGAATGATAAACATCTTTTGTATCTGTGCACTGACTTTGTATAGAACCACTGAACATTCCATAAATACTACATATATGTACACACCACACTCTAATATCATTCCCAACAATCTATTTTTCTTTTAATGTCTTCAATTAATCTACCTTCACGAGCATTAGAATAAATATCAGTATCAATTTTTTTTAAAACATAACACCTACCATTACAAACAAGTTTGAAACTCAGTAAATTGGTCAACAGTACTTTTTGTCTTTGCTCTTGATTTCAAGCAAAATAAAGGTTATTTCCAAATAGATGGCTAGTCTTAGAATGACACACCTTGAAGTTGACCTAAGTCCCTTAAAGGAGCCTTAGCTCTGCTATCAGAAGACATTTGGCTAGTAAATAAATAAATAAATAAATAAATAAATAATTTCCCTCTATTTCATCCCAACTTTCTAGAGATTTGAATGGTACCTATTTACAGATTGATATTAATAATTGCTACAGTTGATGGCACTTTGAGAAATCTCACATCTCCCCTAATTGCTCTGTTTCTTTAGTGGAAAACTTTCCATCTATGTTCCTGGGTGTCTGCATCCAGGTTCCTTGAAGTAGGGATTGAGAGACTCAAGAAGATTCTAGAAACCCCATCAGGCCATGTCACTTCTGCTCGTCACAAATGTTCCGTGGCTATACTATTGCAGAGCTCCAAAAAATGACAAGATGCTTGAGCTGGTACCCTTCAAACTGAATTTGAACCTTCCTCCACAGTAAGTCTATTGGACACCATCACTGAAAGGTTATTTTCTCCCTCACAGAGCAAGCAGTTGCTTATTGCACGTGCATCTGCCAAAACCAATTCTGCTGAGGCACTGGAAAGAAGAAGATTCTCCTTCCCATGGAGCAGAGACAGCTAACATTTTGCTAGGAACATGAGTTGAAAGGCTTACTAGTGCCAGGAGAGATTGCTGGGAGGGATACAGGGAAATCCTCTGCCTTCATGATAGCAGCACATGAGACTCGCAGTCTTAACTTTTTCCTCTAGCATACTTTTATTTTAAGGTATGTTTGCTTTTTTGATCATTAACTTAAGAACACGATTCTTCTTTCACTGAGGCTGAATTTACATCTGTGTAACTGCCATGACTTCAGTGGAATTACTCCTGATTTACATTGGTGCATCACAGATCAGAATGAAGCCTCAGAAGCATGTGTGTCTCTCATTCTTCCTCCATGAGGTTCAAATCCTTGGATGAGTGGGACCATGGATTGCAGCCTGTGGGTTTTTTAGCCAAGTCTCTTTTTTAAAAAAAATTTACAAGCACCCTAGGAGCAATCATTTCCATAGGATCATTGTGCCTTAATACCCTTTGTCCAGATATTCATGTTTTGTCTTTTTTACTTAAAAAAATAGGAATAGTAAAATACAGTTTTCTGTAAAGATGGTGGAAGAAATGTCTGTGTAACACTTCCATTCTTAGTTTTGAAGATTCAAAGAGAAAGCTTATTTCTTTTTCAATCTATTAGTTATTATAGGAAGTAAATATGATCTTGGAATCAGATCTGTGCAGACAAGCAGATGCAACCGTATGGAGTCTCATACTGATGCCTTTGAGATTTTAGTGCTTTTATGCACTATCCCTTTAAGAAGAGTTCACTGTGGCAAGATCAAAGCAGCCCTGGTGGGTGGCAGAAGTCTGCACTTGGACCTGCTCCTTCCAGCCCTGGCAGCAAACGCAACATGTTCAGACTTCAGATGCATAGTTGATTGGCTCTGAGCCAATCAGGTGGCCTGTAGTCAATCCACTGGCCTCACTTGTCCAGGACTCAGCTTCTGCTCTGCAGCCATATTCCTCTCATCCAAGAAAAGGCATGTTGGCATGAGAAAGGTCAGAGGTGGGATTCCTCTGAGTCCTCTATTCTGGAGGATGAGTGAATGCATGAGCATCCATTTCAGCCTGTCCTCTAATCAGTTAGGCCTTATGGAGGTAGGGGAGAGCTGTGTGTTTTGGTTTTTGCAAATACAAAGTAACATGAAATGAAAAATGATCTATGAATAAAAATAAATTAAATAATCAGTGTGCTTGCAGCTGACCTCCCCAACGACTGTGATCAACACTGCTGACAGCTGGGCAGCAACTGCAATTGAGCACCTGCAGCACCTTAGAACCACTCTATTCATTTCCACCCCTTACTATTGTCCTCCTGTGTGTGTGTGACCCAGAGGTTGGGGGTCTTATTAGGCAGGTGAGGGAGGAAGTGGCGAGCCTGGGGGGTGAGGAGATAGGTTGACGAGCTCTTGAGCTCAGTGCCACTTTCCCATGGAGTGACACTGAACAAGGCCAGTGTGGCTGCACCAGTGAAATAGAACCATGCCCCCTACTGCTGGGCAGGAAGTAAAGTCCTGCCCCTCAGAGGACACCCTGCTCCTACTTATAGGCACTGGGCTCATCCTGGCAGCCTGAATCCCTGATCTGGCACATGGCACCCCACAGATGGGTCAGCCAGATCCCAAACAAATGGCCTATGGTCAGGCAGGGAACAGTGGCCTCTGGCTAGATCCTCCCAGTTAGGATGGCAGCAGGGACCTGGGCAGAGTGTACCTCCCTCCCCCATACACACATCTGTGTAGCAGTGGTTAATTATAAGACAAAAATAACACATTTACCAACATATAAAACAATTTTTTTTAAAGTTTCATGTGGCTGGAGAACTCCATGCAATAATTCAGATTGTCATTCGCAATCTCTGCTATTCAGTTTTTACTCTGCTATCTCTGTGATATTTATGCCTACTCTTTTCATTGCTTCTGATCTTAAGTTCACAGCATACACAGAGAATTAGATTAAAAAATCACTATTCTTGCTAAAAGGTTACAGTATCACTACAGGTTGAACCTCTCTAATCTGGTGCTGTATGGTCTAGCCACATCCATGGTCAGACATGATTTTAGTTAGTTGTATTTCCACTTATCATGGGTGTGGCCAAGCCTCATGGTCCAAAAAAGTTTGTTTACAGACACAAGTCCTGGCTCTCAGTGTTCTGTGCTGTTATTTAGCTTTAATTTACCTCTAAATTTATCCTACGGTCCCAGTAAGCAGTGGAAATATTGGTAATGCTGCTGGACAATATTGGTGGTCCAGCATATTCTCTGATTTGGCACCAGTCAGGTCCGGAGGGTGCCAGACCAGAGAGGTTCAACCTGTACTTTATTTCCTAAAACTAAGTACAACAAGCAAGAACCTAAAAATAGACAAGAGAGAGAAAACAGACTGCTTCTTGAGGCAGGAAGACACAACTCAGCTTACCTTTAAGTTGACTTTTTTTCAGACTTACTCTGTTCCCACACTTTGCCGCAGAGCCTCCCAATATACAAAATGGGCCTATTCTGAAAGTGATAACTTGCAGTTATAACATAGGCCTCAAAATATCATTTTCCCCTTCTCTGGCACTTTCTTCTGTTTCTCGTCTAAGCAAAATGTGAACCCAGTTATTTAAAATTTCAGTTAAAACCTAGAAACAAGCTTAAAAAAAATAAATAGAACAAGTTTGTACACCCACCAATCATTTCAAGCCCTCTACTCCTCCTCTAGGATCAGGAACATTGGAAGTTATTGGAATAGTTATTGGAAAACATTGGAAGTAGAGAGTTATTGTCCAAATCATAAAAGGTAAGTGGAGAGACAAATAATATGTAACCCATAGAAAAAAAGAGGAAGTAAATAGCAATCAATATAATCAGTAGTTAAGAATTGCAGAAAATTGATAAGAAAAAACAAGGGACACAATGATACATTTATGGCCATGGTCAAGGACAATAAGAAAGAAGCTTCTAAATATAATACAAACAAAAATAATCCTGATTATGATATTGGTAGGAATTGGAAGAAAAAGGTAGGAGTATTAGTTATAATGTAGAAAAAAAGGCAGACATGTTCAATAAACATTCATTTTATAATTAGGGAAAATGATGTAATCTCATCATATGATAACACTCTTTCTGCGCCACAAGTATCTTTGAAAGATGTTAAACAGAAACTACTAAAGTCAGACATTTTAAATGAGCAGGTCTGAATAAATTGCATCCAAGAGTTTTTAATATAATTGTCTGAGGAGCTCAATGTATTGTTAATGTTGTTTTTAAATACATTTTGGAGCTCCAAGGAAGCTCCAAAAGGCGATAGAAGATTAATATCAAAATTTCAAAACCAGTATCCAGGTAATTATTCTGTCAGACCTGACATCAATCCCATGTAATATTATGGAAAGCTAATACAGGACTCCATTAAGAAAGAATTAAAAGAGGGTAATGTAATTAACACAAATCAACATGGGTTTATGGAAAACAGATCATGTCAAGCTATCATGATTGATATTATGTTTTGGTGAGATTACAAGTCTGGCTGATACAGGTAACAGTGTTGATATAAGACACATCATTCGACTTGGTATCATATGTGTTTTGATTAAAAAAGAGAAAGATATAAAATTAACACAGCACATATTAAATGGATTAAATGCTGGCCAACTGATAGATCTCAAAATGTAACTGTAAATTGGGAAATAGTCTAACAGTCTGTTCTGCCTCATTGGGACAGATACAAGGAATTTAGTCAGCCAATTTATCTTAAAGAGAAGTTCAAGGAGTGGTTTGATTACAGTTCACAATTATCTAAATAGGAAATAAATCATTAACAACAGGCTCTTAAATCTAGCAGAAAAAGGTGTGATGAGCCAATTTCTAGCTTCAACTTTCTGTCAGAAGAAACACTTTTCTGAGGGGTCCTTGAATATTTAAGAATGTGCAGATGTGCTCTTAAGATAAAATCTCAACAAAAAAACCCCACAATAATCATTTTTTGAAAATGAAGGCAGGAGGGAAGACTCAGCCTTCTTCAAAACAGTCATGCCACATAACCACAATCCTTAAACTACAAACTCCGCATATAATTTTATATATAAAAATAAATGTTGGGTCCCTGTTTTCTACAAAGTATTGACATTTCAATATTTACTATTATACAAGATATGCCCTAACACAGCATAAGTACAATAAGCTTTACCAAGTGTATCCCAACATAGCTAAATAATTGCAGTGGCTAATTCGAGTTGTCAAACTAAAGGAACAAGTCCTCCTCCTTTTATATCTCCTTGTCATGTTTGCAGGAAGTGTTTGGGGTTGGGAAGAATTGCTTGTGGTTCACCTGCTGGAAACAGTAGTTCTGATAAGCCAGCGAGGGGATAGGGAAATGCATTGTCCTAAGTGGCAGCACTGTTAGTGGGGAGAAGTTATGTTGTGGGGCATGCTCTAGAGAACATGACTAACTCCCCCAAACTCTCCCAGCTATATGGAACAGAGGAGGAAAGGGGATCTTCAGGAGATCCTGGAAGGAGAAAAAAAAAGCAGGCAGTGAGAAAACAGGGAAAGGAAATAACAGATATGTCCTCCCAATTATTCCCATAATGCTGTCCAACCTTGGTCCTGCAAGACAGCAATGTCCTGTGGACACACCACCATTAGTTCACCACCTGGGAAGCTTCCTTAGTATCAGAGTTAGGATCTTCACTCCTCCGGCAGCTCCAGGGAGAATTCTCTCTACCCCTGTTCCCTTAAAACAAAATATAAAAAGAGCAGCGCTATTAGTTTCACTCAGAACATGGGTTCTACAGCCGCAAACCAGGTCTGCTTTATCTATTGACATGGTCTGACAAGCCAGAGGAGGAAACTTCTCCTGGGAGAACATAATATATTAATGGATGGAGGATATTACTAGAGGAGGATAAAGAGGGCTCTTTAAAGGGGGGAAGGGGAAATGAAAAACCAGTTAACATTGCCTCAAAGTACATTCCACTCATCTAAACCTTTAATGGCAAAGAAATGCCAAAAGGAGAAGTCTTGCCCATGTTGTCCTCACCTGTCAGCACAGTCAGTTATCCATGACATATCATGCACAGGGAAACCAGGACCTCCTCCACACACACAGAAGCATGAAATGCCCCTTCTGTATCTAACTCCTAATTGGATGGAGAACCTGAACTCTGGCATCAGCCATATTAGCAAGAAGACACAAATGTGAGCCATACTTAGCTACTTTTATGTTTTAGGTCAAAGAATTATGCCCCAGAGTAACTTTAATTGGCTTACATCATTTTGTTTGAGAGAAAATATGTAATTTGATATGTAAAAATATATGTACATTCTATATTTCATTTTATACTTTGGATAAGCATACTTGGTCTTGTATTTACATGTGTGGAACTTCCCTAGTGAATTTTTAATCACTCTCTCATCTTTTTTTCCCCCCCCTCACAAGTCAAGTGAATCTCTACATATTTTCCTAAACATTTTCTCTCTAGTTGGGAACAGTAATGCCCCCCCAATAAAATCAAATCTTCAACCGGTATAAATTAGAATAGTTCTACTGAAGACAGTGGACAATAAAAGTAAGCTCTGTTGAAGACAGTATATCTGGTTCATACTGTGACCAAAAGGAAATACACCCAACTTGCAGAAGAAGTATTCCAAGCTTTTGACATGAATGTTTGAAAGAGTTCTTATTCTGAAAAGCCAGAAGACAAAAATATAGTTTTGTCTTTTTCTTCCTTCAAATAAATTACTTCAGTTGTTGTTAAAAAAAAAAAAAAAATCGGGAGTATCTGTTTCTCCATTTATGGCAATCTTGCAATTACAATATCAAACTACACTTCATTGTAAAACTAAACTAAAGAGCTGAACTCAGGTTTATGGAAGGCAAGACAAAGATCAGAGAACATCAAGCAGCATCATACCTTTTGTCCTGCTATGCAATCAGAGATAGACATTAAATACTTTATTCCTCCCACACACATTCTATATTCACTCTTGGAGTCAATGGCAATGAAATACCACATATCATCATTGTTGGAGTTCATTGATATTTCATTTTTCATATCAGCTCAATGTGAACGGAGGCGGTAGAGGGCGGGAAACAATTTTTTAATGTTTTCAGTATAATTACTATATCCAAACTTTAGTTATTTCTTCAAGGAGACTATGCACACCAGCTAACATTTTTGCTAGAATAAAAAGGACATCATTATATTCTCTGTTTTCTGTTCATTGCATTGACTATATGTGCTGTCTTATCTACCTCATATTACAGTGACAATGAGGAATATAAAGTATAATTAAAAATAACTTACTTCAGAAAAAAATTATGATTGTGAGGTGAAACCACTCAAAAGTTAGGACAGGTCAGAAATAAAGCTATCTGCAATTGTAACTCACATACCTTTGTGGTCAGGCATTATGATTCAATCTTTGATTATTGATCACATACTACTTTTTTTTCCCCCCACAGACACTCTGCATCCAGGGACTATGCATGGAGGGGCACGAAAGAAGATGCGCTCCCCTAAATGCCGTGGGAAAGAGGGGAAAAGGGCCCCACAGCAGGCAACTAGGAGGGTGCCTGGCATCAACAGTAGGATTCGGGCTTCCCCTTCTCCCCCCGCAGCACACCAACAGTGTGAAGCAGCGCAACTGGGAGTGGGAGAGCAGAGTGGGCTGGGGTCTGGTTGCTCTACTTTCCCTTGCCTCCAGTGGAGGTGGGGGTGATTTCCTGCTGCCAGCGACAGGCCCTCCTAAATAGTCCTCTGGACTGCATTGCTCAGGGGAGGAGTTTTGTGCAAACAGGTGGAGTGGGAATGGGGAGGATGGAATAGGAGTGGGGCAGAAGCAGGAAAAAGGCAAGGCTTGGGGCAGGAGAGGGATTGTCTTGGGCCCCACGCCCTTCTAGAGATGGCCTTTCCCCAGATTAGAAGTCATAGGGCATTCACATGGCTAGTACCTTGTATCTTTTTTCAGCAGTCACCATTGTCTGCAAGTCTCTGCGTACTGGGACTTATAGTGGAGTGCATTAGATAACCTTGTCAATAAACATCACTACTATAATATTAGTTGCAAAGGAGGGCTTTCTAGTAGTCAGTGCATAAGATTGAAAAGAAAGAATTCTGAGTCTAGACTGCTTTTAAAAAAAAACAAAAAAACACCACTTCCAAAAAAGAGATCTGAAGAAGATATGCAAATTCACACCTAATTTGCATATCTTTCGGCAGCCAAGGGTAGTCTAGACATAGCCTCAGTTACTTGAAGCATGACCTTGGGAAAGTCACGTAACTTCTCTGCCCCTCATTTTCCCCACATTTAAAATGCAATAATACAGCTATGCATTAATGTTTTTAAAAGCACTTTGGGGGTCATCAGATGGAAGTCTCTAGGGAACTGCCAAATTTTATTATTCTTGTAAAATGCAATGGCTGAAAGTCAAAACGTACAAGCTGTTTTAACATGATGAGCTATTAAAATGTGACATTAGCAAAGACTCAATGAGGTCCATTCTGAACATGCAAACCCAGAGCTTGAGTATTCTCCATTTTAATATCAATATCAAATGTCCACAGAATAGAAGCAAACTGCATGCAACAATACTAATATAAAGACCAGGATTCCCACTGGTAACATCGGTATCTATGGTCCTATTAGTCTCAGAGGAGTAGTCTCTGAGGCTACGTATACACAATAGAATTATTTTGGAATAACTGATGTTATTCCAAAATAATGTAGTGTGCAAATAAATTTGAAATAATGGATTTCATATTTCAACTTCTGTAAGCCTCATTTCATGAGGAGTAAGGGAAGTCAGGGAAAAAACACTCCGTTTCAAAACAACTGCTGTGTAGACAGCACCAAAAGTCGAAATAAGCAATTTCTACTTAAGCTATGCAATTAACATAGTTCACCTTGCATAGCTTATTTCGAGTTTAGCCCTGCTGTGTAGATGTACCCTAACTGAAAAATCTTAAACAACAAACGGTCCTGCAGCACTTTAGAGACAAACAAAAAATGTAGATGGTATCGTGAGCTTTCATGGGCATAACCCACTTCTTCAGATGAATGGAGCAAGGGGTCCAGAGGCACAAATGAAAACGATGTCCTATTATCACATTAAAGGAATTCCAGATCATTCCAGAACAGATTCCTCAGACAGTAACACTAAGCATGAACAAAAACTGTGCATTTTCTTGAAGGACTTCACTTAGAAAAGCACCTTAGTTTTAATTAGAGCTGGACGAGCTCAGAGGGGAAAAAAAAATGAGTTCTTAAAACAGGTTTGCCAGGCTCATAAGTCATGAAGAGGTGCTTTTTGCAAACTTCATTAAAGTCAATGAAGAAGAAAAAAAAATAAAGCAGCTAACAGTCTACACTGTTACAAATGTGAGAGCAATCGTCAACCTTTAAATATTCCTCCTCCCTCATTCTTGCAGTCTCCTTGTGCTTTTAAAAAAAGGGAAAGGAAGGTTCTGTTTCAAAAGTTGAGTGCTCAGAGTTCATCCTTCAAATCCCGCAGAAATAAAACAAATGTCTGTACTGGGTCAGTTATGGTCCATCCAATCCCTTATACTGTCCTCTGACACCAGCCAATGCCAGATACTTCAGAAGGAATGCACAGAACAGAACAATTATCAAGAGATACAACCCCTGTTGTTCAGTCCCAGCATCTGAAAGTCAGGGTCTTAGGAACCCATAGAGCATGGAGTCTCATCCCTGATCATCTTGGATAGTAACCACTGATGGATCTATCCTATCTGGATTTATCTCATTTTTTTAACTCAGTTATACTTTTCGCCTTCATAACCTCTTCTAGCAATGAGTTCAACAGGTTGACTGTGTGAAATAGTACTTCCTTCTGTCTGTTTTAATCCTGCTGCCTATTCATTTCATTGCATGACCCTGGTTCTTATGTTATGTGAAAAGGTAAACACTTTCTCTATATCATTCATGGTTTTATGAACCAATAGCATATCTGCCCTCAACTGTCTCTTTTGCAGGCTGAATAGTCCAGATCCTTTTAATCTCTCCTCCTGTAGAAATGGTTCCATGTCTTTAATCATGGACAAAGAGCAAGTGAGCCTGCCAGACAAACACAAGTGAGCTTGTGAGCATCTGGGCCTGCCATTCTTTGCCAGAGATCATAGCTACTGTAGTCGTGTTACTCCTCAGTCCATTGAAAAGGGATATAATTGATATGCCCAGACGAGATAGAATTGAGCCTCTTCTATAGAAAAGTCAGCAAAGCACCTGAAAGTTTAGTAGTTTACCCTTCTATTTCTGTGACAGAATAGTAAATATCTTCAAACATCCCTCACCTCCACCATTGCCACTCACCTAGCTACCATCACTGTTGCTGTGTTCCTGACAAAGGAGGGGGGAGGGGGGAGAAGTAGGGCATGGTAGAAGAGCTGTGTGTGAGAGAGGGAAAAGCGATACCCAACACCCATAAAAAATTTGTTTTTAATTCCCTGGCTATCACAGATAGAGGCTGCTGCTAGCATTTAAGATAAGATTAGTTGGTGGTGTGCTATCAGCACCTCCACATTTTCCCTACAGGGACTCCTTCTGACAGGCTGAAGCTGGAGGCATGTCTGAGGATTAACACGAGCTAATGATTATACACTAAAGCTTTGGAACTGTCGGACTAATAGGATTAAGCAATACCAGATGCAGGTCCCCGTTCAGGTTAAAAATGCACTTTTTACATTACAAAGTCAGACAGATCCCTTTGAACATGCAATGAATATGGATGTTTTCAATTATCACAGTCTTCCAGGGCTATACGATATGGTAAATTAATCCCTTTAGAACATCGGAAACAGGACAAAATAGCCTTCTTGAAGCTGAAATCCTTCGTTTTAGATTTTCTTTCATGGGGATAAGCAGTGGTGCACCACACATAATTAATCTTATTACAGACAGAGAGAAAAGAGAAATAATAATAATAAAAAAAAGAGATGGCCAAAAATTGTTTCAATATTTGAGATACTAAGGGGTGGGGAGTGGGAAAACTTTAAAATCAACATCTCAATTAATTTCAACAACAGTGAAAAACATGGGGATACTGCGGTAAATGAATCTTTCTTTGCTACCCTTCAGGCAGCAAACACACACAATAAATACTACTACCACTGCTACTGCTAACAAGGTCAGCTGAAAAAAGGCAATTGCCAAGAGAAGAGGTCTCTATCAGAACAAAAAAGACTTTGGATCAAATTCAGTTCTGGCATAAGGGGTTGCAAATCCATAGAAATTTGTCAAGGTGCAGTCATTTGCCCCAAGCACAAATTTGACCCCTTTGTATTTAGCCAATTTTAGAATGTAGTTTTCTGGATGGAAAAGGATAAGGAGAAAAACAAATTATAGACAGTAATGGAATCCTTATATCCCACAGCAAGACAAGCAAGATCTCTGCCTCTTTATCACTGCATTTTAGAAGAAAATGTGGAGTAATAGGATTTAGCCATTGAAACTAGAGAAGAGTAAACATGAAAATACTTGGTGGTTCTGTCTGGATAAGTATCCAAAAGTTCAGACACTGATGGACTTCCTTTAAAAAGAGAATCTGAGTCAAAGTACTACAATCTTTCCTCTTAATGCTTCTCTGATATTTTAAGGAATTAGCAGAATAAAGTCTGGATTGGAAAGGGAAAGGGAAAAAATTGAGAAAAATATAAAAGGAGCCTTACCAGGAGATTAAATCTTTATCACTTGGTTGCTTCCATTAAACTCATTTTCAGCCCATCATTAACAAGAACAAGCCATTTTAGCACAAGATAATTCCACTTAAGTCCCTACATCAAAGGACATGAATTCTTACCTTTTATTTAAGGCTGGAGGGTGTGGAAGATCCCAATACTTTTCTCTTGTAATATTTGGGAAGCATAAGGAAAAGACAGAGAACCACTGACCTAGGATATCACAAGTAACTATAAATACAATCTTTGCATGAAAAAGAATTGCAACATATTAAAACTTGAGTGGACCTCTTCAGGAAGTGGATCTGAAACACACTGAAAACAATTAGCACAATGTGGATGATAGCCCAAACTCAGAAGAAAAACCAACAGATTCAAATACAAGAACAATCATACTTGATTTCACTCATCAAACTTTGTGTTCTTTATTTCTGACTGAAAAATTATGGAACAGTTACATTATATTTTATTTTATCCACCACAAAAACGATAATTAAATGTGAGAAGCTAGGTACCCATAAAATGTCACTTTAAAATATATATTTTAATGACCTCAAAACAGACAAAAGTTAAATTAGGCACACACAAAAAAAAGGGGGGGAGAGAGGGATTTTTTCCACTTAGCTGACACTGCATTACACGTTCTGATAATTTACAAACATTCAACATTTGAGAATACAAACATATTCTAACAGGTAGTTTGAATAGAGTCTAAGCAGCAAGAAAAATTCAGACTAGAAATACAGCATAATTTTTAAGAATGAGAGTAATTAACCATTGAACAACTCACCAAGAGTTCTGGTGGATTCTCCATCACAGATAACTTTTTAACCAAGACTGGATATTTTTCTAAAATGTGTTTTTTGGAATTATAGGGCTTTGGCATCTAAGAAGAGATCAGGAGCTCATCTTTTAGATTTAGAATTTTTTAAACCATATGCCCAAGTATTTGGAGAATTTGAAGTATAGTTAGGAATACAATGTGCAGTTCTCCATACTCCGATGAGAACTTTAGAGACATTTACTGCCATTAACTACCTATTATAAAGGACAACAATTTATTGGAAGCAGGTCCTTTTGTTAAAAGTTGATTGCCTTTCTATACAAATGAAAGTTACTCTACTTCAGCATGTACTTATTGACACTGATACAACTTTTTGGAATATAGATCTGAATTGTTCTTGTTTTTCCCAGCGGATGATTCAGTGGAGTGGTCAGTTCTTCTTTATTAGCTTCCTAAATGCTCTTGGGTCAGGCTTAGTGTCAGCTGTGATTCCTCTTTCAGAGCTTCATCAGTTTACAGCTAGACCAGTAGAACCATAGTTCCCTGATCACAATGAGAATTTCTGTTTAGCATTACTCAAATCTCTTCAGAAGTGAACCAACTAAAGTTCCAGTTTAGCTTCCTATTCTCTTTCAGCTTGAGTTTCCTTCAGTGACTGCCTGTCAAATGTCATTTCCATTCCTTCTTTGTGTTAGAGTTTGTGGATGATTTCCAACTCACTTTGGGCCTGCTTATTCTTCAAAGGTGAGACAAAACCAAAGTACATTAAAATGCATTACAGAATTTTTAGCCCCACAGCAAGATAGTGAATGGCTTGGCTTCATCTGCTGCAGACTCAAATCCTGGCTTGTCCAATGGAACCCTAAACCAAACAGCTACCAAGCAAAGCTACCCTGGCCAAAATAGATAAACAGGTAAATGGTCTCAATGAATGAGGTACATTTAAGTATCAATTAGCACATGCCTACATTAAGTTCAGAGTACAGATGCCTGAAAGCAGTACCTACCAAAGAGCTAGGTTGTCACTCTCCCATCCGGACACTGTCAGTACAAACTTAATAGTTCCAATTTCTTATTAATGTAATCCTGTTTGAAGAGAACTACATTAATTTAAGTGGGGGGCCTTTTTAGTTTGTGTTGCAGCATCCACATCAGAGAGTTACATTGCAGTACAGGTTGAAACCTGAAACCAATCTGTTAACTGGATTATATGGTCCAGCATGGATGTTGCAGGACCAGAGAGTCCTGCTAGAGGGCCAACAGTAAGGATCCCTGTGGGGCCGGCAGGGCAGTGGGCTGCCTGCAGGGTCCTGAAGGCAGGGCTGCCCAGCGCGTGGCAGCGGGGCTGTCCAGTGGGGTTGAGACACCCAGCATGTGGCAGCCCAGCATGCGACACGTGGGGCTACCCCAACATACAGTGCACACAGCTGCCTAGAGCCCCAGTCTAGCACCAGGCTGCCTGGCAGAGCCACAGCAGCGATGGCTGCCTAGTGGGTCAGTAGGGCAGTGGGACGAGCAGGAGGTGAGGAGCCAGCTGGGAGGCCAGCAGCCAGGCCAAGGAGGCCGGTGGAAGGGTTCCAAAAATGTCCTCCCTTGGTCCAGCAAAATCCCTCATCCGGGACCAGTCAGGTCCTGAGGATGCTGGACCAGGAAGGTCCAACCTGTACTTTAGTGCTCACTACCATGCAAATACCCCCAAGTCCAAACTGCAGGTCGGTGTAGACAAGTTCTTAGTCTCCCTTAAATCCATGTCTGAGAGCTCTGAGCTGAGGAACAGATAATCATATTAACCCTAATTGGCCTTTGATTAACTATACCATTTAAATGGCTAAGCTTTTTCTAATGTGGCCACTTTTATAGCTATCACATCAATTTAGTGGAACTGTTTCCCCTCCAATTTA
Organism: Apalone spinifera; assembly: GCA_030068395.1. Classification (NCBI taxonomy): domain Eukaryota; kingdom Metazoa; phylum Chordata; order Testudines; family Trionychidae; genus Apalone; species Apalone spinifera. Next base: position 84,377,692 of record JANRFK010004149.1, read on the forward strand.
GCTTTCTTGTACATGTAAAATAAATATTTTGTTCTGCTTTAGGAAAGTAATAAGAATGAATTGGTCTATAATTGTACTGGTAGGAAAATTAAGGAAACCAGAACATGAACACAAAAGGATGAGAGAATGTAGGGCTAACACCAGCCAGAAAAAAGCAAGCTATGGCAATTCTACAAAAATTAAGATAAATAGTTATACTGACAAAAGAAAAAATAAGATTTTGAGCAGTTGATGTTCATAGGAAGTGTATGCACAAAACCCCAGTAATAAATAGCTTCTACGTACAAACTAGCTTTATACAAAATATCGGGGGGGTGGGAATGACATCAGTTTACGTATAGGAATGGCTATAACATTCATCACAGAGCACGTCTCAGAGGGGTAGCTGTGTTAGTCTGAACCTTTAAAAACAAATTATAAAAAAAACCCACCACAAGTAGTCCTGTGGCACCTTAGAGCGGACAAAAAATACATAGAGTATCATTGAGCTTTCATGGGAACAACCCACTTCCTCAGATGAGATGATGTGAAGAAGTGGGTTGTGCTCACGAAAGCTCATGATACTATACATTAATTTTTGTCAGTCTCTAAGGTGCCACAGGACTACTTGTTTTTTATAATTTATTCTTCACAGTAGTGACCGTTGGTCCAGTTTGGCATGAATGTTCCCCCTTGATAGAAAAAGCTGTATGTCATAGGATTAGGTCCTTAGTATTGGTATAGTATATTTTATTACTTTGTTTAAAAACAATAAATTTATTAAAGTATTTTGGATGATAATAGTTCAGTGTTGAAAACATTTGGTCCATTTGATATAGGAAAAAACAAAGACTTTTAAATGAATGGGGAGAAGAGAAAAAACAGCTTATCAAGATTTGAACTCAATACCTTTGATATGTAAAACAAACACTTCATCCACTAAACTAAACAGACCTTTAGGCACTCTTGGGTACATAGAAATTAAAAGTTATTATTTTGGCCCACCAGAGGGAGCCCATATTATTTCATTAATGCAAGAGAAACACACAGACAATTATGCTGAAAAAATTAATTAAAAATAGATTTATGGCTTATATTTTAATGCATTACCTAGCTGTCCCAGCACCTAGTCACATGTGCAGATAACATGAAAATCACACCGTTAAGGAGTAAAACTAAAGGGAGTTTCACCAGGGATGGATTTGGACTGCTATCTCTTTAAATAACTGTGCACAGGATACTGTATATCCCCCCATACTAACAATGAGGAAATAAAATGTTAGTGCAAATTTGAATCACAGTTGAAGTGGTTGAATCCAAAGCTACCCACTTAAAAAAAAAGTCATGATCTTCAGTGTGAATTGTTACTTTCACCTTGAGGAGTACTCCACCAAAAAGCATTGGGAACTCCCAAAAGAAAAAAAAACTCATTTAAAGAGTAGGTTTACTCATTTATTCACCCTTGAATTGCTCCCTGATAAGAAGAAAGGAGCATTTTTCCACAGACATAAAAGAGAGTTATGAATTGAGTCCCAGGAGAGAAGTGCATCTTATTTTATTTGAAGGGAGAGAGGCTGGACCACTGTCTTCATGCAGCTAAAGGATAACTAAACCAGTAAAGAGTGGGGAGATCAGCAATCTAGACTGTGGCTGAATGACACCATATTACATCTAAGAAAAGATCCTTTTCTCTCTTGAGCACTCAGCACAGAGTTGCCAAAACCAGTGCCTCACTTCCACAGTCAACTATTGTTTTTCCTTGGTAGCAATGGCATGTTTTCCCTAGCCATTCTTCTCACACGAAGGGACAGAAAAAAATAAAGGCAACACATGATCGAGGCCAGAAGCAAGAATAGAACTCTAAACATTTTGCTTCTTAGCAACACAAACCAGCCTACATGTCTTCTACCAAACTAAAAGTGGTTGTTCATTTATTTATTTTTACCAACACCAAGACAGTAAACTGTCAAAACTCTTCCCATTTCTTAGAGATTAAGTGAATTAGAAACCAAGCAGTTTTCAGCGAATGTGTGACTGCAAATGTTTTGCTTAGTTCTACAACAGGGGCCCCAAACTCATGGCCTGTGGGCTATGTATAGGCCAGAGCATATTCACAATATGACCCTGGAGACCCACTGGTCTGAGGGGAGGGGGGTGTCAGTACCTATTCCCAAGCCCCACCTCTTCCTGCCACCATCTCACCTCTCCCCCCATTGCAGCTCATCCCTCAAGGGATGTGGTCTTCGGGATTACTGGCATGGGGCAGCAGCAGTGATTGGGCCTTCCCCCATTCCTTGCAGCAGTGGGAGCCACGGAGAAGCAGAGCACACTACAGTTTTCTTACTCTGTTCCAAAATGTATCCAACCACTTGGATGAGATCACAACACATTTCACAGAAGCAAGCTGTCGAATGGTAACACTATTTAAATTCTTTACCAATTTCAGCTGGTGACCTAAGCAGCGGAAAAGCTCCATATCCCATTTCTCATCAATTAATCAGTTGACCAGCAGCTATTGCATCAGTAGCTAGTTATCCCTATTAGTAACCCTTGCAAATGAAATGTATTCTGCTTTTACATGTTATAGGCACTGCAGGGAAGTTGAAAAGTTCAGGGCGTTAAAAGACTCATAAGGTCACTGGCATAAAACCTCTCTGAACCTGTGCTCTGTGCCAGTTCATCATAATAATTAAATCACACTTGTGTCACAACACTTCTCTCAGCATTGCAAAGTTCTGGCCTGTGACACAAAGAATTTCAGGCCTCTCATGCAGTTACTTGGGACTTGTCCCCTCTTCAGCTCTCAAACAGCACTAGACCTTGCACACAATCTTCTAACAAATTAGCTGCTCATCAAGTCTACTATTAAACAAATATGAAGCAGCTGTAGCTCTCAAAGTGTGATTACTTATAAAACCCTTCAAATCCAGCCTCACTTACACAGCCTCCCTACAGTTTTACTCAATTGATTAACTCCAACCAGTTTATCACTAAACCACTCATTTAATTTAACAATCCGCTAAGGCCTCAGTTAAAATGCATCGTGTGTCCCCTTCTTGGGCCTTTAATAATTACTCACGTCTACTATGTCTTCTAATCTCTCTCTTAATGAGCATCCCTGGCCCTTAATAATTTAAAAGGATGTCAAGATGAGTCTCAGGAAAAGAGAAATGTTTTAGGAAGCAGAAGCAATGAGAAGCGTTCAGCTGGTTGGAACTGCCACCTTATTGTTCATCAAAGAATCATCAGTTACAGGTGGAAAATACCCATGGGTCACTGAATCCTTCTACCTGCCCATGAAGGTTCATTCATGCCTTGCACAGACTAGCCTTGGAAGTCCCAAGTAACAATGCTTTCTTTCACCACTTCCTTATGGAGAACTATTCGACTCTAACAAAGACAGTGAATGGCTAGCCAACTACAAAGGCAGTTTCTCCTCTCTTGGTGTTCACACCTCCACATCAGCTGCTAGAAGTGGGCCACATCCTCCCTGACTGAATTGACTTCATTATCTACGGCCTTCCTCTTGACTGGTACTATCTTTTCATGTGTCTGAATATTTATACCTCTGGAATTTCCACTACATACATCTGACGAAGTGGATCTTTGCCCATGAAAGCTTATGCTCCAATAAATCTGTTAGTCCATAAGGTGTCACAGGACTTCTCATTGTAATTACAGCAGTGGAAATATAAAGTCTTAAACAATTAACCATATCCCTTGTGCTCTCTGTTTTTTAGCTGGAGGTAATTTTTAGAAGAAAAACCTGGTTTGACAGTCTTTCAAATGGTGTTAAAGATAGCAATAGCTCCTTTTGGGGGGGAAGACAAGGAGAAGAGGAAGTAAGCTTGAGCCCATCTCACCTGTTTGGTAGTTCAATTTTGTTTTCTTGAAGACAAAAGATGACAACACACACAAGCCAAGAGAGAGACAATACAGCTTCTGTCATAGGCGCTAACTCTCACTTGCAGCCTCACTGCTGGAACAACAGAACAATCCACTGTTTGGCTGGACACTGTGGATATGGCTACAGCACCTTTGGAAATGAGTTTTCTCAATCAAGGTCAACAAACTCAAGCTAGTAGGACTTATACCTATCTCATAGAACTGAAAGGGACCTTAAGAGGTCACTGAGTCCAGTCCCCTGCCCTCCTATCAGGCCCAAATACCATCCCTGACAGATTTGTCCCAGATCCCAAAATGGCCCCCTCAAGGATTGAACTCTCAACCCTGGGTTTAGCAGGCCAATGCTCAAACCACTGAGCTATCCCTCTCTTGGTCTTTAAAATTAGCTACTTAGCTCTCTGAAATTGTGGCTCAGGCTGAAGCTTAGACTCCAACCTCCTTCTCTACACTTGAGACCCCAAGCATCTGCCTGGGTCACAAATTCAGAGAGCTGCCTACACAGCTCTTTTTAGAGTGCTGTCATGAATCCCACTGTCCCGAGTTTATGGACCCCAGCTGGGAGGCTCACTTCCATGGGTTTGATAGACATGTCTTCTGAGACCTAGCAAATTTGTACCAGCAGTAGACTATTTTGGGCATTGCTTTTATCTTCCTTTCTGCTCACAGGATTACAGCAATGATGCAAAATATGCAGCCAGAGCTAACAGACAGATTCTTATTAGATAGCTGGCTAAAGGAGCGGGATAAGAATATGAAGAAAAAGTGGAAAAGAAAAAGGACACAGAACAGGAGGGGTAACAAAATTTCACATTTCCCAGGATGTTTGGGATTTAGCTGGAGCCAGTGGTATCATCTGGGTCACTCTTGCTGGTCTGCTCAGGATCTCACAGGATGAGGACAAATAAAAGCCCAACAGTATTATGACAGATCCTGGTGCTCAAGGAGATAATGCAGGTGGCAGCCAGTATGGTGAAGCTTGCTCCTTCCTATCCCCCCCCACCCCTCTTGCGGTCAACCATCCCGAATTTTCCCCAGAACCCTCCAAAGCCCTACTTTTGAGGACCCCAAGATGGAAGGGTTGAGTGAAAGATCCCGTCCTCTCACTATTTTCTTCACCAGTTAGGCCTAATTTACAACAACAATTTTGGTACAGTTCCACAAACCTCTTGTTTACCAGGCATGAGCTTTACTGCAAAAATTAGTCCTTGAATTGTATCAGTGGGCCTTTTTATTCAGACTAATTCAGTCGTTCTGTCACCTTTCTGCACCTTTCCCCATCAACATTATTACTGGTAAATAGAACATGTTATACACTTTTATCCACGTTCCCATACTTTGGCTAAAAACTGGGGCAGGCCTGCCAGGCCCCAATGGTTAGTACAGATGTGCAGTGAGCGAGCCCAAGAAGCCTTAACCCTTTTCACAGTTGAGTTCGGAGAGCACAGGGTCTTTTCTCTCCACATAAACCAGGGAGCACACAATGTCCCAAAGGATAGATGTCATCCTTCTTAACCATACACTGACTGATAGAGTAATCCAAATCCACTGATGGAAGTGGACTGCACTTAAAGGCCATGAGTAAGGAGAGTGGTTGGAGTTGCTATTTGTAAGCAGAATTCTGAGAATGTAAGGCGAGTTGTAGCTTAATTCAGAAGTGGGCAAGAAAAATAGCTAGGGGTATGGAACGGCTGCCATATGATGAGAAATTAATAAGACTGGAACTTTCCAGTTTGAAAGAGAGATGACTAAGGGAGGATCTGACAGAGGTCTATAACATGATGACTGATGTGGAGAAAGTAAAGAAGAAAAAATTATTTTACTTATTCCCATACACAAGAACTAGGAAGCACCAAATAAAAATTAATAGGTTGCAAGTTTAACCTAACAAAGGAAGTATGTCTTCACAAAACACACAATCTACCTGTGGAACTACTTGCCAGAAGATGTTGTGAAGGCCAGGACTTCAACAAGGTTCAAAAAAAGAGCTAGATAAATTCATGAAAGATAGGTCTAAAGATTAACCAGGATGGGCCAGGATGGTGTCCCTAGCCTCTGTCAGAAGCTGGGAATGCGTGACAGGAGATGGATCTCTTAATGATTACCCATTCTGTTCATTCCCTCCGAGGCACCGGTCATTGGCCGCTGTCGGAATACAGGATCCTGGACTAGATGGAGCTTTGGTCTGACCCAGTAGGGCCATTCTTGTGTTTTGGATTAAAATGATCTAAAAAAATATAAAACCCCTCCAGGAACAATTTTAGTAACTCTAGAAATTATGCTATAGACCCATTTGTGCTTCTAAATTCCATGTAGATTAGGGATCTTGGCAAACTAATATCTACATCTGGAGCAGTTCTTTTCCTCTAAGTCATTTTATTTCCAAACATGAAATTGTGCAATGACTCCATTTGGATGGTTTAATCCACTTAAATAAATAAATAAAGAAAATTAAGTTGGGTAAATTAAATAGTCATTTTCAAATTGGTGGGCCAAAAACCACAATCCACAGGAGTTTTTCCTTAGGTCTTACTGAAAAGTTAAGAAGTAAAATCCTTACTCCAGTTACACTGAATAAAAGGCCAGATTGAAATAAAGGGGCCCAAAAGGACTGAATCCTGAATAGCGAGGGTTTTCCTAGTGCAGGCACTGTGGGACACAGCCCCAAGACCACCTTCCAAGGACCCCTTGCCAGCCCTGAAATAGGAGACCTACTTAGGCAGGGCGTGAAATGGGAGGGACATATTGGAAGGGAGTAGTAGCAGGGATGCTAGGAGGTGCTGCAGTCCATATGTTCATCCGGCTGCCATAATGTGGGTGCTTAAATTATTCCAAGGGGTGTTGCAGCCCCTGGAGTAGTCCAAGACCAGGAAGATGCAAGGGAACCCCCTGGGTTTTGAATTCTGTGCTACATCAGGATTTCATCCTATGGTTACAGAAGTTGGGATGGGCATGGCTAGTTGAAGTGACAAAGCCATTTGATTGCAGACCTGTCTAAAGCCTGAGATTCAGAGTGCCATTTTCTCCCTGCACATGATCCATTCTCATCTGCCAGGCCAGCTTGCTCTGGAATGTATGGAGAGAAATAAGTTCCAGTAATGAGCAAAGGCTTCCTGTAAAACAGGAGTTGTGTGCTGTGTCCCTCCCAGGTCTCAATAAAGGAAACGTCCCGATTCTCTTCAAGCAAAGGGGTCAACAGACTTCTTGGGCCCCTGGGCATGTGGATGGGGTCCAGGGCCTTGCTTCTGCAAGGGGCGGGACTGGGGCAGCCAGCCCTCAGTGCTGCCCAGAGAGTGTGCTACACCTCCTCACTTAGGCAGGCCTCAGAGCAGCACAGAGCACGCTGTGGGGCATGCTGGTGGTGATTTAAAAGGCCTGGGGCTATGGCCACTGCTGGGAACCTGGGCCCTGAGGCAGTTGCCCCTTTTTCACCTCCCGGTTGGTGGGCTTGACCACAAGGCTCAGGTTGTCATTCCTGAGCTGGCCCACACAAAGCAACTTGCATGCTACACAACATGAGATGCAAGCAGTAAGTATTACCACCACTATCAGCTTGTCCCTGTGATCCAAAGGCTCCCAGGGATGAGGGACTCAATCTAGGGGCTCAATGTAACCACAGGTTTGGCAGCAGTATCTGACCGGAAGGGGGAGGGTTGAAGAGTCTGTCCTCCTTTAGCAAAAAAAGTCAAAACAATTAAATATCCAAACCCTCCAGCACTCATACATAACTCTGCAATAACTGAACCCACACATACTTCAAAAAAGAGAGAGAAAATAAATCAGTAAGGAAACAGATTTCAATGTCAAGCTTTAAAGAGATAATTATAAACAATAATGAGGACTTTTTTAATTATGAAAAATACCATGACAGTATGCTTTTAAATTATATATAATGGAAAACAAGGTGAGTCACATAATCATACTCCTTTTGACACATAACAATCTTCATTAGCAATCTTCATCCTGCCCCCATGTCAAGACTGTATAAAGGGTGCAGGCTTCCTGGAGGATGTGAACATGCATCTAATCTAGTGCTCTGAAAACCCTTATGCACTCACCCACAAGAATTGCATCTTTCAAAGCCACTTAACTTACTGTAGAACAAGTGCTGGTTAAGACATTATAAAATATTCATTGAATCTCTCTTAGTATATTTAAGTAACAAGCAAACCAGACTGAAGACCTCACAGATAGAATATTTATGATAAAACTTCAAATCCCCTTGGAGTCTGTTCAATGTAACCTAAAAGAGGAGAACGGTCCAATGTGTTGCTGACTTACTATTCTGAGCCATTTGTCTAAAGACAGCCAAAAAATAATCACTGAAGCAGAAACCACCTTATTGACTGTAAGGTTAGGGCTTGTGTTTTCTGTTTAATATATGAATAATAATATAGATCCTAACAAACACCCAAGGGACATTTATTTTAGACTAAAGCTAATTACATGTCACCTCATGAATTACTGTCCTAGTCCTTAGGCTAGTGTAGATAAGTACACATGTATAGTCACAATCAGAAATCTAGGTCACTTTGAGGTGGTGGTCCAATGCTAAATGTACAATATGCCCTGAAATCTCAGATCTACAAATGGGAACACCGCCCAATGGCAGAATTTAACATTCAAAATGCATACTCCTGTCCCAAAGGCTTGTCCAGGAATATAAATGGTGGGGTATGCAAAATAGCGCAGGGCATCAGGAAAAGAAGTCAATGCCTCTTTCATTATGTGACAGAATAAGTAAGGATGATGCCCAAAGTAAACACAGATATTCAAAATAAATGACAGTGAATCCTTCTCTATTCAGTGTATTGAAAACCTAGGGAATACACTAACACCTGCAAGACAAATCATGCCACAGAAATTTAAAGGGGACTGGTTAAATTTGCAATTATCAGTAACACTGTCAACTCTGCAAGCTAGGACAAAATTAGAAGGATAATCAAACTTCATGCTTCAGGGTACAAGACAATTGCCTGTGGGAGAAGGAGAGCAATTTCCTGTTCCCCATCTCCTGACATCACAGCACTACATGACCGACCATACATTTGAATTATGGGAGCTTTCTGCTTTCATCTAAAGCATCAAGTACTAGCTACTGCCAGAGGCAAGATACCAGACTAGAAGGAACACTGATCTGATCCACTATGGCAATTCTGATGTTCCTGCTGCATGTGGTCTCCCTAATTAGGGCTAAATAAATCTTCTGTAACTGACATCACCTTGGAAAAAGGAGATTCATTTGACAACCTTATTTGCATCTTTGCTATGACACATGAATTCACATGTAGCTGTGTATTAAGTTTGGAAGAACAAAGTGAATATTTCTTTGTTTGAAGAGAGGTAAGAAGAGTAATTCCATTGGCCTCTATGAACAACTCACTGCTTAGACAACTGTCCCTTTTTTTCTTGAATTTATATCCTAGAGATGGTTATCCACTGCTTACTGCCACCATCTCCCCTTGCCTAGTCAACTATCAAACCAAGAGAAGATGGGAAAAGAAAAAATCATGCTAGCTATAAAACACACCCACACACAGGCAAAAAAAAAATATATATATATATATATATACACACACACACACACACACACCCCGGAACAAACCTCAACAGATTTGAACCTCTCTAGGTCGGAACCCTTGCAATCTGACCAGTTCTGAACAAGAGAATTTTCTGGTCCATGGGAGGTCAATATTGTCTAGAAGCATTACCATCACTTCCAAAGCTTACTGCGCTGCTAGAGGACACTTAGGGTAGGTCTACATTGTTGAGCTATTTTGGGATACCAGAAGCATCCTGAAATAGCTATTCTGTGTCTTTTAAAGCAGCCCAGTATTTCAAAATAGAATTTGAAATAACAGGCAGATTATTCTGATGTCCCGGTAACGTTAAAGGGAATTTTGGAATAGCATGTTATTTAAAAATTTGGCACAGTGTAGACCGAGCCAAATTATGAAATACCCTATTTCAAAATACAGTCATTCCTCACTTAACACGTGCCCGCTTAATAAGTTTTCACAATAGCACGATTTTTTTTTTTTAGGGAACATTTTTCAAACAACACGACCCCGTCC
>JANRFK010004149.1:84400072-84410083 GCA_030068395.1 Apalone spinifera
AGTAGCCCCATCTAAGTTGTATTTGCCTAGTTTATTGAGAAGAATATCATGCAAAACTGTATCAAACACCTTACTAAAATCTAGATATACCACATCCACTGCTTCTCCCTTATCCACAAGGCTCGTTATCCTATCAAAGAAAGCTATCAGATTGGTTTGACATGATTTGTTCTTTACAAATCCATGTTGGCTGTTCCCTATCATCTTGCCACCTTCCAAGTGTTTACAGATGATTTCCTTAATTACTTGCTCCATTATCTTCCCTGGCACAGAAGTTAAACTAACGGTCTGTAGTTTCCTGGGTTGTTCTTATTTCCCTTTTAATAAATGGGCACTATATTTGCCCTTTTCCAGTCTTCTGGAATCTCTCCTGTCTCCCATGATTTTCCAAAGATGATAGTTAGAGGCTCAGATACCTCCTCTATCAGCTCCTTGAGTATTCTAAGAGGTTAGAGCAGTTCAATTTAGCTAGAGAGAGAAAGAAAGAGATTACTTGATTAAGGTCTCTATTAAGCATCTATATAGGCAGAAGATGTTCGAGAAGAGATGCTGCTCTAATCTAGCAGACAAAGGCATGACTAAATCCAACAGTTGGCTAGTAAAATTTGGATTAGAAATAAAGCACACTTTATTTAGTGAGAGTAGTTGAGCATTAGACCAATTTACTTAGAGGAATAGTGGAATTTCTATCTCTTGAAGTCTTTAAATCAAGACTGGGTGGGCTTTCTAAAACATATGTATACTAGAAGATTTACCCAGCATTACTTGGATCCTTCAGAGCAGGAGGCTGGTTGCTGTGGAGTGCAGGAGTCAGGGCAGGGGCTTGGAGATGTGGGGGGCTCACACCAGGAGGCTTTAGGAGAGGGGTTGCGAGGTGTGGGGGAGCTCAGAGTAGGGGTTGGGGGCTTCAGGCAGGGCCCATTTAGACCAGCCACCAGTTGCTCTCTGGGTCCCGTCCAGGGTTGCTTGGCTGCACTGCCTGGTGGCTGGTCCCTGGAGCCAGCCCAGTGTGGCAGGAGTCACACTTCCTGGCCATCGGCTGCTTCCCGAGGCTGGGGGGCTTGCTGATCCCCTATCATCATTTGTGAGTATGACTGTCCCTGCATTTCCATTTGATGACAAACCAAATAAAACAGACTCATTCCATGCATATCCAATTTTCCTGGCACTACCTTACCTTGCTTTAAGTTACGATGACAGAAAGTTGCATACCAAATTTACTGGTCTAAGCTCTTGTCATTTAGGAGGAATTTTTGAGCAAACAGACTCACAGATGGATGGACGGACACATTCTCTAAAAATATATATATTAGATAGACATTCTTGCCATATCAGAAAAAGTAGAATAACTTCTTGAAGTGCTATGGCTTGTATTACGCAGGAAGTCAAAAGGAATGATCATAGCCCACTTGCTCAACTTGAAATCTATTTTCTCATTTTGTTCCCATGCCTGATCCTACTACACAACATCTTTGTAACAGCTACAGCAGTTGCTTAGGTGGAAAGGTACTATTAGGAAAGTCATAGATGTAGTCTAGTTGTCTTTAATGTGCTGCAGGCTCTGGAGACCAAAAGGAAACCTAGCAAGCTGACCAGTCAGCTCTTTTCAGATCCACTAGCAAGTATACCACAAAACATTATGTGAGATCCACAGGTGCATAGCAACTGTCCTCAGACAGTGAGTATCACAGCACTGTGAGCATAAATTTGCAAGTTCTACAAGATAGGAGAGATGAAAGCAGTATAGAATGAAGAGATAGATAGCTAAGCTTTATTTAGGCCATCTTATAACTTGTGCAGTTAATCTCAGACTTATTGACCGCAACTCCTTCAGTCCAGCCACTCCAAAAACAGGAAAACAAATAAACAAACAAACAAACAGAAATCCAAAGATTTCTCATGTTACAGTACTATTAACCTACTTTAATGACTATTTTAAGGACTTGTTTGCTGATGCATCCAAACTCCTCGTGATTTAAAATGCAGCTTCTTAATATCCCAAGCATAAATACAGGTACGCCAGAGAAATATATGGAGTTATTTTATTGCATTCTCTTCCTTATACAACATTTCTTCACTGACTCCCTTAGGCATTCAAAACAGCCCATGAAAAAAACACAAATAAAGATAAATACTGAAAGAAAGAAAGACAAAGACCAGACTCAAAGCATGCCCTCCGTTTGTGGTTTAATGTACTTATGTAGAAGATAATTGTCTATTTCATCTGGGGTCTGTTCCTTTTATGTTATATTTAAATTAATTACATATGGAAGTGTTTGTACTCTGAGATGAAATTGTGATTTTCCTAGAGCAAAGCTTAATGGAAAACTCAGACTTTATTACTGCAGACATGGGAACAAATTATTACAGCTTTTCTTCATTTATTACTCCCACCATCAGCAACAAAGAAAAGACATAACTCAATGTCAATCAAACAAAAAACATGATTCCCCCTGGAGCAATATGAAAGCCAAAGTTTCAAAACCAGCCACTTAAGTTATGCATGTAAATATAAGTGTATGCAAAAATGTGTGACATGCATATGCAATTACCTTTTATACTTGCACAAGTGCACAATTACCACTTCGCTGTGCATTCAGGGAAACTTCAACACATGCCTTTTGAAAGTTGGGCTCTGAGGCATTGCCTACTCTTAAAATCAGCCCCCCATTTCAATCACTGGGGTAGCTGTACCAATGTAAATCCCATGGCTAGATAAGGAAATCTGGGATTTGCACGAGTGACCTTGCCCCAGTTTTAAACAGGGATAAAATTATTAATGAAAATCCCAGTTTCCCCAGCTACACTTGGGATTTGCATTGGTACAGTTATACGAACTGCTGAAATGGGGGCTGATTCCAGGCACAGACAAGGCTTAAGTGATTAGGTGATCAAATCTTATTATTTGCAGAATAAGCTGATCATTGCAGGATCCAGGCATTTCCTCCTCTACAGACAGGCATGCATAGCTAGGTAGGTCAATTATATGGGGGAAAGAGTTACTTTGTGCTTTCTTTTAGAGAGAGAATAATGGATAGTGATGAATGCAAAAATATTAAACTAGATGTACAATGGCCTGTCTGTTATTTTGCTCCCTACTATCTGTTTTTATGATGTGTTAAATTGCCAAATACATTAATGAAACCTCATCTATTAATTCAGAACTTAAGTATGCATAGATCATGCAACTTCTACTTCCTCTGACTCAGAGGGAAAATAAAATATTTCCATAATATTTATTAAACTCCCACTTTTTGCAGGAAAAAAGATTTATTGTTGAAAGTGCTGCTGCTTTGCCATCTGAAGCAGGGATAACTTTTGATTGAGGGCAAGCATCAATCTCCTTGTGTCACAGGTCATCTGCATCCAGTTCTACAGTGGAACTCAATGTAGCCATTCTTACTTTTCCCTCCCACTTCCCACCCTTCTCTACCAATAAGCCATCATGCCCCAACTTCCCTATGCTGCCTAAAAGTTGCCAACGCTGCCAAAAAAAAGGTATATTCTTAACTCAGGTTCACTTTTGCTCGCTTAGATTAAAATAGCACTGACAACACAGCAAATTTCCATTCAGCTCAAGTTGTTAACTGAAGCTATAGAATACAGGGTTGAATTCAAACTGGTGATCCACGCTGAAAGTAAAATTGCCGCCATGTCCTCACTGCTATTTTAACCCAAGTGAGTTAGCTAACCCAAGATAAGGGTAGCGTAGACATGCACGGATTCCAACCTCCTTTTCCATCTTTGATGCTCCCTGACCAAAGGTATACAAGCGACTACAAAAAAAGATACATGCTCAGCCTGTAGGTAACACAACAAGTGACAGAGTCAGGATTAAAACTCAGGAGTTCCTTCTCTTAGTTCCATCCTCTGGCCGTAACACCTTTGAATATGCCTATGTATTATTGTGCAGAGAGTAAAAAGCGATCAATAGTGCTCTTTAGTGCCTGGTTTGGGCCATAGTCCCTAGGTAGGCTATCCCTTCTGAAACCCTTTTTCAGGCCCCTGAATGTGCCTTTTTCAAGTGGTAGGCTCGTGCCTTCTCTTCTCTTGGGGACGGGATCCCATGATGCATCCACGCTTTAGGTTACTCCTTCCTGGATGCCACTTGTGTTATTTGGCAGCCCAAGGGCTTGGGCACCTGCAGTAGTTTTCCTTGAGGAGCCTACAGACAATCACAACTTGCTGTGACATGGTCATGCTGAACCAATTTCTAAGTATGATTTGTTTTACCCCAGATATGCACACAGTACTTAGAAAGGTGTATTTAAAAGTGACTCTCACACACACACACAGTCTTACCTATGCTTGGCATTTCCCTTGAGCTCCTATATAGAAATACCGTGGTGTCCTCCATCCTCTCTGGGCACCAAGTTACAGTCTGCTTAGTGCACACCTTGGTTCTATCGGTCTGTCTACAGCAGCCTCACAGCATACCGAGCACATCCCTCCCATTCCTACCCTCAGAGTAGCACTTTAAATGTGTCAGTATCTTTTGTACACTTTCTTCTCAGCCTTGGACAAACAGCCCAATCCCTGCATCTTAGGCTGAGCAATCCTTCATATCTAAAACCTGGTTATTGTGTTTAAAGAGATGCTCCTTTTCTGCTTCATTATTTTACCTTTCCTGCTTGGTTTCTTTTAGCAACCTGGTTTTGATTTAGCTATGCATCAGGATACGATCACAGAAGTACACACAATATTTATACAAAATAATACAAATGTTCCCAGTTCTCCACAGAAGAATGGAAAGCTTTTCACCTCCAGACAGCTGGATGCTCAATTCACTTTTGTATTTGATTTTCGGTTAATATTGAACTTTTTTTCAGAAATGCAGAGAGGATAAAAAATGCAGCTTTAATGACCTGGATCCAACTGAATGGTGCCATCACTACTTCACCTCAACTGTTGTTGAGACAGGGCGTATTTCTTTAAAAATAAAAAATAAAAATAAAAAAAATACTTCTCTCCTGGATTTAAATCCTGCTCTGATTAGATTGTGCAGGCATTTTTAAACTATTTAATTATATGCTCTTCTCACTTTTCTCTCTGGAATATGGCCATTTAACACAGCACCTACATAATAAAACTAGGGAGAATGAGCAATTGGGATAAAGAAGCACAGAGACAGCCTTTTGATTTCCCCCCAAGTGCAGGTATTTTCTTGTACTTACTGCATGAAAAAAAGAAAGAGACATTTAATAGTAGAGTTTCAGTACCAAATCTCCCTTCTTGTGGGCAACAGCTCAGAAAAAAACTATACTGAAAATGAATAATCTGAAACAGTTTCTCCACAACATCGGTGTCTTGTGCAGTGAACAATGGAAAGACAATGCCCGTAGTGGAATGCAAATGCTTAACTAAGCGAAAGACTTCCAGCAACTTCATCTTGTTAACAATATCTATGGCAGAGCTCTATTGCAAAATTATTCCCTTCCCTGCAGTTAAATGGGAACTTTCCATAACCCAGCAGTGAGCCCAGAACAAGGTAATGTAGGATCCAGCCAAGTATTGTTTAGTTGGACTTTTATATATATATATATGTCTATTTACACAAGCAAGTGAAATTAGTATTTTGGCCTTCCCCCCTCCCCCCCAGATGGGATGAATCTCATTCTAGCGTGAGCACCTTTTCTTGAAAACAGAAATGAAGACTTCCCATTTCATTACAGGAGACACCAACAGCCAGCCAACCTGGCTACAAAAGTTCATATAGTATGTGGCTTTTCCCAGTCTGTCTTATGATAGCCTACAAGTCCTGAGTTATTTTGCTGCCAATATCTTATCAATATTTTAAATAGGCAGAACCAAAGCCTATTTAAAATAGCTATTACTCCTAAACTTGTTGACATATGCTATTGGAATATTTTACAAAAATATAATCTTATACTAACACCATTGTCAGTAACAAAAACTATATTTTTGTAGACATTGATATACCACGGCAGGATACAAAGAAATATGCAAAGAACTAAAAACACCATGAATGACATTGTATACACATATAAGCAGTAAAATAGGATTTTGCATTGCAAACTGATTTTACAGTACAGGTTGAACCACTCTAGTCTGGCACCCTCGGGACCTGACCGGTGCCAAACCAGAAAATGTGCTGACTCATGGGAGGTCAATACCATCTAGCAGCATTACCAACACTTCTACTGCTTACTGGGCCCTTAGAAGACATTTAGAGGTAAATTAGAGCTAAGTAACAGCACAGAACACTGAGCGCCAGGACTGGTGGCTGTAAACGAATATTATGGGACTCTGGAAAACTTGGACACACTCATGATAAGTAGATATCTGGCTAACTAAAATCATGCTGGACCACAGATATTGCCAGACCAGAGAGTGCTGGACTAGAAAGGTTCATTGCCTTTAAAATAGCAATAGAACTAGAGGGGCTGCCTTAAAAAATGCCTTCTCCATATAAAAATCAAGCTCAGGCACGTATCTGACAAAAAAACAGGATCTAAACTAACCTCTGAAAGTTTCCAGTTACAATAAAATGTTCTTCTCTCATATAATATAATCAATATAAAACGTTCAAAATCTTTATTTGCAAATCAACACAGAATCATCTAGAAATGTGCACAATGCCCAGAAATGTCATATTATCATAAATACAACCCGACCACCACCAGTTTGCTATTGCTCAGACACGCCAAATCAGACAAACTGATTTCTAGGGGGAAAAGTCAGAAAATGAACCAAACATGTGCCTGATAGATCATAATGCCATAATCTTGAGCATCAAAGGGCTTTAAGAGTAGATCAATAAAAGGAAATTCACATCTTTTCTCCTTAAAGTAACATGGGCTTTCCAATGACATAACTGTAAGGGGAAAAGAAAAAATTGTACATTATTCAAATCCATTTATGGAAGTTATAGACAGAGACCAATGTTGTAAGTGACACTGGACTGGAGAAAGACAGACACAAACACAGATTTTAGGGGTGTTTCAAAGATACACCTAGATCTAAATTTTGCAAATTGTCTAAGCACAAAAATCATGGTTCTGAAAATCTAGACCCAAATTTTGCAATTCAGACTCGGTACGTATCCATTAATATACCTATCACCTGAAATATATTGTTTATACAACTTCTAATGATTTCATAATTCATGGTGACAGAATAATTGAGTTATGAAAGGTCATCCAGAAGGAGTAGAAATAAATTATATATCCAAATTAAGTCCACCATATGTTCTGTTTATGATCATAAGTTTCAGGAATAATAATTTCAATAATGCTATATGTGTTTTACTTGGGAATTTCTCTCAGCAACATCTTGGCTCATCAGTGGAACACAAATCAGAAGACGACAGCAACAATGTATTTTTTTTGCTTCTGGCAATGTAATAAAGTCAAAGAAACTGGAATTAAGATGAGGGTTTGGGACAATACGTGAGATACTGGTTTGTGTTATGAGGCAACATATAAAAATATGTTTATGTTTGGTTTATAGCAGGTGGCAGTCAAGTACCCAAAGGGAAACAGCATGTTTTTACAATTCATAACTGAAGACATGTCACTAACAACTGGTTTAACATGTAATGAACATAGCAGTAAAAAGATATTACAATCTTTATCATTTTCATGGTAATTTTTAAAAGATCTAGATTTTAAAAGCTCTTTTTTAAAAAAAGCTCTGTTGAAATCTGTGAAGCTATGCCAGCTTATCCCAGTTGAAGGAATTTCTCCATACTGGTCTTGGATAAATAATATTAGTATCATAAAATAACAATCAGACTACTTAATGGCAATATCAATTTGCCACATCATTTTATAACATTATCCAGGATTTTCCAATAAGCGATTTAACCTTCCTCAAGTTGAGCATTAAATCACCAAAGCAGAGTCAATTTTTCAGGTCTTTAATGCTAATAAGTAAAAGCTTTGTTCTGTAACGCATGTATATACAAATTATTCAACTAGAATAAAAACAAAAAAACTGTAAATTGCTTGCACGTGACATCCTGTGCAAATTGATAATAGTAACTGGAAGAACCACATTTACAAAAGTGACCTTTAAATTTGTACCACACATTTTGTCAGCATAAATTGCAAAATGTATTTTGTGCATGCAAGACGTATCTGTGGGCACAGTCTGGATAGTTAAATACTGCTTGTACACACATCAAATTTTGGGTGCATATAATTGTCCTCACAAACTTATGGGTGCATATATCAAAGGCTGGACTGAAAACATGCCCTTGAAAGCAGTTTGCATTGCAAAAACTGATTTTTAATGGACATAAAATGGGAAAAGTAATGACAGCTAATGTTAAATTGACACACATATAACATTGATTTGTGTATAGAAATTTCCTTTTCCATTCAATGAGATTTGCTTTTTAATGGGAACTGTAACAGTAACTGGACTTGGTGACTCATGTCTAGAGCAAATATTTCTTTCGGCATATTATGCATTCTTTATGTAAGCATAGATAAGAAGCATTGAAATTCTCTGGCTAATGCTTTGTACTTATTTTTTATTTATATATCTACATAAAAATGTAACAGTCTTTTCAAGAATTAGTGCAGTGGATGTTAAAGCAGAACATAAAAGGGCAAATTACATATTGTCTATTAAACAGAAATTTGGTATTACTGTGGTAAAGGTCAGCAACCGTCTCCCCACCCCTGCATGTTTTCAATAGACTTAGGGAGCTCTACTGTAAATCCTCAATCCCTATCCAAGGTAAAAAGAATATTCCTGATGCTATGGTAATTTTAGATACTGGAATTACTTTGGTTCAAATTTTCAAAAGAGCTCTTGGTCAAATTTTCAAGCACCAACAACTATAAACAGATTTTCAAAATACTCCTATTTAGGCACCAAAATAAGAGGCAGATTGTTGAAAAAGGCTTAGGCACCCAAAATTAAGAGCTCTTTTGCAAAAAAAATCTGACCTTGATTGTGAATAATGCACCCTTTTGAAAATTCTGGCTTGCTGGCTATTACGTTTCTCATTTCATAATGAAACAACAAGTGTTTAACTGGCAATAGTACATATGTATACACTGATGTAGAAGACACTATTTAATATGGAATCGATTTAGGATTGCCTACATACCAGCCTCTAATATGGAATTAATGCCTTTTAAAAACACTTCTGTAATGTAACAACTTCTCTTTCTCTGCAAATATCATGCTCTCAAAATTCTTTAGACCTTCAGGTTTTGCTTATTCTCTATCAAGAAGTCTTACCTCAATTACATTTCTTTGCTTGTTTGGTGCATTATTAAAACTGCATCTTTTCAGAGGTAATTTCATTACAGACTTAAACTACAAGTTGAAGAAATTATAATTATTGACTAATCAGGAATTTTAAAAGGTGTTGATTAGTACAAAATGAGAATGAAAGGGTCCTACTAAGTCAGAGGGGCTGATTTTAAAATTGTGCACACAATTGAGCATCCGATTTGCATGCACAATGACTGGATGTATACATAATCAGGTTGCTGTGCATCTAATTGGCTATTTAGGCAGATTATTTCTTATTTGCATGCTCACACATTGCATACACAATTGCGTAAAGGATTTTAGGATGTCATGCTTCTAGGGTAACATTTATTCCTGTGCACAGGACCATCATAAGGCTTATGAACCACTTCAGCTTCATTTGGGCTTTCAAATAGGGCACAAGTGAGACTTAAGTGGAAGGTAGGCATTGTGCCAGCCTTCTGTATAGAACTTTATTCTACACAGATTGTATTCTAGGTAATAGGCATGTCCTACTGAATGAAGGGCATACTTCAACAGGAAAAAACAACAAATGTCCTGGTAGCACTTTATAGACAAAACATGTAGATGGTATCATGAGCTTTCATGGGCACAGCTGACCGGAGTTATGAGTTTAATATGCCAACACCTTTATGGCTGACCTTGAACAACATTTCCTCAGCTCTTGCCCCCTAACATCCCTACTTCACTTACTCTATATCAATGATATTATCATGTGGACCCACAGAAAAGAGACTCTTGAAGAATTCCACAAGGATT
>JANRFK010004149.1:84410183-84424647 GCA_030068395.1 Apalone spinifera
CTCCAGCTTCCATCCCAGACACATTTCTCAGTCTATTGTATAGAGCCAAGCCCTAAAATTCAACCAGATTTGCCCTGACCCCACAGACCAAGACAATCACGTACAGGATCTTTACAGAGCATTCCTAAAACTGAGATACCTATCTGGAGAAGTGAAAAAACAAATTGACAGAGCCAAAAAAGTACCCAGACATGAACTACTTCAAGACCGGCCCAAAAGAGAAAACAACAGAACTCCTCTTGTTATTACCTATAGTCCACAACTCAGACCTTTCCAACGCATTAGACACAATCTACAACCCATCTTGGAAAATAATCCCTCACTCTCAGAGGCCTTCGGAAAAAAGCCTATTCTTGCTTACAGACAACCCTCCAACCTGAAACAAATTATTTCTGGTAACCATACCACACAACCACATCAGAAGCCTCCAGGAACCCAGCCCTGCAACCAAAAACAATGTCAACTCTGCCCACACATCTACACTGGTGAATTCATCACTGGAGCCAACAACATAAGCCACCAAATCAAAAGATCATTTGATTGCACATCCAGTAATTTGATCTATGTCATCAAATGCCACCAGTGTCCCACTGCTATATATATATTGGACAAACTGGACAGTCTCTGTGGGAAAGAATCAATGGACCCAAATCAGATATACATAAAGGAAACATACAGAAACCTATTGGGGGCACTTCAATCTTTCACATCACATTTTATAAGATCACCAAGTAGCTGTTTTGTCACCAACCACTTCCACAAGCAAGATCCACAGGGAAGCATTGGAATTAGAGTTCATCCGCAAATTCAATTCACATGCTAATGGACTTAATTGTGATGAAAGCTGGTTGCGACACTATCAATTTAACAGCCATTGGAGGTGCAAACAGCTCTTTGTGTAATATCCTTCCTGACATGGGAGTCTATCTATTGACTTTGATTCTTATCTGCTTTGGTTTAACTACCCAATCTGAAGATACTTAGGGATTCCCTCCGCTCTCTGTCTCCCATCCCGCTCCCTTTTTCTTCCCACCCTTCTCCCCTTCCCCGCTCCTATTTATTTTGGGTGTACACATCCTAAACTCATATCTTCGGTCATCTGAAGAAGTGGGCTGTGCCCATGAAAGCTCATGACACTATCTACATGTTTTGTTAGTCTATAAAGTGCTACTAGGCCATTTGTTGTTTGTTTTTCTGTAACAGATTAACTTGGCTATCCCCTGAAGCTATTTCAACAGGGTTGGTATTTGGATTCAGTCTGTAGGCTGCTTACATGAACCTTGAAGAAAATTTCTTGGACCCTAAAAATACTAGCTGGAGACTCATATGAATAATCTCAGCTGGGGATTTCCAGCCCTTCTCTGCTTCTTCAAACCAGGTAAAAATATCAGTAAGCCCCATTTCACCTGCACTATTATGGAATTTCTGTGTCCACTTAAAACCTGAAAGAGCAGCAGTACTAAATACAGGCATCGATGAGCACTGGAGCAGGTTACATAGGGAGTGTATAGAATCCCATCATTGGCTCTCAGAAACAGGTTCTACAAACACTTGCTGGAGAGAACTGGTCACCAAAGGTTCAAGTTATGCAATGCAAGCCCTCATCTACTATATATCTGAGATCATTTATCTGTCTGTCTGCCTGCTTGTTCAAGAATGCCTCCTAAACAATAAGAGCTAGGACCACCAAATTTAGTATGCAGCTTCCGCTTATCATAACTTAAAACAAGGTAAGGATTTGGTTATGCCAGGAAAATTGGATGCACCTAGAATGGACTTGATTCTCAGAAAACCACACAGAAGAGAGACAATCATCAAGTACGTGAAAGGAATTGGCTGCCATGACTGCCCCAGTGAGAAACCCCCACACCCCAGGTGCCCAATTCATACAGAAACATTGCTGGCTGTTCCCCTTCATCAGGGAACAAGGGGAACATGCACAATTTCCTGCATTCCTCACTCTAGCTTGGGAGTACTGGGTGCAGAACCACCTGGGCTGGGATAGTCCTCTCTCCCCCGGGGCAGCCTGCATAATGAATCCCTTGTCTCACCCCAGAGCAATGATTTAAATAGAAGCATATGCATTTTCATTTTATTTTCCAAAAACCAAAAGTTACTTGAGTTAACGAGCAATGCCGGGTAAATCTAGTACGGAATAAAAACAGACAGGCATGCCTTTATGGCCTGTGTTCAACTATTGCTTGGTATAGTTTCTTTCTTTCTGTTAGGTCAACTAGAATGCTCCAGGTAGGTGTGAAAACTTCCAGCTTCCTCATTTATCCTTAAATGCTCTGGGTTGAAAAGCCATTTAGAAGTGGTCAGTTAACTCTGAAGTGGTCACATAAGACTGGCACGAATGAGCAGCCATCAGTACAAATTTTTCTGGACAATATTTATGAACTGGTGTTAACTACAGAGATCAAATTTGAGATTCTACAGCTGGGAGGGGCAAAAGACAAGCACTTTTAAAATACTCGTTGACTCAAAATGTGATTCTTTTCTTTTGGAGTACAAGAGCCCTTCAAAATCCTTTTAAAGCCAGTTGGGATCTTGCATATTTTGAAAAATAACAGCAAGTAACTCTAATTAAGCCTTCCATCAGCTTGTGAGTTTTGGAAGCTTAGGGATCTTTTTCCTTGTTTAAATATTTTTTTTATTTTCCAAACCGACACATAAGATAATATCATAAATACACATTATAGACATTACACAGTAAACAAAGTATGAGAGCGTGCGTGCCAAGTGGGATTTTTCCACATCTTTGTTTATCAGGTTTCATGCTGTCTTGCTGGATAAACAAATTAATTTGAGAACAGATAAAAAAGTCAAAGCATTAGAGATACCTTAAAATTGGCTGAATATTTTAGCCCAGAAATTTACCGTCAGATTCTTCTTGAGTAAAACTGCAATAATTTACATGAAACCACAACAAATTATATTTGTGGCATTTGCTAGGCAGTGATTGACTCAAGGCATGACAGAGAGTACTATCCTTCATCATCTATTGGCCCTTATGTGGGATATAGAAAAAAAGTTTGCACATATGCACATGCACAGGAAGTTTGTTTTACCAGATCACTAAGAAGCATAATAGCAGCTACATTTCCTTGTCCCCAAACACCGCTGCCACTGCTGAGTCATGCTTACACATATAGACTTGATTGATTAGCTGTTTAAAACAAGACAGAAAAATCACATAAAAAACGTGGGGTCTATCGAATAGTTAGCTAATTCCCATACCAGAATCTTGAAGAAAATGAAGGATGTGTGTGTCCTTAGAAATATTTCGAGATGCTTACCTCAACCATGACAGTCCCAATAGTTCTAAATCTTGCTCTTTCTTCCCCAAATCGCCTACCATCTAGCCATTTGTGTTTGAGGTGAGGAAAAGCAGCTGCTGCCTCTGACACATTCCAATTCTGGGTGAGGACAACTGCTGCATCTTTTACCAAGATAGGACCAGCTTCTGCCCCGGCATCCGCCAATTGTGCTAGAGAAAGAAACTTTGATTTTAAATCTTGTCAGTAAATGTGCTCTCTGGCACATTTTGACCCCAGATGATTGGATTACAGAGTAAGACCTCGCTCCAGATTTAACTGCCATGCTATTTATTTAAACAGACTGAATCTGGAGATGGGAGGTTGGAAAAGACCTGCATAAAAGTCATGTCCCTGGGAAGGACGTCTTTCCACTCCTCCTCTTTTTCTTAGTATTAAAGAGCCCAAAAGCCAGGTTTTCAAAAAGCTATAAGGGTATAGGTGGATTTCTGAATGAAGGTCTCGAAGCATACCAGAAAGTTCTGGGACTGAACAGACCAAAAGGCCTGAACATAAGCAGAGTTATTAAAAAAACAAAAACAAAAACAAAAACACACCACACATATTGGATACAGGTTTGAGTAATGAAGGACTAGGGACCCAGATCTTCCCCTTGACATTTCTCCTTGGCCAAGGAATGCCAACAATTGATGCGCTATGGTGGAAGGGCAGGGAAGTCTTGCAGTAAGTTGCTTTCTGAAATAGTGCTAAATTAAGTCCCATCCTTGGTTTTGTTGAGGGCAAATCTTGGGTAAACGGAAACCAATTTTTGGCTGAAAAGGAATCTTTGGCTCAAATTTTCTCTTTATGTTTTGTCCCTTTTTCAAAAAATATAGGGAACAAAAAAGGGCTTTAAAATGGACAAGTCTAAGTAACAGCACTGAAGTGATCCCATTCTCTCTCAGGCAGAAAGGAAGCTGAGAGAAAGAATCTGTATCCAGATTATCTGGTGCCATCAGGAGAACCAAAATTTTCAATATGTCTGCTGCTGCTGCCCCCTTAGCTGATCCCTGAAAGAGAAATCTAGCCATTTCAAATGGTGGATATGACAGAAAAGATAAGGAAATAAAATAATGGAAAAAGAGAGAGTGAAAACAAGAAAAAAATAGTTTAGGTGTTTATTTTACTACATATATGGCAGAGAGAGAGAGAGAGAGAGAGAGAGAGAGAAAGAGAGTTTTTCATTGGGTTGGAGGAGAATTATAGTCCAGATATGATGGAACTATTAGTATTTCTTTCACTTCAGTTTGGACTCTTACATGTAAATTTCTCATAAGGGAGAGTCCTTTGGATCACCTAATATCCTCAGGCATCTCTCCATTCCCAACCATAGGCCTTCAGTACTTCCAGTTCTTCCGTCTAAAGTTACCAACAACCCTCCTAACTAGAAGGCATATGGAAGGGTCATGGGAACAAAAAGCCACTGGAGTTTTAGAGGATTCACAGAGGATCCGTGTTACTAGTCAAGTAAAAGGAGGGCATATGAGGGGAATTCCTTTTTCCAAGTTAATATGGACATTTTTTTTAAAAAAGCACATAGGATTGGTTTAGTGTATGAGTATAGGTTTATGCTCAAGTTTTTTTCCTTCCAAAAATTATTCATCTATTCCTGTTATGGATAAATACACATCTTGTTCTGTGTTGCCATTCACTTTGATTTTTGCAGCATTATATATGGCGCTCTGTCTCATACACAGTACAGTAAATTTTCTTCTACTTTTTGTCCTTCTCTTTAATTAGTTATCTAATAACATCTCTTTGGGTATAGCTAGTCTTCTAATAAAGTGTTTCTGCGTTACTGTATTCCTTCTACTTTTCCATACACACATTTGCTACTTTTCAATTTATCAGATTTCATGCAGTCAAGCTAAGATGTGATTTAACTAACAACTATTCTGGAAAAAAGGTACGGGTTATTTGTGATCTTGGCTATGACATTTGAGGAGGACTGTGATGAGAATTTTGGGTTACTATGGTGGTTGCTTAATCTATAATTGTTTATATTCATTGCCATTTTTGGTAGAGCAATTGATTATTTGTATCCTGCTTTGGTCTTTATATTCATTTAATTTTGGCAAATACTGCTTTGAGAGGAAAGTCTTAAATGTCAATTCTATCTGTTTCCTATGCAGCCTTCTTTTCTCCATACTTTAAATGGACACTGCTTACTTTACCCTATAAAAATAGTAATTAGTGAGTTGGCCAGCCCATCACAATACAGAGCAATGAAATAATCAAAAGTAGTAGTACCATCAAAAACTTTGGCAAAGTATATTACACTATAAATTACATAACAATATCCAAATCTTCTCTCAGATGCATGAACATTACATCAAACACACAAAACAGCTCAAAGTAAAGATATGATAGTGACATTTTAAAGATCAGTGGTAAATTTTACTATACATTAAGAGGATTTTTTTGGCTTCTTTCTCCCTTTTTATCAGAACTTTCTCTTTCTCTATCACACATATATATTCCCTCACACTCTATGCTGCCTCAGCATGCTGATCTGAACAGCATAAAAAGTTACTGAATTTTAAGACTTCCCAAATTATGTTGTTCAGTTGCTCCAGATGGAAACTAGAATGGATTGTCTCTTCACAACAGCAAGTTGGTCCCAGGTGAGAAGAGCCTCTCCATGACCACTACAGCAGTCACAGTTAAGGGAGGGGTGCATGTCCCCCAGCTGGCACAAATCCATGTTCATCTGCCCCCAAGCTCCCAAGTCAGCATGAGGAATGCAGCAAACTCTGCCCTTTCCTCTCATTCCCTAATAAAGGGGAATGGTCAACAATGTTCTCAAACAAAGCTGTACCTTTCCTAAAGGGTGCCTCGGAGGATGGGAAACTTGGGGGTGGGGCAGTACTTCACAGGGGAGGGGGCACCCCTAGCCAGTCTCTTTCACCTGCCTGGTGATTCTCTTTTCTGCATGGTTTTATGAGAAGCAATCCCACTCCTGGCACCTTCCATTTTCTTGGCACAACCAAGCTCCTTCCTTTCTTTAAGTTATTATAAGAGGATTTGGTGGTCCTGGCTCTTACTGTTTAGGAGGAGTTCTTGAACAGATACTCACTCACTCGCTTGCTCACTCACAAACTCTCTCAAATACATAGTAGATCACACAGGCACTGTGAAATGTCCATTTTATTATTCACTCAATAGTCCATAACAGCTCCTACTGAGACACTTCAGTTTATTGGGTCAAGGCTTAAATTGAGAGTGTTTAGCTTATGGATCATTGACCCATTAGAATGTAATGGTTTTAACCTGTCAGGTCAAAGCCTGCATACTAAAACTCTATATTACATGGGCATGGGGTGGGGGAGAAGCTTTATCTGTGAACAGCAACACAGTTTTGAGGTGAAGGTGAAAGTGGAAATACAGCTAAACTGGGCTCTTAACTTATGAGGAACAACAAGCATTTAAGTTATTTTATCTAACAGACAAATCAATTACAAAACATCACTTAAAACAAATATCTGCCTTAGAGGAGAAAATAATGCATTTTTAAATTAATATTTTCTAGTCTTCAAATGCTATAAAAATCTTCAAAAATGTGTCCTGTATCCAATTAACTCTCTCCTTCAAGCTGATAAGCCATGTTTCAACCCAGAATTTATTTTTATAAATCCATTAGGGAAGGTTATAGGTTATACACTATGGCTTAGGATTTTTTTTTTTTTAAAGCAGACCACTTGACCATTGTGGCATTCCCGCTATAATTATGCTACAGACAATGATTTATTTGTACGAGAGGAAGCCAAGGAAATTTACTTCATCTAAACTACTATGTACAACATAAATCTTGCTCGACTAAATCCATGTGTGTCTGTAGTGTTGTTGCAGCTGTGTTGGTCCCAGGATATTAGCGACGCAAGTGGATGAGGTCCAATAAAACATATTACTTCACCCATCTTAAATCTCTAAATTCATGCAAGCACGCTTATTTATTTCATTAGCTACTGAGATGACCAAAGCAAACAAGATTTGGCTTTATAAATTACATTGTGCTAAATGTTCACGACAGATCAGCTACTAAGGAATGCGTTCTCCTTTCTAGTCTAGATTTGTATGTGTTTTACATTACACCATTTACTCATTATGGCCCTGATCCTGCAAGATATAGACATAAAAGAGTTCAACCGCACAAGCCCTATGCATGTTTAAAATAAGATACTATAACTTAGCCAGCTATGAGACCTTCACATAGCATTCTCCCTCCTCCCTCTGGAATTTCACAAAATAAATCCCTTGGAATGATAAAGAGATTTAAATGCAACTTGTGATGCTTGCTGTTCTCCAATAAGTTGACTGAACTGTTTGAGTGAGAGAGCACATTTTACAGAGAATCTTTTTTTCTTCCATGCTCCAAACACCAGGCTTGTCATCAGTCACATTTTACAAAACATTCCAAAATGAATGGCCTAGAAAACACACACATGCACATGCAAATATGTATATGTGCTCTAAGTACAGTATGTGTATATAAAAATAAGAACAAATATTCTGCAGATCCCTGTGCTTTCGATTTGAAAGCTTGTCCCTGTATGTCTTTCCGATTTCCTTATAAGCACAAGATCTGCTCATTCTCTAATGCCACTGCATATTTAACACAGAATTCTTAAAGTAGCTCCATAAATCATCCAGCAAACACCCCAACTCTATTCATAGTTATACATATGTTACTGGAGATACAGATAAATATAGAGACATAGGAATACACACAGACTGTGAAAATATGCCTGTAGACAGAAACATATTGTGCATATGCAAATAACTAGGCGTCTGGCACTGAAGATTTGCCCTTTAAGCATTCGCTTAACTGTGTCTCTTCTCTACCCCTGCTTCTTCCCATCTTTCCATCTGTTTATTCCCCCCCAAGATTCACTTAAGAATCCAATATCACCTCAAAAAATTTGAGAAATATGACACAAATACATCTGCCAGGTGTAACGTACAATATCATTGGGCGGGGGGAGAAATAAAGGAGGCTGCATTCAAATTCTCTCACAAAGGTTACAGACGAAATGGATGAAATCCATTTCCTGAACTATGTTCATTCTTGGTTAGATTTCAGGTCTGGTTGCTATACTTTAAAGAAATTGTATAATCCAGGTCTTGTCATCAGCTTTCTTAATTTATTTCCCTGAAATGACAGGCCTGGAAAAGGCAGGCTAGCCTCTCAGATGTCTGGATTACACTGTAGCTATGGAAACAGGTGTTAAAGTGCTATGAATTTCAAGTTACACTGATACTCTGCACATCACGTTCTGTACTGATGACATGTTATTTTACATGCTGACCAATGCAACAGCATCAATCTTACTGATTTATAGGAGGCTATCATTTAGGAGATGTTCCATGATGAACTTACAGAGCTTTTTGTGGATTCTATACGGCGTGCACACATGTATGCACAAACACACACAGTATATAGTGTCACACTAGTGAAAGTTTTCACTTTAAAGACAGGCCTTGTAAATCCTCCTCAGATCTGTTTTCGGTTGATAAGTGTTCAATTCTTTTTTCTTTGGAAAAAAAATAATATTTTTAGTGCATTCTATGATGGATACTAAGTCACTGAGTGGAACCATGGAAATGTTTACTCAGATTGTATCAGATTAAAAACTGAACAAACCGAATCAAGATCTCAAGATTTAACTCTTCCTTTCTGGGCTAACGTACACAGTGCCCAATCCTGCCAAAAGTAGAGAGCCACCTTCAAGGTGCTAAGCGACTTACCCTTCTACTGCAGTAGAAGAAAATAGTGTTGATCAGTTGAACAAAGGACAATTTATCACAATCTTTCCCCACCCCCAGAGATGGTAGCTGCAAAGCCTATTCCAAGGATAGAGTCCTCTACTGTAGTGACATTGGTGGTGATTTCCCAATGTGCATGAACCACTGTAATTTGGACAATGGATGGAGAAGCGACAACTAATATTGTTTGTGCCTTGTGTGTGTGTGTGGAAAACACAGCCAAGTTCAAGGTTTCAAAGCAACGATTGCAGGGTCTCCCACTCCATCTTCTCTTCTTCTGTCTCTCTTCTTCCATCAATACCTTCTTTCATTCATTCCCTCCCTCAAATTCACGGGACTTTTGGTTGGAAACAGGCAGGGATTTCCCTGGAGTAGTTCTGTGCCTTGTTTCTGAAGAGTGGTGTGAGTCGCTTCTGCCTTTGGGTAGTTGGCCTGAGAATTCTCAGGGTTAGTCCATCTTGTCCTGAACTTGCCTACTTGTCCATTGGGCCTTTTTTTCTTCACTGTCATCTCCAGCATCCACTTACTAGGTCAGCACGAACAGGATTGAGCACTGACTCACCTTCCAATGCCAAAATCGGATTGAGCACTAGGGATTTTGGCATTGGAAGGTGAGTCCTGACTTCACAGTGCTTTGCAGATGAAAGATTTCAATTTTCATTGAGAGAAGATGGTACTCTTTAATAAAACTTTTTTTCTTTTATTGAAACAAAAAAGGAGTGACCATTTTAAAGGATTTAATAACCTTGGAGCTTCTACAAAAGAGAGAGACTTGCAGAGGTCTATTGGCCCAATAGAAATAAAGCAGTACACTTACAAAAGCCATGTTAAGTGGATTCAGTGATGATGCAAGAGGCCAAGTGAGAAGGAGAACTGGAAAACAAAGCCACCTATTCAAAGAAGTCACAGACTGTAGCAGTACAAGTTACCCCATCACTGAGACTTCGGAGCATCCACTTTTCTAGCAGATCAATCCTCATTTGTATTCGGTCACCTCTATAACCACAGGTGGTGGCAGTGAGTTTTTGTGCGGTGAGTGCTTTATCACAAAAAGGACAAGATTAAGAGCAAGTAATTTCACAGGATAGCTATTAGATGGGAGTGATTTTCTGTCATTGGTGACCTTTGACAGACTTCAACTCATAGGTTAGAGGCCTCATATCTCATTAGCAATCGTGCAAATCATCTAATCCCACTCTAAACCATTTTATTTTAAAAGAAACAGATATAATTTCTTTCGTGATTTAGGAAAATGTGCACCAAAATGAAGAGCAGGTGCTTCATTGTATTTGAAGTGTGAAAAAGAAAATCAACAGAAACAGACTCTGATCTACCCATCCCAGGCACGAAGTACTATGAAAGCAAATTAAAAAAAAAAAAAGTTGCAGCGTATCAGGTGTACTCAGGTTTGCATTGATTAAAGGAGAGAAAAAACTGTTATAGGAAGCATTTTCTTTTTTAAACCACCACTTGCTAAAAATAATGTAATTCCCCACTATCCTGGCAAGTCATTTCAGTGTGCCAGAGACAGTACATAGGGTTTTATTATTGGATTAACTAAAAATGAGATAGTGAAACAAGTTTTCAAATAAAAAAGTCACAGCCTCATCTGGGGACATCTGTGAATTCCCTAGGCTAATGATACTGTTTCTTTTAGCTATTCAAATAAAAAGAATTACCCACATGACACAGCAGGGCCTGCCTTGACTGATCACAGCAGGGCCATGCATTTAAAGACTAGGCTACGTTTTGAAAAAAATTCTCTCTTCTTCCAAGGCCTTAAAAGCTGATCTCTCAAAGATTTTTATGTGCAGACAGAAAACCTCATATACACTGCCTCTATGGCAACTGAAAGTCTTAAAATCATTCATTTGTTCCAGAGGTAATCCATCTGAATGGCATTTTTTGCATTAGTATATCAAATCAGGCTCTTCCCTGAGGAAAACCTGATTCTGTTAGGTCCAGTCAAAATATCCACACCACATGACACATGGTTTGCTCCAATAATTCCCCATTACTCTAGCCTGCTTTGGTTTCAGGCTCAGGTCCCACAGGCTAAAGAATGGATCATTAAATCTACTGTGCAATCAATCCCCCGGAGTTTGCCCATTCTTTGATGCATCACTGATTTAAACGAGCATTCAGCTTAATGGCAAAGGCAGAAATGATGAGCTCAGGAGGAGATGATGCAAACAAAATAATCTGCTCTTTTAAAATCCTCTCTGTGGCTATTTGGCAAGGAGATGAGAAAGGAGGGAAAATAGGGGTAGAATTATTTTGAAGGTTGAATCAGACAGGTTTGACTTCCTTTTTTAAATAAGAGGTTACTTGAGCTTCCCAAAAACCTCACACCCATCCGCTTTAGGAAACCAAAGATGTCCGTCTGGGTTGTCACACATCTAACACACACCCGGAGTGTTAAGTGTCACTGGCTCCTACACAGAAAATGTCATCATTCCCACCTCCTGGTTGGCATCTTTAAATAGCTCACTTTATTTATGGTGTACGTAGTGTTAATGTCCTTCGGTTGCTCTATTTTCAAGGATGGAAAAGCAGTTGCTAAGCATTTCTAAATGGCAGCCCTAGGGTTCATTAAAAATATGGCAAACATTTGCTAAGCTCATTAAGCGCAATTTGTGTGTGTGTGTGTGTGTGTGTGTGTGTGTGTGTGCGCGCGTATCAGATTCCTCCTCTGCATATTATGTGTGACCAAACATCTATTAACCCTAATCCCATTGATGAGTCTGATACATTCAAACCAGCAATTAGACAAAACAAAAGGGATATTTATTGAGAAACTCATAAATGGGCTTTCATATTGGTCTAAGCTGCTGCAAAACGACAGTTTAATTCCCTTCTGTTAATCTCTACCTACTAGAGTACTCCCTTTGTTTGATTATAGGTTGTCAGATTTAGGGATTCTGATTGAATCAAAATCTGAAGTAAACTAGAACTACACAATAATTACCCTGGTTAGGCACTGTTGCCTACAGTAGAAGCAAAATAAATAAAACACAAGTGAAAAAAAAACCACCCCTGAAAAGGAGAGGTTTCAGAAATCTGCTACTTATGAAATACAGAACTACAGCATTGCTTTAACTTTTCTAGTTTAGTCTGATGAAATTCTTTCACTACCATTATCTGCTAAACAAGAATCCTTTGGAACCTTACATTTCTCCATAAACACAGAAGCAGTCTCTTACCTGTCTTGGGCAGAATTATTTCTTTAAACCAGGTTATCCCACACAAACATTGGCACCTTGTTTACACTTTTCAGTGGCTCTGAACCACAAACATCATTACAAGCCCTGCAAAATATTTGCAATGATGAAATCAAGTAAGTTTCATGTTCATAACAAGCTTCATATCCAGACCTTCTGTCTTCATGATGATTAAAACATTGCTCAAACCCTATCAGTAATCTTCAGCCCCATTTTGGGTGCCATGACTGATTTTCTTGACAAAACAAAACTCTGACCAGGCTTCCTTGAAAGTCATGTAAGGGTCATGGCTCATCATTAATTGGAAAATGGGGGGGAATATTCTTTTTTTTATTTAATTTCAAGAGAAATTCTCCAGTCGTTCTAATTCTTATGCAAAGCCAAATAAAGCACATTTTTATTAGATTTTTGCTTAAATATTTGGGGTTTATTTGAAATTGAATTTCAAGGTGAGATCTCGAAATAGAGTTCATGCTATTTTTTTTAGCTTTAGCATCAGGTTTTGATACTATTGATCATGGAACCTGACAAGATCCAGATCCATGAACTGTATGCTAGATGCTAGTGTAATAAAAGAATTAACAATAATAATGGTGACTTGGAGAAGCAGACAGAAATGTTATCAGAATTAAACAAGGCGCTGATATTAGAGGAGTTTGACCATCTTCGTAACACAGGTGTGCAACAGAGGTGTATTACTAATCCTGGACTACCCTTTTAGAGGTTACAACCTTTTCTCCATCTGCATATTTTGTCTTTGATGCTGATCTCACCATAATTATCTGTGCCTTTTTTACCTAAAAACCGCAGATAATTCTGATATGCCCCATGGAACTATACAAGCTTCATTGTCTGAACTGAATACAGCACTTTTCTTATCCAGTGGCATTTCACAATGGATAACATTACATTGGAGCTCATGGACTTGCATTGGCTGCCAATACATTTGAGGATGAAATGCAAGGTATTAGTTTTAATCTACATAGCCCTGAAAGGTTTAGGACCTGGCTACAAGAACTAGTCACTTGTTCAGTGATAAACTAAAGAAATGAACGTCAATCAATGAACTTCTCTCAACTTTACATAGTAAAAAAAAGAAAAAAAATTACAATTTTGTCACAAGATGATTTAAAACAAAACATTGAAAAGTTTCACTTTTCTTTGAATTTGTGGTAGATTTGTTGATAGCAACAATGCTTCCCACTTGGGTTTGGAACAGAAATGATTTATTTAACTGACATTTTATAAGTACAAAAAAGAATAAATGATCTTTTTTATGTAGTTACAATTTTGATAAGCCATTCCCAGATAATTTCCTGTTTTGCACAGTATTCCACTTTATACAGATCTAAGTCTTCTGAAAGAGAGTTAATTGACTTCCTCAGAGGGAAATGTACATAAATCATAAATACCCAAATGTTATCTTTCCAGATTGAAATTCAGAAGTTTTAGTAATCTATAGGAGAAATAGGGTACATCTACAAAGCAGCGTTATTTTGAAATAACTTAGTCTGCGTCTACACAGCAGGCCGTTATTTTGAAATAATGTCAAAATACTGTCAAGCTGGAGGACTTCTTACTCCAACTCCTGAAACCCTCATTGTACAAGGAATGAGGGAAGTCGGAGGAAGAGTGCTCTATTTCGAAATAAGAGCTGTGTAGATGCTCCCAGTTTCCAATATAAGCGTTTTCAAAATAAGCTACGCAATTGATGTAGCTCAGTGTGTGTAGCTTATTTTGAGTTAAGCCCTGCTGTATGGACATACCCATATTTGTAGATGCATAAACACACACAGAGATTGACACTAACTAGCGTACTCTTCACCTTTCGTCTCCAACACTGCAGGGAGGCTAAGCAGGCTTCCTGCATGCCCTTGCTGCACACTGCTCCGGGAAACAGCTTGCAGCCCCTGGGAGCTCCAAGGGTGCTTGGAGACCCCCAATCTCCATGCCAGCAACCACAGCAAGAGGGACATGCTGGTCACTTTTGGGAGCCACCAGTGGTAAGTGCTGATACAATGACTCTCTTCTGCACCCTAACCCCCTGCCCCAGCCAAGAGCCTAAACCCTGAACCCCCTCCCATACCCCACACACCTGCCCCCACATGGGGGAGAAGGCTTGAAAGAAGGGATGGGCATGAGAAAGGTGGGGATGGAGCAAGT
>JANRFK010004149.1:84426515-84441673 GCA_030068395.1 Apalone spinifera
CTAAAGCTGGCCCTGGGCAAGGGTATTTGTGTTTGCACAATTAGTTGGCAACCCTACTAGGTGAGCATCTGAAAACCCTGGCTGTGCCCGAAAAGTGTGCTCAGCGCATAGATAGAGAGCAACTGACTGGGCACCAGCCAGTGCAGACACAGAATGATAAAAAGTAGATAGTTAAAAACCCCAGATGCAATTCTCTCTTGGGTGTTGTCTGCAGATGTGCTACTGAAATGCTCCTGCAGGACAGCACCTCTTCAACTTGCATGCTTGTTCTCCTCAAATCACATTCAAATTTATGCAATCAAAGTAAGGATTGATACCTTTAACTTCACACAGTGTTCTTAAGTAGCCTGATTAGAGCGGGAAGATGACTGACGGATTTTCTATATCCCATGTTGTTGAGGATGTAAGTCAGTGCTCTCTGCATCACCATGGATGGATGCTTTCAAGCCCAGGTAAATTCCATAGTAATAATCAATTAACAGGAGATAAAGGTAAATATGGGCCTGGCCAGATCCTCATTATTGGATACAATCTCCTAGCCAGTGAGTATTGGTATAATGTGTTGTCAGTGAGTGGACTAAAATGATCCCTGAAAATCCCAGACTCTTATCAGTTTGTGGACATACAATAAAAACTACTGGAGGCACTCTTACCAGGAAGCTTTTCGAAGTGTTTCCCTCTGCCTACAAACTATCTCTGTGACTGAAACAAAAGTCAAAATACCGCATGTGCTAATCTTAACACTAAAACAGGAGATTACCTGTCTTTGACCATTTAAATTGGATGTTATTTGCGTATCGGGATGATTTCATCTAATGCAGTATTTGGCAAACGTTCTTGGTTTTTACACCAGTATCAACAGCACTCCTGTTCTCTCCCACCTTGGTTCATCTCTTCAGTGCTACATTTCTTGTTCATAAGGAGAAGAACACAGAGCAGGAGCCAGGTTTATCTCAACCAGCATACACCACCACACACACTCCAGAGATGCAGCTCACAAGCGTGCATGCAGGCATGTTCTCGGTTAGAATATTTGGGTTACAAGCATCAGCAGCAACCTATCTAAACATTGCTGAAAAAAATGTTGGAGGTAAATTTTTAAAGAACTAATCTATAAAGGTCCAAATTTTCAGAAGCAACTTTTAGATTAGCACACCTCAGGTTTTACATGCTTAAACATGGTGAGCTGCTCTGAGAAGAGGTGTCTGACCTGAATATTTATTTCTGGCATCCCCTTTTTACAGAATTGGAAGGCAAGATGCCACCAACTGTATTTGGGAGTTCAAAGTGGATAGTAAAGAGAATAGCTGTGTTTGCCTTTTTCAGCTTGTGTGTATGAAAAACCATGGGGACCAGCATGTAAATATGAAAAAAAAACCCACCCACCATAAGAACCAGAGTGCAAGCATTTAAAACAAAACAAAACAAAACAAACGTGTACACAAATTTGAAATCTGACCTGAAAAGGGTAATTACAATCAACTGTTGGATTATAGTTTAAATCCATTAAACCTGGGGTATAAACAATGGTTTTAAGTTACCATGGTATTTGTTACCTACTGAATTGCTAGCTAGGAATAAAAAAAAATAGCATCATACAGAATAACATAGTAAAGTTCAAGAGACCTACCAATGTCTGTATTTGTTTTAAAAAACTGACTAGTTGCCTGTGCAAACAACTAAGATTTTAGCACATATCCACTGGAAGGCAAAGCTTTTGAATGTTACCCAATTGAAAAAAAAATGAAAGAAGTTTCTAAAGGGAGAAGAAATAACATAATACATACACTCTAGTCATAAAGAACTTCCTTTTATTCTTACTCTGTCATTAAAGAGAAAATGTCTTGGTAAGACAAGATTAAGCAGATTCCAACATCCCTTACCACACAAAACCTTACCATCTCAACTGCCTGCTCTACTGAAACACATGCAACAAAGCAGAATTCAGCAATTGTTCTACACAACCATTTTTCAAGACAATAAATTGGTCTAAATTTAGCCAGAGCATTCCTTAAAGCTACCTCCAAATAGAGACGTTAACATGCACAATTTTAGCACTCAAAGTGGATCTGTTATTCTCCCAAATATCCATTTCAACTACACTTGGATTCAGATACTTATAACTAAATACCAAAGACCATATACAGATTGGATCTTCAGTTCTTACACCGCACATTCATCCCGAGGCCCAACTAAAAAAACATACAGAAAAAAAAACCCTCAGGAAACCTTCATACAACAATTCTATGGGCAGGCAGTGAAGGTCGGGCTGGGAGAGGCAGGCCCTTAGGCCCACCTATAGCCCCACCCCTTCTGCTGAAGCCCTATCACCACACCTCAGGGAGGGCGTGCAGCCCCAGCCTCCCCGACCCCCGGGCATGGGCAAGAAGAGAGGAAGGTGGCATGCAGTTCCAACCTCTCAGCCCTGGAACACAGGGATGGCAGGTGTTTGGGGGCAGCAACACTTCACTCTCAGTTTGCCTAAAGCAGGTGTTCTGGGGGTGGAGCATTGGTGGGGTCATGCCTGGTGGTTTGGGAAGGCTGTGTCTTCCCCCGCCTAGGCTACTGGACACCCACAAACAATTCTTTCTCCGGATGGGATGTTTCAATGGTTGGGAAAGTATTTTCCTCTATGGATTATTGGCACTAGCATGTTTTGCAGCTTCCCCAGATAAACCTTTTTCTTACTGCCCCCTTTTTTTCTTCATTATTTTCTTGCCAAGAAGCCACTTGAAGTATTTGGAAGTGAGGCATGACCCACAGTACTATAAGCATTCGCATGCCTACATTTGCAGGTTCTTTGCCACCCACACTGACCTTTATTGAACTGCCAGCATGAATTTGTATGGGCACTGTCTGAACTATAAAGGAGTAAGGTTTCCCCCTCAAGACTCATTGTTATTACTAACTATATTTGATAGGTTTCAAAAGACTAATTCATCTGAAGCCAGAGAAACACCTTTCACAGAGATGCAACTATGTTAACTTCTATCATGTTTTCTTAGCTAATCAAATGTATATACCTATGCATATATGCACATATTTACTTACATCTTTAATGTAAGATTGAGGGGATATGTACATAACAAGAGATACACAATACAATTTTAGTCAGTTTCTCTCAAGGAAACAGCCTAAAGCATAAGAGAGAATACCTGGTAAATTCTGAAAAATCTTTGCTTTATACAAGAAAATAATCAGGACTATGCCACTGGACCTATAAAATTGAAGAGAGTCTGGGTTGTGCAGGGAGGAGGGAAGAGAAACATGCACATGCAAGTTGCACTTTAAAACCCGAACTTTAAAAAAGTGGAAGATCGAAAAATAAATGAACAATTTAAATTATAGATCTATGTAAGTGACATCCAGATTAGGCCCTCTTATCTAAGAAGATTAGCTCTTAATTGCCTGCAGCCAAAATCTGGACACAGCATGGCCCCTGCTATTCCAATTTCCAGTTGTTTAAGAACTTTTTTTAATCCGTCCCCCTTTTACATTCTCTGGCCCTGGCTATAAGTAGCCATTGCACAGCTGCCCAAGGCCATCTCACAACCTTCTCTTTTGCTTTGAGATCCTGTGCAGGATATCACAGCCCTCCACTTGCTCCTGCTTTCCCACCCTTCATCATAGAAATACAGTCCTGACCCCAGTGAAGAACCCCAATGGTTGTTTTTAAAATTGACATTCCTAAAGCACTGGGCCTTACCTGTTCATTTGCTAACTGAACCTTTGCCTTAAATTCATGGAAGGACTTTAAACCATCATTATATTTGCACATGTACATTTTCACTAACCCAGAGCAAAGTTACTGAGCAGTGCATTTCAGAAGCAAGCCTCCAGAACCTTCATAGTAACCTGTCCCAGGACTTCTTTACAAATTAACAGAGGAACCAATTTTGCTAACTCTTGTTTAGTTAATTCAGCTTGCGATGGACATGGGAGGTAATAAGAGGAGTATTCGCATGAGTAAAATTTTGGAAGATAAAGGCCCTATGTGACCGGCCCTTGCAGCCCCATTTCTGCCTACATCCCAATCTTATTTTTTCCCCCAAAACATTGCTTCTTTCTTTCCTTCCATTTTCATGAATTATTTCACAAATGGACATCCTTGCAATTAATGTGCATGTGATTTGTACCTCTCCCTCAGTGAGCTATTGTTTGTAGAGAAATCTTTGAAGGTTCTCCTTGAAGCTAACACAATATAAGATGTTCTTTTACAGTATCTTTTACACATCTTTCCATGTCCCAAAGCACTCTACAATCCAGCTATTTAAAAAACAAACCATACATTTAGTTCACTACCTTTCTAACCTCCATGCAGTATTTTGAATGTCTATCTTATAATTATATGAAAATGTAAAGGTTTCCAGTTTGGGAATACTTTTCCTTTTTCACAGGAAGTAACATTTTACAGAGGAAGGAAAGTGACTTTAAGAATCCAAGCTTCAGACACTGAATTGAAAGATAAAACAAGGAGTATTTTGAGCTAAGCTCCAAATAGAAATCCGTCTTTTTGTATATGAATAAAGATTAAGAAACAAAGATGCAACAGAGAGGTGTCACAGAAATGCTAAGCTTTAAACCCAAAGTTTAGAAATAATATCTTTGTGATATTGTACGTATAGAAATAGCATGTTAGAAAGGAAGGAAAAATAATAGGATTATTTGCAATGTGTTACTGACAGTGGCATGGCAGAAACAAAATATCTACATTAAAAACAAGTTGTTCTTTGCCAGCTTCACATCCAGACTTTAAGCTCTTTAGACCCAGCAATTCAGGAAGGCTTGGAAGATTCCCCCCACTGGGTCACCAAGCCCAATGCTAACATGAGTTCAGCTTGCATAGTTCTAATTTAAATGCATAGTTCTAATTTAAATGCACATCCTCTGACAACAGACCAATGAGTTTCTAGATCTTAACCATATTGACATTTATTCCTAAAACAGAACAAAATGGTCCATACAGGCCTCATTCACATTCAACTAGCTTCTGATAAAATCACAAGTGGCTTGTTAGCAACTGAGTTACACAGCAGGGAAGCATACAACTTCTCAGGTTGGATTACACCAGTACAGGTCAGGATCATACCATAAAGGGCTTCTGCTAGGTGCTGTAGGAGTGTTAGATAATCTAGTCAATGTTTTTTTTTTTTTTTTTTTTTTAAAAGGTACAGTAACAAACACTGGTGTTGACAGCAGTTACAATCTGAGTATTGTCAAAACATTTCTGTTCCCCAGGTAGCCATTTGAGGCTAAATTTTTGCTCAAGGAAATACATGGGGAGTTACACATTAACAAGCAGCCCCTGTTACTGCTAATAGGATTTGTGCTCCCTGCTTTGAAAATATAGCCCTTTAGGGCTGCGATACAGTTAGCATAGCAAGTAGTAGCTTCCAACAGCCAGGAAGAATGAACATACAATTAAAGCATGTCTCCTGAATCAATAAGAATTGATTGAAAAATAAACACTTGGGTTTAATCTATTACGGTCAGGCAAAATTGCCCCCTTGCTAAGTGGTGCTGAGAAATGTAGCCTGACCTTTCACTTCTGTGCAGACAGATACCTTTCAAAAAGGGACAATCTGCAAACTCAATTGTCTAAAGTACAACCATAGCAAGAAGGGTATCACCTGCTGCACAGATTTGACTAAAGATCTGATTATCTGTGGATAAACTATTTAAGCACAGTGCATGAGCTGGTTAATTTTAATCACTACTAAGTTCCTGTAGTATCCTCACTAGGGTATTCTCACAGAATGATTGGATGTACTGGTTTACTGTGATTCCCCGGACTACCTCTTCTTCTAGACATCCTCTCTCACCTTTTCTGCTTCACTGGAACCCTCTTGATGTGCCTTAACACTCTCATTCTCCTTGCTGAAGAATTTGGATCTGTGCTGGCCCCAAGAATACTACCAGCCGAAAGGCTGACAGACAAGTTAGTTGGTTGTGGGGACACCCTCAAGAAATAAATTCCACTTTCTGCCTAATTTAACTTGAAGCAAAAAGATTATACAGTTCAGGGGGAAATAATGGGCCCAATTAGCCATTTCTGTTGACTGATGTGGATTTGATTTTTTTACTTATGATGAACAGCTAACACTAGGAAGCTCTATGAAAGAAGTTGATACATATTATAAAAAAAAAAAGACATCAAATTAAAACACTATCACTCACCCAAAATGAATCAAATGGCTTCCTCATTGGAAAAAAAAAATTTCTTTCCTTTAAATTAAAATCTTACATTAGACTGTATCCAAGTAGTTTCCATCTACTTACTTACAAGAAATTAAAGTGCAAGTGATGACAGAGAACGAGAACGTGCCAAACCAGCGGGCTTTAATGGAACAAACCAGAATAAGAGTGAGAAGGAAAAAGACAAAAACCCTACAAAATGAAAGATCATTACATAGAAAAAGGTGAGGAATCTAATCCAAGATAGCTTCTTGGATGCAGGGTGAGAAGTTCGTTACTTACTCACACTGCCTCTCCACATCCTGGACCTTTACAAGGAAAGTCACCTCTCTCTGTTATGCATAACCAACATTCAGGTGTTCAGATGCAAACTGTTGCATAACACACACACATTCACCTCTCTCAGAGAGACATTGTTTTGATGCTCCCTTGCTGGAAT
Organism: Apalone spinifera; assembly: GCA_030068395.1. Classification (NCBI taxonomy): domain Eukaryota; kingdom Metazoa; phylum Chordata; order Testudines; family Trionychidae; genus Apalone; species Apalone spinifera. The sequence continues at coordinate 84,433,150 of JANRFK010004149.1, forward strand.
TAAACTACTCTGCCAAATAAATAAAGGTGATTTAACAATATATGCTTGCTCTTTATAAAAGATAGTTATAAGAGTGGGACATAAAAGTGTGTGTTATTGAAAGGCACAAAGTCGTAGGTGGGGCAGGGGGAACAACAATCCCACCCCCAAGTTGTGATGCAGGTGGAGGTGCAGATTGTTGGTCCTCAAAGTGTGGTCCGACTGCATTGCAGGTGGGCTGCGGGCTCAGGACTCACCACTTCCCCTGCAGCGGGGAGCCTGCACTGGTGCTCTAGCCCTGCCCCCCTGCATAAGGTTGGCTTCCCACTACAGAGGGAGGCGAACCTCGCAGGGGAAGGAAGTGACTGAGAGGACAGCAGCACAGAAGCTACTCACCTAGAGGCTTTCCCTGTTGCTCCCACTGTTGTACCAATAAAAGCAAGCAGGATCTTATGAGGGGAATAAGGCAAAAAGCCACATTTATTGTAAAGATAAAAATAAAAAACTAAAGAAAAGATAGAAGCAAACAACGTTGTTTAACCACTTATTCCTATCACTGCTTAACCCTTATACAGATTTTATATATATATATATATATAAAAATATTCATGCAATCATTCATCCATTCATTCAGGTTCTGTGTAGTTATAGTTACCAGCCTGGAAGTTGCTTGTGACAGAATACTGGCCAGGTATTCTGTACACAAGTGATGGTAGTGGGGAGCGAAGTCCTGATCAGATGTCCTGACTCCATAGTCCTCCATAGTCTTTTGGTCCAGTCTTTATAGGGATTTCTTCCTATACCAGTCTATGGGAATTGCAGCATCATGCTGATGTCTTCAGGGTGGCTGCCAGGTGCTTGTCAGTGATCTCATAGGGTGGACCTCCAGTCTTTCTCCACTTGACACCTTTTGGTTGCACTGGGACCTGACGCCTTCTTCAGCCCTTTGATGCTGTATTCTCAGGCTGGAACCTCTCAAACCATTCATTCATTGTCCAAGCACACTCTCTCTTACATACATTCCCTAATTAATATAACAATGCCCTTAATCAATTACAGGGCTTGGCTCCCAGACCAGAGTTAGTGGCTTGACAAGTAGCCACTTGCAAAAGTTTGAGCATGCCCTGGGACATGGGTGGCTGATGGGTGGCTGGTTGATTGTTCATGGAAAGGTCTATGTTAAGCAGGGTAGGCTGGGGACCAAAATTTTTGAGAACCACTGGTCTAAATCAAAATCCTCCAACCCATCCTGAATTTTGGAGAGTGATTGAAATCTTAACTTGCAGTCATGTCTAAATATCATTACTGAGCCCTGCCCCTATAGCAGAGAAAACAGACTTCCTGTCCAAAATTATTTTCCCATTTCTAAACTTTTGTGAAGGGAGAGTCAACTCTGAACAGCATCGGTATTGTCTCTCATTGCACACATATATTGCATATACTTTAAAAACACTATTTCACTGGGTTATCCAAAGCATTACAGTAGATTAGTTGTAAGGATCAATTCTGACAACGTCTCTTTTGATCAGTATCAAGAAATCCTTGAACCCAAAATAATCCCAAATCAGAAATGTTAGTGAAAACAAAACCTACACCTTGACAGACAGAGTGTGCCTGCTAGGCATTTTAGTGCTAACCACACCTCAGTCAAGTTATTGTTTTTAACTGACACTCCCACGGGCTGTTTGAGTCCTTACATGTTGTCAGGCAACACTCACTGAGATAGGAAATACTCTCCAGTCTTTGCAAGTATCAGAGAAACCATTTTCATTCTGAGGGTGGAGGTTAGGATCAACAGTCCAGGTTAAAGTATTCTGGCACTGAAAGTCACATAGAAAAGAACAAACAAAAACAACTTGCCAGTATTGCAGGATTATACTGCTTAAAAGTAACAGTGGCACAGACCTCCAACCTTAATTATGCTGTATGTCCTAAAGGACTGTTAGTGTAAAAGGAGACTTACTGTGAAAGAGCATTTATATTGATTGCTTTTTGGAACAGTTCAGAACACACAAAACAGACCCAATCCAATTCCCCAATGTAAACTTAAAATAAAAGCTGTCAGCTGTTGTCAGACTGAAGCCCTCATCTGACACCTTATCTGATCATGGTGACTAAGTAATAGTGCTTTTCTGTTGGAAATGGATCGAAGACTCCAAATCCAATAGAAAACCTTTGCTATTTTATTGTGCTTTAATTTTTCCAGTGTGCATTGTTTAGCTATTAAACCATAATGACTCCTTCAGCTCCCTTACTTCACAAATTTATATCTACAAAGGGACTTTTAAAGACACAATAAATGGGTATTAACAAGGAGTATGGCATTATTACCTGTAATACTGAATGAATGATTAAAACAACATAAGAAAAGGTGTGTATGCATGGGTAGTAACTGCTTCAACCAACTTGAATGAGAGGTTTCCAATTATTTGTGCTAATCAGAGAGGGGCCTGGATTACATTATGACCTAGCAACCCTCAACAACTCCAGTTTAAAGCCAAGCTCTTTAAAAAAAAAATTAAGCTGTCAAGGAGCAAAAAAGCATTTTAAACCTGTAAACTAGAATCAATCAAGCTTCATTTTGATAGCGTCATGCTGGAAAACCCACAGAGTGTTCAAGTTATATAGGTTAGAAATCTATACCCAACACATAATAGACAAATTGTTTGAACACAGATCTAACTAACACAATGTTTAAAACGTATGGAACCTGAAGCAAAAAAACCCCACCACCTCTCTTTTTTGTAGTCTTGAATAATAGCTATGTGGCCTCATTTCATACATGGAGATCCTACTACACGCCATCACCTCTTATTGCAGAAAAACTTATGCTTTGCTGGAATTTCTGCTTAATACCTAGAACTGTTGATAATCTTTTTCTCTGGGATGTCAAAGTGACAAACAGGAATAAGCCTACAGAACATTCCAGTTAATCTGTTGACAAAACACATTCTTTAAAAGGCAATATCCCTGTGGTCTTTATTTAAGCAAATCTCTCATCTGAGTTCTGCGGACCAGACTCATCCCCGCACTGGCACAGGAACAGAAAGGAGGCATCCACCTCCCCTATTCAGAGAGGAACACTAGTGCTCTAGAGTTCCTTTGCATCAGGGGCCCTGCAGAGGCAGTGCATAACTGATGGGGTCTCCTGCTGCACCAAGGGAACTCCTAGGAGCCTAGCAAAGAGACTGTCGGCAAATGATGGACCCTGCATGAGCAGGAGATCCATCAAGCAGCAGCTGGTTTCAAAATGGCCACTTTAGGTCTGCAGCTCCTGGAGTCTACCAATTAAAAGAGAAAGCAACAGAAAACAGGCCGGGGAGGGGAAATCCTATAAGATAGCAACTTTACATTGGCAAGAGCCCTCCAAGGAAGGTGTTGCTTTGAGAGTTATGTATCACCATGACATTGCATTTGTTCTTGCTCTCCTTCCACATAATCCATGGTTTATTTCCAAGACAACAGGACTAAATATAGGGTCCTCTTCTATAAACATTCATTATTGAGCGTAATACATAATACTCTGGAGTGGGCAGCAGGGATAGAGTAGAGAAATGTTTAACACCACAAGAACGGGTCTCTTACTTGAGCTAAAAGAACAATCCCAATAGTTGCTCACAATATGATCTATTTGGCCAGGCTTTGTACAAGTGATGAATATTTCTTCCATAGCTTTATTCAATAGGTAAACAAGTCCAGGTGAAATAAGTAGGAGTTCTGACCCACTGATCTGAACAGGGCATTGTGCAGTAAGAATGACATGCAGTAATAGGGCCTATGTAATTTGTTTTTGCAAAGAAACCAAGCACTGAATACGATTTTTCCATGTGAGGCTTGAGGGATATTAGTGTTGTGAAATTCAATAAGTTTTTATTATAGCTATCCAAGCTGTAGTAGTTCTATAAAGAGAGGATTGGGTTTTCAGGGATGTCCATCTACCTTCTTCCACTTAAATTCCAATTTAAAGGAGAACCCAATTCTGTTCCAACTCTATAGACAAATGGGTCTGGTTCACAATTGTATTAACATATGCACTAAGAGCTTATCTAGATCAGTGTTTCTGACAGCGTACCACGGAAACACTTTCAGAAACGCATTAACTGGCCATCCCGGTTTGTTTATGTACCGGCACCATGGCCACGAAGCCTTGTGGATTCCATTGGGTCCGTTTCATCCTTTTCAGCCAAGGGGAGCCGCGGGAAGTGGCATAGGTCAGAGCACCACTTCCCGTGGCTCCCCTTGGCTGCAAAGGATGAAACGGAGCCAATGGGAGCCATGAGGCTTTGTGGCCCCAGCACCGGTACATAAACTGGGTCAGCCAGTTAAAATGTTTCTGAAAGTTTCTCCGTAGTACACTTTCAGAAACACTAGTTTAGATGAACTGTTACTGGGCAGCAAGACAGGGTGTAAATCTACAGTGTTCTAGTGTGCCACATACTAACTCTACCTATTATCCCTCGCTAAAAGTTCCCTAAAATGTTTGATTAACTCTGCTTTGAAACAGAACTAGATATAAGCACACAAGACAACTTTTACTAGGGCTCACCCAGTATTAGTGCAATACAGTGCAGGGTAGATTTACATCCTAGTTTACTATGCAGTAATGTTAGTCTAGACAAGTGCTAAATTGAGGATCTGGGACAGGTGGGGTTTCTTTTTGTTTAATATAACCACAAAGTAGTACTCAAATGTAGTTTAAACAGCACAGAAATGTGACTAAATCACTGCATCACCATTGCTATGTGTACAATTGAGGCTTGAGAGAGGGTGTGGGGAGATCAGAGGTGTTACAGTACAATCCAGTAAATGCAAATGAACTGCATAGTAGCCAGTAGCAATCTTTAGTTATGCCTATCAACCAGGAATAGTTCCTTATTTGAGAGTGCTTAAGAGCTGTACTTACAAGTACATTACAGCAAGGGCAACTCTAAGGGCCAGCCACTGACAGATTATTTTGACAGTTCCCATGAAATCTCTTTTACAGTGTGCTATTCAGTGCCTCCTGACTTATGCTGGCCACAGCGTTCTTGGCAGCTCACAGCACTCACTCCCCTCTGCTTATTTCACTTTTTGTGTGGTTAGTAACACAGCAGCAGGCTCAGCCATCCCACAGATGGCTCTCCCAACCCTATTTTACATTCTTGCTGGACTAAGCCCTGAACACTTACAACTGAGCTACACTTACTTAAAAACAGGGTGGGTTGTTTTTTTTTTTTTTTTTTTTTATTATTTGTTTGTTTTTTTTTAATTAAAAAGATGATTTTTTTCCTTAATATACAAATCCTTAATTCCATAGTGCTGTATTGTTAGGTGTCACTGTATTAAGTGACTGAATGCTGAGATTCAGGCAGATAGATGGACACACTTGGAGCACACACCCACATTCCTTGAGTGACCAAAAACAGGAGTTTTTTGGTGCTCAGGAAATTCAGGATTGGGCCTTGAGGAGATAATTGCATTGGAAAGAGTACTTCCACCATTGAGCTTAAAAATATGGACTATTCTGAAATGGGATGCTAAAATACGTACTGCTAGTAAAAGAGATTCAGCCTGGTGTAAATCTTGATTTGGGTTCCTGAGACAGTGTAGGGGTTTCATTGTTTGGGTGGGGTTTGGAGCATTTGTTATTGATTCAGGGAACGAAAGGAGAGCTGCACGCCAACAACTGTTAAAAATGGTTTACAGGAGAGATGTGAATCTCAGCATCCAGTTTTGCAATAATTATACATTGAGAATGAACTGTCCAACAAGGAGAAACATTTTGGTAAATGTGATATTCTGTACATCTTCCATATGTCTATTGGCATAAGGTGTCTCTTTTAGTGCTGGTAAATTTTTCTATGTCTAGTAGGTTCCAGGGTTTCACAAACCATTTCTAACTGGAATATTATTTGGTGCTTTCCATTCAGACATGTCCAGTACTTTGTGGCTAGAAGGGATGACGCAAGGGATAGAAAGGATCAGAGCTCTTCCACTTATCAGATCCCAGAGTAAAAAATGTGTTGTGTGAGGAAAATGAACTGAAATATGAGAGGATTGCAGGAGATTGGTTTATTGTTAAAAGCATCTCTCCTTGGAAAATTGTATATGATAATTTGCATTTATGATTGCATAATACCATCCATGTGGGCATCTCAATGTTAATGGTGACTCAGGGCCAAAATTTCAAGAAGGGTTATATTTCTTACCTTATGACAATCATTAATCCGGAACACCTTTGAAAGTATCCTAGAGTCTTCTGCACTAGCTTACTGGTTACTAAATGAAGTGTAGGGGCCTTCCCTAATGTCTTGCTGCTGTTGGAGGGGCTTTGGCAGAACAGGTGTTACAGTTTGGGACACTTCACCCTGAATGATTCATTCTTCTCGAAGACAGAAGTACTCCTCTTATCAGATTAACAGTTCTGAAAAGGCACACAATTGAGATGAAAGCAAAATTTTTGCGTTGATTTAGTTTTTCTAGACCAGTTTTCATGAACACTAACGGGCCCCTATCAACTGGAAATCTGCTCAGTTTACAAAATACTTTATTATTTTTAGTTTCACAATCACATTTCCCCTGTTTCAGTGTCTGCAAGTCCTGTGCTTCCTGGGAGTGCCCACAGGCCAGTAGTAAGTCAGGTATTGCAGATGGAGCAGGAAACTGGGACATGACTAATGGACCCGTGACTGTGTGGAGGATAGAGAAGTAGCAGCCACAGAACATCTTTTGGGGAGAATACAAAGCAGACGGCCTGTCTTTTTGCTAACACATAAAACAACATACATGCTTCTGGTACTTCAAGTCAAGTGTTAAATAGTAATAATTCCTAATGAGCACCACAGAACCTACTGTGACAAACCATTCTGGTCTGGCATGGGCACCACTGGCCCATGGAAAGTAAAAGCTTTGTGCTACTTATTTCCATAGCTTTTACAATAACATTCATTTCATTTGGGTTTATTTTTTTCTACAATAAATACCTAGGCATATGTATTTTTAAATAATTAACATGTGTTTATAATTAAATGGGGGGAAAAGAGTAAAGAAAAGTATATAAAATGGCAATTATTTTAAGATCTACCTCAATATGTTTCCCAACCTTTTACGTCTGGGAGAGCTTCCCATTTTTGTGCCCCCTGGATATTCTCCAAACAGTTAATTTCAGCACATATTCACTGGAGAATGGCAAGTCGTCCAAAAATGAGAGGATGGGATTAGATTCTTTGTAACACAAATATGACAATTCAATCAAAATGATGTATCTACAGTCTCTTTGTTTGCATGTCTATTCACTGATTAAAGTCATTTTTCAAGTTCCAAACAGGATGCGAGGATAAACATTAAGAGAGCTCAAGAGGAAATGTAAGGAGAAAGGCTGCATGAACCATTTTTTTTACATTGAGCACTCTTTGGTATTTAAAATTGAAATTATTTCTTTATGCACATTAACTGAGCTAGGGATTTGTGTACAATTGTACCAGCTGAACAGAAGTGGCTTGAGGCATAGTGCAGAATACTTCAGTGGAGTTGCAGGGGCAGTAGTACTTTCAGCAGTCACTACACCTCCTAACTGGCTGCCAGGTGTTAGCAGACATGCAGGAGAGATTTGGTCATGTCCCAGTCACCAGGATATACCCATATAGGGTTCAGAATATCACTAGCAGAGCCCCTCATCACTTGCATTCAGGGAGAGCTAGCAGATGAATGTGAAGGCAGATGAACAGGATCCCTGCAACCTTACCCTCCCTGGGATGGTCCTCACAGAAAGAAACCAAAGTCCCTCCTAGAACTTTGTTTTTATAATGGGAATTCACCACAACTAACCAAGTTCAAAAAAGAAACCTGAATGCCCATTAGTTTATAGCTGTAGCTTGTATCTGAATGAAATAAGAAAGATAGACATTAATGTGAAGTGCTACATTTACATTGATACACACGAGAAGTATCCCCAACAGGTTTTATAAAAAGCATTATCATCTCAGTTATTCTGTGCAGAGCTGGGAATAGCATCCAGGTCAATCCATTAGGCCACAGGAAATGTCCAGCTTCTGATATCATACTAGCTGAAAAGCTTGGTGACATTTTAAAGTAGCTGTCTCAGTAGCTAGACAGCTAAGCCCTGATTATTTGCTGTGGTTGACAAGGAACACACAGTACAGCTCAGACAAGGGAGGTGTTTTAGGGCAGCTTTCCACTGCTCCAGCCCTAGGCTATCTTTTGTGCAAGGTTAGTCCCCCATCCAATGAAAGATCTCCTTATGACGGGGTGATCCTTCCCTGGATGACTAGATTGGGTTTTGAGTTCGCACGAAACTACTCTAATAGAACTGTGGATCAGAACCCTATTGTGATACCATGTCTCAGGAAGTGTACCATAGAATATTAAACAAGGACTATGTTTTTAAACAAACAATCAGATACAACATTCATATCATTTATACCAGTATTTCTTAAACTGTGTTCCGCGGCACACTGGTATGCCGCAAGCCAGTTGGAGGTATGCCGCAGAGAACAACAGAATTCAAAATGGCCACCCTCAAAGGGGCAGGCAACTTTTTTTTTTT
>JANRFK010004149.1:84476044-84498844 GCA_030068395.1 Apalone spinifera
CACACACCCACCCCTACCACAACACTTTATCCCTGTATGCAGATGATGAATGTATTAATCTTAACATCACACAGATGAAAAGTAAAGTAACATAACTCTGAGACAGACAATAGAGCATCATTTGAGATCGGTGGATCTTAAAACCTCCTTTTCAAACACTCATTGAACTGGATTTCCGAAGTCTGTCCATCACCACTAGACAGAGAAACCCAAGGGAAAGCTTGTTGATATTCTGTGTTTTGCCTAGGATGCCTGCAGAAAATCTCTTGTGGTCTTCCTTTCCACCCCTTCACACTACCCCTTATTTAGTATCTTTCACTGAAATCTGAAGTATTGTGCGTAATTTTTTTTTTAAACACATAAGGTCCTTTATGAAACAGGAAAATGGTATTTTAAGAGCTGGTTATCAGCAGCAGAACATGTCTGTCAAAGAGCCCATAGAAGAAATTTGACATATTTCCTGTAATAAGATGAAGGCCTAAAACATATGCCCATGTAGCATACGCCTAGTTTGAGGCATGAGGCCTAGCTAACAATATAAAGCAAAGCAAAGTTAAGCTTCTGAGCAAGAGGCAGACCCCTGCTCACAGAACTTGGCATGAATAGGTCTCAGAGTGCAAAACACTAACCAGTAATAGGCCCAGGTGGCGAACAGGAATTGGTACTGGTCATAAGTTGAAACACATGGTACCAGCAGCTCATTAAAAAAGACCTTGGTACCCACTCCTCACAGATACAGACCCAGGTTCAGGAAAGGGTCTTAAATGGCAGCATAATGGATAGAGATGATCTAATCAAACCATGAGGTACAGGGTGATGGGCAGTATTTAAGTAGTGTCAGTGGATGGCAACCTGACACATCAGGAGTGAGGTGTAGCTTGGTTGTATCGGTATATCAAGTGGTGTCTGGGGTGGGAGAGTCTTTGTCTAACCTGGGGACATGGGACCATCCACTGATTGAGTCAGCCCATTGTTATGAGTACATATGCATAGTGGTTCAGTAGAGTCTGCAACAACTATTATTGTACTTCACTTAACAATAAGCTGGCAGGGCGCCTTCAATCCTTATCTGATTTGTGTGTGTGGGGGGGAGGGAGAGGACTCTCTCTGAATCTGCTGTGTCGAATAATTGCGCAAGTCGACACGGCACACATCATTGAGCACACATGCAAGCAGCCTTCTGGTTATCATCACTGATGGAGCAGAAGACTTGTCAGGACACCATGACCGTAAATCCTGATCCAACTGCATCGGTGACCTGACAATACTTCCCTGTTTTCCCTTTGCATGAGTAGTGATTCCATACTCAGACTAACTCATTTTGCTTATAGTAAAAGATGTCAAGTTCAACATTCTATTGCCTTCAGTCCCTTACACTACACCATCAGCATAACAACAGTGAGCCCCGGCAATTTAAAAAGTGTATATAATATGCATACTTCTGTATCTTTTTAAGTGTTAAAGGCAGCGGGGGAGTAGGGATGCTCATATCACAAATAAGTAAGCCCTGTATGTAAATCAGTAGCAAGACGGCTCCAAGTGAACTTCAAGCCTTTTGGTTTATATCAGGATTAGGAGTACTAGGAAGAGATATTTAATTCATTTCTCTTCAACATTTCCTGGGAGAAGGTTTGAAATGACTCTGGACAGATGGGGTAGGCACTGATGCTTTTGCTATTTAACACTACACAGAAAAAGGCCTCATCTTAGCCTTTACCCTCTACCAACCTTTAACAGCCCTAAAATTCAGTTTGTGCAACATGAGTTTGTAAGTCTCCTTGGACTTCTATATACCTCAGCTGCTATGGAATTTAAGACAGACTGAAGGCCAGGTACCAACAGTTTCTTGGCACTATCCTTAGTAAATCTGAGCCAGGAGAAAATTGTAGTAAATCTAGCCTCCCCCGCCCCGCTCCCTCCCCCCCAAAAAAAACCAAAAACAAAAACAAAACAAAAAACCCCACACATTTGAACTTTGTATTAAAATACATTTGTGGCTTCAAGGATCACCTTTTCCCACAGAGAATCTCCTGGAAGAAAGTACTACAGATTGAACCTCTCTAGTTTGGCACCTTCGGGACCTGACAAGTGCTGAACCAGAGAATAATGCCAAACCACGGGAGCTCAATATTGTCTAACAGCATTACCAATACTTCCACTGCTACTCAGCTCTTAGAAGATATTTAGGAGTAAATTAGAGCTAAGGAACAGCACAGAACACTGAGAGCCAGGACTGGTGGCTGTAAACAAACTTTATGGGACTGTGTGAAACTTGGCCACACCCATGGACATCTGGCTAACTAAAATCATGCTGGACCATGGATGTTGCCAGACCAGAGAGTGCTGGACTAGAAAGTCTCAGTCTATATTGAAATTTGCTTTCTTTGAGTACTGGGAGTGGAAAATTATGAGGCTCTAATAGTTGGGTTGTGTAGCATGGGGGAAAAAAAAAAAAAAAAGACAGAAGTGCAGTGGAAGCTTACAACAGTATGTGTAGAAGAGCTATTATATATTACTTTTGGTCCAAGACATGGAGAGTGTAAGCAATGCCAAAACTAAGGGAATGCGGCTTTCAAAAATAAATAAATAAAACTAGACACTTTTTTTTTTTTTAAATGGGAAATTGAGACAATGAAGAACAATTGAAAGGTCTGTTCCAGATTCCCCAGCCATCTAATTTTTCTATTATCTCCTAAAAGAACATGGCCAATGCTTTTACAGAACAGCTCGTCCCATGTATGGTAGCTAGTATTTTTGAAATAAATAGTTACACTTAACATGTTAAACAAAAAAACAAAACAAAACACAAAAACTAGAAAGTATTTATTTCACTTGAAAGGCTAATTGTCTGAAAAGTTGTCAGGATTAGTCCTGACTTAGAGGCTGCAAAATAATGAGAAGCCATCAGAATATTATGTTTTTGTTATGTAGATTGACAAAAAAATATCTGAAATGTCTGAGTGTATTCAGGATTTTTATCCATGTAATTGAGTCCCTGTATAAATAAAGGAAGGTAAGAAGAGACTGCTATCACCAAACTATAAAACAGTGCAACACATTTAGCAATGAGTACTAATTTCTTTTCAGACAGTTCTTCAATAAACTGATAAAGCCACTAAATCAAATCTGCAGCATGCTGGCTAGGTGAGCCTTCGACGCCTGGCAGGGAAGGAAAAAAAAAATAGATCCAGCTACTTCTGCTTATAGCGTACATGCAATATGGATAAAAGGAACAATATTAGACTCCGCCCAGATGATGCTTGTATGTCCCTTTCAACAAAGCCTTTAATAAAAAAAATAAAATAAAATAAAAAAAAAAAGGCTGCCCCTATTCCTTTTCACCTTTCAAGAAGAAAAACCTCAAACTACTCTAAACAAATCAATTCAACATTCTCTAGAACTTTCCACCTGGAACAAAATCAATTCTTTCTGACTTCAAACCCCTCCCCCTCCCCTAAATATCCAGGATTCTAATCATTCCAAATGTGACAGAAGCCAGTGAATGTAAATTTAATCATTCATACCATTTGAATGATAATCAAAAATAAGCAGAAAGGGGGATAAATTCATCAAAGTTGTGAGAATATTCTAGGGAAAAAGGAATTTCCTGAGGTAACTGTCCTTGACCTGGCTCTTTAATCGAGTGAAATTTCATCACTTTATCTAATATCATGCTTCATGCTTCAGGCTCTGAGCAATTCTATTTTAGTGTGGTCTAATGGGCAGCTGACACATCCACTCAGCACCAGACTGCATAATAGGCACTGACACACTGTGTGGTGAGCACCCTATTGAGAGCTGTTTATTTGTGCCTGGCAAGGAAAAAATTCATCCAGTAAAGTCTCCTCATAACAATTTCAGTCTCAGTTCTCAAGGCCTCCATGGACTTCACATTTCAAGAGGTTCAGATGCACTTGCAGGGAATTCAGTCACTTATTTGGGTGGCTGTACATTATCTGACTTTAGGTGAGAGGTTGTGAAAGCACCAGTTATGGTTGTCTGAAGCCTGAATCTAGATACTGTAATGAAGAGTGTCATTCTAACTGCTTTGCAGGCTGCTCTTCTCAGAACCCCTGATTCAATTTGATATTCTGAGGTTAACGCACTGTATTGGGACTGAAAATAGGAATGCACACGAAAAGCTTTTATATTTATTCAGTTCAGTAAGCATGGCAAACTCATCAACAGCTATTTGTACACTGGAGGCATGGTGGGACTTACTTTGATGTTCTGATTTATGCTTGCTATTTTTCCTGCAGTATTACTTTAGAGTAGAAAAGCACTTAAAAAAAAAAAAAGAAAAGGAGCAGACTTGACTCCAACACAATAGCAAAGGACATTGTCATAAACAAAGCAACACAAGAATATAAAGGAACAATCAGTGAGTCTGGTATTCCATCCGGGGGGGGGCGGGGGGGAAATCAAATTCACTCTAGAGAGCAAATAATTCATTTCTTGTACATGTATGGATGTTAAATTTATTAAATATGTAGCATACATGCTTATATAGAAAAACATTTTCTAAGCTCTAATATATTTAATCAGACATGCACCCCATACAAGATATGTATTTTAGCCTCGTTTATATTTTTAGAGTAACACACTTTTTCACTTCTTGACTGGAGTAAAATCATTTCCATAATATTGCATTAAGTCTTTCTGAAAGGGTTCCCTGCCCCCATAAATATAAGACAAGATTAACACAAAATGAAAAAGACACAGTTCTTACAACAGCAAGATTTACCAATCTTGTTACAGTTGCATTGAAGTATTTATATTGTTCAGTGTTTTCCATAAAATGGACGGGTATACACATGACCAAGTGAAAAATGCAAAGAACTTTAAATTTTTACAAATTTCTTTAGAGTGTAGGTTAGTTTAGCTGTGCAGCCCTAGTGTTGGAGTAATGTAGCTTTACCCACTAAAATGGAAATCCTGAACCATGCTTCATAGATATGGAGGGCGCCCTCCTTATGCAAGATTTGTTAATCCCACACAGATGATTCATTCAAAGGGGGGGGGGGGGCAGGGGCAGGCTGAAGACAGGGAAGATCTGATACCAGGATAACCACTGAGGGACATATTGCAAGCTCCACAGAGGCTACTCCATCCAAAAGTATAGGAGAGTTGAGAGCTAATTCTTGTTACAGTCTTGCCCCCATTGCTGGTCTGGGGAAGTTACTGAAGCACTGGTTACACTAACTCCCCTGTACCTCATAGGTAGGAGTGAGAAAGTAGAATTCCCATGTAAGTCAGAGCGCTTGGGGTAATTTCTATGGTGCTGGGTTTGTAGTTCTCTGATTTCCTTGCCGATGGGGGTGGGGTGGAGGAAATCTTGGTCATCTTTGGTCTCTGGTCCCTAACTGAAGGGTTGTTTCAAGGTGTGAACGGCTCCTCCCATTCTATCACCTAAACCAGTGTTTCTCAACCTTTTTTTGCTCATGGCCCCCTTCTGAGCCTTTTCCCCCCCCTCTGTGGCCCCCCTCATAACCACGGTTAGTTAGGTAAATTATGTACCTTTTTTCCAAATGTTCCGTTTTTTCCCCAAGTGGCCCCCTAGAGATAGGACGTGGCCCCTGGGGAGCCATATGGCCCACAGTTGAGAACCACTGACCTAAACCATTATACAGCCATATTGACCCTGAATTCTCCACACCAGGATTTATCACCCCTGCCCCCACAGAATCACTCATCTATCAGGGTCTACCTGGCAACTGAGGTGAACAAAGTATTAGACATTCCCAGTAAGGGGAGAGACAGGGTCAGGGCAGCCTTGCAAATGCTGAATGGGGGGCTCCATCCATCAGGATTTCATGAGCACTCAGAGGTTTCAACATCAGCTTCTGTGTAGAGCTTAGGCTGACAGTCAGTTCATATAGCTGTAAATGTAGGCTCTCCATACCCCTTTAAAAAAGAAAAAAACCACACACACACACAACCAAAGAGAGTACTTGCCTTGTCTGTGTTTAATGTTAGGCTTCAAACGGTCTCTATGGCTTCTAACACTCATATCTCCCCAAAGTGAAGAGGAGAATTCCCCACCTTTGTTGTTGCTGCTCTGGTTTGGCTGAAGACAGTTTCCTGCACAGTTCTTCTGGATCACTTGAGTCATAAGCAAAACTAAATCCATTTCTGCCTCAGACTGGTCACTTTATAATTATTAGTCACAATCACACTGGATTAAAAACAAACATAGAACCTAGAGAAGGCACAGACAGCCTAGGAAGAGGCACACACTCACTCTACTAACAAGCTCTTCTGGGTTCATTCAGCTCTAATCAGGTGCACCTGTAATGCTTGTTCTGCCTAGAAGGGGGTGGGGAAAGACACTTAAGAAAGGGAAACTACCATAGGAAAGAGTCTGGTGTACCTCAGAGACACAAATCAGCCAAGAGGGAGAGAATTGTAGGCCTCCATGTTCCTAAAACTGCATACAATGGCTATAAAGCAGGTGCCCCAAGAAGAGGAGATGGAGCTAGACCCCAATTAAAGATACTATACCAATTGATCAATCAAGCCCTTAAAGACTGCCAGAAACAGATCACCCTTGTCTCTCTTTGCTTTAATTCTAATTTCCCTCTTTCTCAAGCAGCAGGGAGATGACCTTTTTGAGTTTGGAAAACCCCCTATGTGTTACAAATTGGGGAAGGGCATTATACTACTTGAATCAGGGTCTAATGGGGACTCAGGGAGGAGGGAGGGTCTCCCACACAGCCATTTCCAGAACATTCCTCAGTGACTTTTCACTTGATCGAAAGTACTTTTATCTCAGTGTTTTTCCTTTGTGAAGATGACTCATAGCATGTTTCAAGTTCCAGCTAGATAATGTATCAATCTCTGCCATTCAGCTGGACTGAGAATTTAACAGCAAATTCCAGTTTTCAATGTAAAGTGTAATAATTATGTGTGCAGTGAGGGCGGGGGGAAGGTGAGAGGTGAAGAGGAGGATATTTTGAAGTGATTGTGCTTTGAGAGTGGAGGAGGAAATCAGAGAGAGGAAACAGTGCTGTTATTATCAGAAAGTGGATGGAGAGCAATAGCTGCTCAAGAAGAGTGTCCTGATAATCATCTGTGTGCCATTTATCCAAAAGCAACATAAAGGAAAATATAAGTGCTGGATGGAAAGGAGGCAAAGCAAGAGTCTTTCTTTGCTGCTCCATCTCTATTTGAAGCAACATCCAAAATGAAAAGCAGAGTAAAGAAAAGAAAGAAAATTCTAAGACCACTTTTACTTGAGATTGTACCTAGGAGAAAGAGGGATGTGACAAGTAACAGTAATGAGTTTAGACAAAAGCATCAGAGAAAATCTTGTGTAGATTTATCTATAGCATCTAACCATAATAAAATAGGTTTTTGTTGTTTAAACAAACCTAAGTAATTTATGTAAAGCTTGATTTTTTCAGTGGTCTGCTTAAACTTAAAGTTGCAATATTTCTCTTGCCTGTACTATGGATGTTATAACTGGTATATTTACTCCTGGTTTGGTCTGCAATCCCTGATTAGTAATTCAGTGATAACAGTGACACTAGGAATAAGCGAAGGTTTGTACTGCATTTCCTCCAAGAACTATTAATAAGCCAAAAACCTTGAATAATGCAACTAAAGCCTTCCTTGAGGACCTTCCAGCATAAGGGCCAGTGAAAAATTCATTCATTTTGGCAATGAAGGCATGTTTCATAGCAACACCTGCAGTTGCATAGATGCATCTTTTTGGCAAACTAATTCCATATATAAATTAATTTAAATTATGCATTAATGAATGAGGCCCCAGGTCTTCAATATGGAATCAATAACAATCTTTCTTTTGTAATGCTTTAGATTAAGGTCCCCAAATAAACAATTTAGATTTTCATAAAGGAGTTAGTGCTTATACACACCAAAAGAGCTGTATACATTTCTACAGGACAGCTACAGGATTAACTGCTACTACTTCTACAGGATTAACTCTAAAAAGATATAATTACAATGTGTTTAATAGGTGTTATAATATCAATTTCTCTGTTTTTAATTCTAATATCCACTAAAAGGTATTACATTTAAGAGTAACTATATTAATAAAGTGTTTGGTATATAATTGTGAATAGCTATTTATTGTGCATTTAACAGCAGTGCAATGTAAATAGGGCTCCATTGTGGCTTTGAGCCACTTAACAGCTTTGGCAGCAGTGCAGAAATATCATTTCTCCCCTCCCCCCACAATGACATCTCCCAGGCATACATAGGAAGGCATCCATCTTACACCATACCTTATGGATGCAACTTACTATACACTGGCTTCACTGAATGGGACAGATGGGCAGCAAGACCATAGATATTTCTCACTTTAGCCTGTGCCCCTGGGGATCCTAAGGAGGAACAGGAGAATGCAGGGACTGCAACTGAGGCTGAGCAGTATATGGGGTTAGAACATGGTAGAACTTAGAGAGGACTCCTTGTGTGACATCCATTCCTACTGTGTCTCCATACACATGCCAATTACAACATGACTCATACATTGCATTTTTCATATCCAAGAGAAACAAAATTGTAATAGTGCATTCCTGAAAAAAGGACCAAAGAAGTTATTTTGTCAACTTTTTAATTTTTGTTCTCCTTACCATTTAAAGCATAACACCATTGTATTGTTAACAGGGCACTGGAATATCTATTTAAGAGGATTTTTCAGCAGCAATGATAGGCAATAATGTATTAAAGTCAGGCTGATGTTAGATGACTTAGCAACTGCAAGAGTTGGCAAATTTCAAAGTATGAAGAAAGGAATGAATGAAAAATCAGCTCCAGATGCTTCATCAAAAAGGTACTGATGCATTTTAAATAATGCAAAAATCAAGCTACAGATTTGCAGGATACAATTTTGCCTACTGTTAAATTGATTAATAGACACATGAAAGTAATTTGTGTTGAACAAAGGCATTTGGATATGGGTCAGGGTCTGAGTGGCCTAGCAAAATGCTTATTTCGTAACTATCCACTGTGGGATTTTTTGCACTTCCTCTGAAGGATCTGGTTTTGGCCATTGTTAGATACAGGATGCTGGGCTAGATGGAGCAGAGGTTCTGGTCTGGTGCGCTTGTTTAAACAGTTGTTATTTAGTCCTTCACCTACTACTTCATGCAAAAATCTTTCAGTTCTTCTAAGTCAGTGTTGGCTACTGTTAGAGCAGGGAGGAATCTAAGTTATTTCAAAATAACTTAGTCTGTGTCTACACAGCAGGCAGTCAGTTATTTTGAAATAATGTCTAAATACTGTTAAGCTGGAGGACTTCTTACTCCTTGTATAGTGCAGGTTGCAGGAGTAGGAGTAAGGGAAGTCAGAGGAAGAGTGCTCTATTTCAAAATAAGTGCTGTGTTCCCAATATTGAAATAAGCTACACAGTTGACGTTGCTCAATTTGCATAGCTTATTTCGAGTTAAGCCCCTCTGTATAGATGCACTCAAATAAATAAATAAATAAATAATAAAAAAGAGTGACTTGCCCAAGATTACACAGAGCCTGAGGCAAACCCAGGAAATGAACAAACTCCACAGCACAGGGCTGGCCATCAACCACAAGGGCACCCTTCCCAATTAGCCTGCACTCAGCTCAGCTGCTGACTTGCTCTGTGACTCTGAACAAGGTCTCTGTTCAGCAGTTTTTCCACTGATAAAATGGGTATAACAAAAGGTCCTACCTGACAGGGGCTAGGTGGCTTAATGAATGAATGTTTGTAAAGCACTTCAGGAACATTTAATGAAAGATACCAGAGAATTGCAAAGCATTATTATTTCCCGTATGCATTGTAAATGAAAGTGCTTTTGTAGAGGCTGACATTTTCACACACATGCTGAATACCTGCAAAAGTCCTAGGTTCATTGTATTAAATATTTAGTGGGGTGAGGTTACAACAATATATATGTGAAATGTCAACAGAATTCATTCTACAACAGCATTCATCTGTGATAGAGATTCATACCACTGCAAAAGACAATAGGGAGGGCCAACCTGCAGACAAACACTCCTTCCTCTGAAATAGATCCTGTGGGATATTAATAGGTGTTCTACTGCTCAGCGTTTCAAAGGCAAAACAAATAACCACCGTCCTTACCACCATACACCCGATTCATGTGAATATGGGATGAGGGAAATTGAAGCCTAGATCTAAAATTGGCAGTTTCTTAAATGAGCATGAATCTCCAGTCTCAAGGATCAGTGATATTGGGTGAGTCTTTCAGTTCTTTTAAGTCAGTGTTGCCTATTGGCTAGAGATGGGAGAAATGCATGTATGTATAAACAGACACATCCTAAAGCATGCATTCCGTTCTGTTTGAATGTTCCCTTGCACTTTGGAAGATCTGACTGTGCTGAGAGATGCTGTTTCTTATTTTTTTCTTAAATCCTCTTGAGGTGAATTCTGTCACTACAGTCCCAGAGAAAGTATTACTATTTGAGAAAATTCCAGCCATTGTATGTTACCTAAAATTAATTCTAGTTTTACCAGATGTACCTATATGCTTTCCATTTGCTGTTGGGGATGGATGTGTTGCAACCTAAGTCCTTGTGATTTCAGTGTAGGTATGTACTCCCATCTCCAAACAATATAGGCTGAAAGTTCTCTGTCATAGTAGCTAGATTTTATACATCTAAACAACAGTAAAATGAATCTTGGTGTACGGTAAAACTCCAGTAGTCCGGCACTCCTGATAAGCCAGCATCAAAATGGCAAGAGCCTAGTGAGTGAGCTTTGGCAAAAAATGAGTCACAAGGTAACAGTGGCAGCAGCTGAACTGAGCAAAAAGGGTAAAAAAGCCTTAAAAAAATTAAACATTACAGTATACTGTATACAGTATGTACAATAAAAGGGTTAAGAACACTTTATATACAGTATATAATGTATACTATATATATATATATATATATATATATATATAAAAATATAAACTTGCTTATAGTATCTCCTGGTAGTCCGGCATATCTGAGAATCCGGCACCACCTAAGTCCTATAGGTTCCGGATTATCGGAAGTCTACTGTAATATGCACTCCCGGTACATACATGACCATTCACCACAAAGGAGACATATCTCCACTATTTTCTCAGCCCAGTACATAGCATAAATATCTAACACCCCTAATAATTATCAGGGAGCATCTTCTGTGTAAAATATTCTAAGTGTTCTAAAATCTGCATGATTACTTGGATTGCTTTTCTGTGCACCATTCATGACCTTGATTTGGGATCATTTGAACAAGTGGTTCCTGAGATACAGACACTTTGGAGGGCAGGGGAAAACATTTTACACAATCACCTGGTTCCGATAACCTCAGAACACTTAAAAGCACGATCATTATCACAATTCCATTATGACAAGTTATACAGCAGACAGGGAGGAGAAGGGGGTGGGGGAATCCTATAGAATCATATAGCATTTAGCTAGCCACAGCAGTGCCTCAGTTTCAAATCTATATGATAATATAATTGCTTAAATGAACATGAGAGCTTTTTGTGTTAAAAAAATACTGGGAAATGCACTGACAACAAAAGACCTAATTAATACAGAGATAAGGAGACCCAGTGGCATCTCATGTAATTTCAAAATATTCTATTCAGCAAAACTCAAACTTTTGCAAAACACAAAATCAGAACTAAGAAATATACCAAAAAAATCAACGTTAATTCTACCCTCTCTGAGCAATGCCCACAGTATGTATATAGCACAGATACACACAACCTGCCTTTACAGAGAGCACAGAACACTCAGGGAATAGGGTACACAAGTGCCAGATGACAGTCTAACACTTTCTTTTTGCTAAGGCAGAACTTGCATTTAGAGGAGCTTCACTGAACAGGAGCTACCTTTACCTACCACAAAGCACTCAGCCTACTTCACAAAGACAGCTGCCTCCCTACTACATTTCCCAACCTTTTCACCCAGGGCCCCATTTTAACACAAATACTTTTACTTACCCATCACAACAACAGTGTTCTCATCTCCCACTTCACTGCTAAGGCTCTTCAAGGCAAGAAAACTCATAGGGACTGATGCCGACACACCACACAATTAAGTCTCGAAATGAGGTAAACTTCCCCTCAGGGTACACAGCCACCTGTTTCACTCATCACACATATGGGTAGAGAAGTAAACTGAGACTTTCAGACCCCAGAGGTCTTCTGGGATCATTTTACATGGCTATCACAGTTTTGCCACGTTCTCCCATTAATCCCTCCACTATTCAATACAGCTTGCTGGGAATGACAACTTGCAGCTGTGCCTGCCCAGGGATCCTGGCACCCAATGAGCACAGCTGAGCCACCTTATCAACCTTTTTCCCTGACTGGCCAAGGGAATCAACAGTCTTGCTAATGAGTGAGCCTGCTCTTAAGCCCAACAGCAACGGTTGGTCTCTGGCTACCCAATGTGCATGCTTATAGATGCTGTCTCACCTCTGCCTGCATTGCCCAAGTGCCAGCCCTGATCATGCTTTCCCCCATCCTTACACTTCTCCTGCTAGCCTGCTCTAGCACTGCCTCCCTACTGGCTCTGACCCCTTGGTGCTGGATATTAGCAACCTGACTCCAGATTTAATCACTGGCTTCCTACCTCCAGCTCTGATCTCCTAGTTGCTGGCTTCTACTCCAACCATTAGGCATGATGACCCATGTCCCAGTTAGTGACACAACTACACCTAATACAATGAATGAAGGTGGGCTGCATGCAAATAGTTCCCAGCAGCTATTGCTAGCTCCTGTGGGGCAGAGTTAAAGTACCTTTGCTCCATTTTGTGGTTTTCAAATGTGAGCTTGTGCTGAACTTGGCATTCTGGAAAGGTAAAAGATATCACCTGCAATCATTATAACATTTTTTGGGGTGGATGGAGTGTTGTCCATTAAAGAATATTTTATAAGCCCAGGTATTAACTAAGTTAAATGCTGCAAAGAAAACAGATTTTCTAATGTTAGGGTTAAAATTTTAGCTCTAAGAATTGTTAACACAATGGATCAAACTGTCAAGCGAGACTGTGGAGCAGCTTCTATTGTAGTCATGACTGGACCAGATACCATTCCACCAGTGAGACCTTAAGAACAATTAAATCAATCCCCGCCATAAAGTAGGTAGACAGACCAAGTGATCTTTAGCATCATCCAAATGACTATGTTGCTCTAGTAAATGTACAGTAACTTCTCAATTAAGCTTGACCCAGTTAATGTTGTTTCATTGTTACACTGCTGATCTATTAGCGCACATGCTTGTTTAAAGTTGTGCAGTGCTCCCATATAACATTGTTTGGCTGCCTGCTTTGTCCACTACTTCCAGGGTTTTCTGGAAAAGCAACCTGTCCTTGTGGGGAGTTGGCAGCCTCCGTCAGCTTGCTTAAGTTTCTTGTAAGATTTGTGGCTGGGCAGCTGCAGTTCAGCTATCCCCTCCCCACTTGCCTGCTGCTCTTGCCCTCTGCCTTCAAGCTGATCCCATGAGCCTCCTGATGTTTGTGCAGGAAGGGAGAAAGACGTGCTGATGTCAGGATGTCCCCCTGCTTCACCCTCCCAATCAAATCTCCCACACTGTACCCCATGTCCACAAAGCAGGTTACCACAACTACCGGATTTCCTAGTGTACTTACAAGGGCAGTACTCTCACTAACACACACACAGTAGCTGTGTCTAGACTGGCCAGTTTTTGCGGAAAATCAGCCACTTTTGCACAAAAACTTGCCAGCTGTCTACACTGGCCGCTTGATTTTCCGCAAAAGCACTGACTTCCTACTGTATGAAATCAGTGCTTCTTGCGGAAAAGCTTTGACACTCCCATTCGGGCAAAAGTCCCTTTTGCACAAAACTTTTGTGCAAAAGGGCCAGTGTAGACAGCTGAGATTTGTTTTGCGCAAAAAAGCTCCGATCACTTGCAGCCGTTGGCTTGTGTCTATTGTGTTTCCTCCCTGCCTCACGTGAGGCTACATTAACATGTTAACCCTTGAGGGCTCAGCCCAGTGCTAGTTAGTTCATCATTTAGTAGCAAGCAAGTCATTCCCTGGGAAATATTCCACACTCAGACTTCACCAGCTCAACCAGGCTTCACAATCATCACTGCTGTGTACAGAACTAAATTGTTTACAGTCATTTAAAACTTACACTGTACTTGCATATACTGCCTTATGTCTGCCAAAAAAAAAAAAAAATCCCTGGAACTTACCCCCTATATCCCTTTACATGAATTCTTATGAGGAAACTGGATTTTCTTAACCTCATTTTGCTTAAAGTAGCATTTTTCTGGAACGTAACTACAACATTAAGTGAGGAGTTACTGTACATGGTGGCAGGGGGCAGGCGGACGGGGACTGAGCTGGAATTTGAATTTGAGGCCTAAAAAGGCACATGGGTCAAAATACGTCTAATACCTAGCCCGTTTTTGTGGTTAAAATGCATTTTTACCTGCTATCACCACTATGTGCACAAGCAAACTCTTGCAGTCCTTGGCACAGAACAGCTCTCTAGAGTCCTGTGTGATGTTGGGCAGGCTACTTTTTGGCAATTGTCTTGGTATCATCCTGCCATAAAATCCTGCACTGAACTACATGACAGTCTCTTGGTCTTTTTCTTACTTCAGCCAGAGATCAGCTCTCAATAATAGCAGATTCCATCCTCTTCCTCTGACTGAGACCATTCCCTGTTCAAGATGGAGAATATTGGGAATTATAGGAGGAATACTATTGAAAGGTAAGAGATAAGTATTATCCTGTATTTTAGGAGCCAATATCCCATGTATCTTAGGGATATAAAGAACATAAGAATGACTATACTGGGTCAGACCAAAAGTCTATCTAGCCCAGTATCCTTTCTGTCAACAGTGGCCAATGCCAGATGCCCCAGAGGGAGTGAACAGAACGTGTGATTCCTTCCCCGTCACCCATTTCCAGCCTCTGACAAAGAGAGGCTAGGAACACCATTCCTACCCCTCCTGGCTGTAAGCATTGATGGGCCTAACCTCCATGAATTTATCTAGTTCTTTTTTGAACCCTGTTAAAGTCCTGGTCTTCACAACATCCTCTGGGAAAAGGCATTAGCAGAATCTATGCCTGAGAGTCCAGTGGGATTTAAACATACAACCCCTGGTTTACAGGGCCAATGCACAAACCCCTGAGCTACAGAGCCTTAGATCCTATGTATCTTTTATATAAGATCTTCATCACTGGGAGAAAACAGAGAACGCATTTAGAAGATAGGAATAGCTCTTAAAAGAATCTGAGAATTTTCTGTTGCATTTTAATGTGCAGTATTCTCCATGGGCAAAATTCTGAGGTCCTTAACTAAGACAAACTCTCACCACAAGGAATTAAAGCCAATAGGAATTAATCTAAGTCAGGACTGAGTAAAAAGTGAAAAAGGAGAGTTGTTACTAGTTTTGTGTGAAAGGGTTACAAACTGATAGGTACTCTGTATCCCTCATCACCTTCTCCCTCATCAAAACACTTCAACACTCGATCTTTTCATGCTAAAATAATAACAATAAACAATCATATACAGTGGCATTTCATACCACCCATCAGTTAAGCAGCCTGAAACAGGAAGCACCATTTTCCAAATTGAAAATGTTTGAATGTGCTGTCAAAAAGCCTCTCAGTAAATGTGTTCCATCCAACAGAAACAAACCCTGTGCAAACAAATCAAGTGGTGCAGAAATCCTTTGCACAAGATGATAGGCGAGTCTTCCATGCTGACACTGTATGCGAGCCAAGTTTTCATGTACTTTGATGGCTGACCTCCAACTCCTGACATATTCATTATATTCCAGCATGTTGGGCGCAGATCGCATTGAAGTGATGACAGCTACAAGACAGCCAACGAGGAATATGGGCATTCTGGCAACAGGTGGCCTTTCACTTGTACTGGGAAAGTTAATCTAGTTTATCATCAAAGTGTATTATGTTCAAGGAGTGTCATGTTTTGAGAATTCTAGTGACAGATCAAATAGAGGAAGCATTCTTCCATGGAATGTGACTTTTTTTTCTTTTGTAGTCCAAACCTTTCAAATTGTTCTATTGTTTATACTTGATTTAAGACAGTTAAAAAGTTACTATTTTAGGGTTTACATTACACATTCCAAATTACAGTTCATATCCTCTGTCAAAGGAAGAGAGAGTTCATATACCATATAGTATGCAACTCCAGCCCCACCACTTACTCATCACTAGGAAATCAACTGCATCTCTCATAAAGGTGTTTTAAGAAAGCCCATCTCTCTCAGTGAAAAGTAAAAGATAGAATACCTACAAGAAAGTGCATATCATTATAACTTGCACCCAATATGCAAATCCAGTGCTGGAACATCTTACCTAGCTGCCTCTTATTTGCTTGTCTGTTTCAACAGACTGAGGAAAGTGATGTGTAAAATAAAATTATGGCAAACATTTGTAATCTGTGTGTAGGAGATGTGGAATGGTAGAGAAGGAATGGTAGAGAAAGAGAATTCTTGGCCTGCTGTTAGAGTTAAGGCAAAGAAATATTCCACTCCCACTAGAGCAAACGTGTTAAAAGAGATGCTCTATTTTTAGCTCTAATTCAAAAATATATCTAAGCATTCCCATTGACTTCTGTAGGACTAGAGCTGATCTATCAATCCTACTATTGATAAAAACATTGGAGGTTTTGATGAAATCATTATTATTATATAAAGATTATCTTTCCACAGAAAAATTCATTTTTTCATTGAAAAACTAACACTCCAAAGCCAAAATATTTCGGACTAAACTGAAATAGTTCAGTTTAGAAACACAGGTGCTTTGCAAAGGTAAATGTTAATGAAGAAACTCAATAAGATAGTAGTCTTTGTTTTCACATTAACTGCTCCTATTAGTTGAAAGATTGAAAAATAGATGAATAACCAGATGGGAGAGGAGCATTTATTACCAGTTTATAGCTTTCCAAGGAACAATTTCACTGGCATATTTTCAAAGCTAAAAGATATTAAAGAACTAATTTCTCTAGTAACATAGCCTTGAAGACATTTCAACAAACTCAGAAGACTAAGGTACACCTGAATAGGCTATTTCACATGAAGAATGGGAAGCCTACAGCTTTATCACCCCAGAACTTGGCATTACTGCAGTCAGCCATTTGGTATGTCCATCTACTGCTAGCTGAAAACCAGATACCACACAGCTAGAAATAATCAGAGGCTGAGGGCAGGCCAAACAGCTGCATGTTTGCAGTTCTGCTAATCAGGATGGGATGGTAGGACAGAGAGCTAATGTACTACTAGAACGGAAGGAATGTTTAGACGGTAGACCTGGTTTTACATGTCCCTGACTTATATGTTTTTATTGTTATGACTAGAGATACCAGGAATGCTTTGATGATAAGAGATGAGAAGTTTGCCAAAATTAGGAGAATTGGTGATCCATTAGGGTGTTACTATGGTGATCCACTATGAGTCACTATAAATCATGTGCTTTGTTTAAGTTAGATGTAGATTAGGAAAAAGGATATACTTTGGAGCAATTTGAGGAAGCTTTTCTTTGGACAAGGAGCTGACACCTAAACTCTGCAGCAGCTGGACAGAAGAAGGGCCCCTGAAAAACTAGTTGTTGATTCTTGAAACCATTCCAGACTTTGGGCTAAACATACATTTTTGGGATACTCTGAATTTACCATCACTACATATGTGCAAGTGTACGCATGCACGCTTGTAACCTAATACAAAAAAGTGGTTTTGTGTAAAAGCACTCATTTGTACTGACCATTTATCAGATGGAGACATTGTGTCTCTATTGATTTATTCCTGACATCGCCCGGACAGAAACCGTTAAATTACCACTGCTTTGGGTTCTGAAAACCATGTGTATCTGACTGTAGAGGTAGATTGACATTTACTTTAAAATGTTGCTTGTACATTTTTCTGTTATTGTTCAGGCTTCTCCATTCCTTCTAAATAGTTTTTTTGCTAAGGGGAATAAAATAGTTTAATTTGAATGTTGGGCACATATTTGGCTCTAACTGTTTGAGAAACAAGATGACATGTTTCAGGCTACAGAAAACGAAGAGCTCTAATGCCATGAGAAATGAAGCCAATTAGCTACTTAGAAGCAATATAGTTTAAGCACAGGTATAAAGTATCAGGTGAAATAAAGTTCAGGATTTTCAGACTAAGATAAACAATATGTACAAAGCATGCCAATTTCTAAAGAGTAACATATCCATCTCTCTACCTCTGCCTGTTATACAAACCTTAAAAGGCATTAAGGGTCTGTGTGCTTTAAGGTTGTCAATTTTGGTTGGCTATATTCCTGGAGGTCTCTTCACCTGACAATCTTTAATTAAAGATTAATCTTTAATGCCTAGTGACGCCAGGACAATCCTGGAGGGTTGGCAAGCCTAGAGTGGCTATCTCTCAAAATTCAAAACTCATTCATGTAGAGGGGTCTCATTCACATAAATAAGAATCTTGTATCATGGTTCTTCAGCTCTGCCCTCTCACATCTGATGGCTTTAAAGGGCCTGATTCTTATCTCACAGTGTGCAATTTGTGTAACTGCTTTCTATCTACTGTTCCTTTAACACATGAGTTCCCAAACTGGGGGGCATGAAGAAATTCCAGGGGGGGGGGCATGAGGTGACCCAGTCCCCCCAATCAATCAATCCCTCCCCCCCCCCAAGTTTTGTTGCTTTTTTTTTTTTTTTCTTTTTTCTCTCAACAAGTTTTGCTGCTATTGGGCGGGGGGGAGGAGGGAATCTCAAAAATCAAAAAGGAGACATGATGCCAAAAAGTTTGGGAACCACTGCTTTAACAGTAAAAAGTGGGCTTCACTAGCCTTTCTGCAGGGGCAATTTCTCACAGGAAGTTTCAAGATGGATGCTGTTTCAGACTGAGTCAGATAGGGCCCTGCCAAATTCATGATCCATTTTGGTCAATTTCACAGTCATAGGGATTTAAAAAATGTAAATTTCATGACTTCCAGTACTTATATCTGAAATTTCACTGACACAAGATTTTGGCTGTTCAGCTGCAGACCACATGCAGAACTACCCCAGAGAGAAATACTTAAGATATTGTGCTTTTGACAGACTCTTTGAGAGGATACTCTTGTCTATGTGCCAGTTCCCACAAGATGGGACAAAGAAGAGCTATGGCTCTCCCCTTTCTCCCTCCCCATTCATTTTGAGTCTATGTCTGCTAGCAGCATTAGACTCATATAGCCATTGTATTCACTAAGCTCAAGGCCTGTGACTATGTAAGGTTTATTCAAACATACAAATTCCTGTAGCTCTGAAGAAAAAAGAAGGTGGGTGAGCTAATATCTTGTATTGTCCTACTTCTATTTGTGAGAGAGTTAACAGGCCACTCTACCTTGAATGATTCCTTACCATATGTGCTAACTACTTTTGTTAAACAATTGGTTCCCCCTTGCCTTTTGCTGTGGCATTGGGAATCACAGGAAAGTCACCTAAACCTGATGAAGAGCTCTGCGTGCCTTGAAAGCTTGTCTCGGTCATCAGTTACAAAGGTCAGGTTTAACAGGATGCTAGTAAGAGCTACCTACAGAGATACACACAAGAAGCCATTTGCAGGGCACAACAGCCAGAAGTTCTGTTCATCCCAGTAATAATGCTTCATATAGTTGAGCTGCATATAGTTGAGCATCATCTTTTGGCACCTTGGATATTGACATATATACGGACATCTCTCTTTTTAAAAGCACTCTGGTAACAGAACTAAGATGTACTAAGAAAAGACACATACAGTATGATCGTGTTACTCAATATGTGTTTACACAACTTTTAGTACAGTGGCAACCTAATCTATGACCAAGGCTCCTGGGCTCTACTGTAATACAAATAAAAAAATCATACAGAGTTGACTAAAGCCAGATCACAAATGGGTTATGCATGCTCATCCATAAAGAGTGAAACTGAGGTATCCCACATTATTTTGATATGAACAGAGGAAACAGTTAGCTAATGAATAATGATAGGTGTAGTATAGCTGTTTGGGTTGTCAGTAGAGCCATAAAACTGTTATTTATTGATAGTTTTGTTTCCTGCTGGTATAGACTAAATATATACTGACACTGTGGAGGTGGCTTAAAACTTAATAACAATTCCTGCAGGATTTTGAATGTTACTGGCAGCACAGCTAATGCTTTGTAAATAGAGATTTCTACAGGATTCTGCAAAATATGAAAGTCTCCCCTAGAGGATTCTGCAACAATTTTTTTTTAAGCTCTCCTCATTGTACATGCTCTAGAGCAGAGTAAATAATTCATAGTTAATTATTTATTTGAAAATATTAGCCTCTTTCTCCATGCAGCTTATGAATTTCTTAAGTTTATTCAGAATTCCAAAGTATTCACTGAATTTACCATTTCTTTGAAGAATGCAAATATTTTGACCAGTAAATTCCTCTGATAGAACATTTGCAGAGGCAGAATCTTGAGCTTTGTCTTCACTGGCACAAGGGTAGTATTTTTATATCAAGATAATTAAAGTAGGACAGTTCTGTCTCTGTAAAAATCCTAAATGCACACTAGGTACTTGTAGTGTTTCCCATGTGACAGAGCTGAGGTATGTCAAAGCACACAACAGAATTTTTAGTGTGTGACAGGAGGATACACACACCCAGTTAGTGTGTGGGAGGCTGGTGCACTGTAGATTTATCAACTTGCCACACATTAAGTTTATGTTTAGAAGGGCCCTAATATAGGGATAGATCATGATTTTATCATCCACTCTGAACAAGAGGCAGCAGGCTATCATTGGAGCTGTTGGGGCTGCATGAGATTGTGACTCAGGCAATTACTCTCCCTGTCTCCCTGCTGCTCTGGGGAAGAAGTAAACTGTGATCTGTATCCTACCCAATGCACAAGCATAACTATATCACCAGGGGCATTGTGGGAGATGGAGCCAAGGCATGGGGAGGGGACATAATGACTACAGAGCTTGCTCCTCTCCCATGCTGCTATCTGTGAGGTGAGTAGCTGTCACAGAGGCATAAAGGGACATATTGCTCCTCCTTATGACCCTGCATTGTGATGCTACCTGGGTTAAATTTGGTCCATGATGGATTTCTATGTTTATTCCAAAGAGCAACCTTTGAGATGTTTCCCCAGTTTTAACATACACTAAAAAATGGGCCTCGCAGCCTTAAACTGATATTATGGCACACCTTGCAGGTGATCAAGCAGGAAGAGAATTAACGAACCAAGCACAGAAAAGCCAAAATCCTCAGTATCACTTCTTCTAGCAGAATCATGCCATAAAGTAGATAGAGGCTTAATAGACTCTTCATCCCCAAATTAAACCAAATTAAAATTTATTTAAAAAAAATCAATGCAGGTATATGAATGCTTGATAATGTATTAAATGACTACAGCAATTTCATGGTCTGAGCGTCCAACAGTTCTGTGACATTGCCACTAATTTTTTTTTTATTAAGAGAAATTACTTTTCCATTCCATCACACCTATTTCTAGAGGTATGTGCTGAGATACTGCTGTATAGTAATTCAGATTAGATACGGCATGTCCCTGCTTAATTTACTTCATGCTGTTAATTACCCTTCTGGAGAGATTTTAATGATGCCACATTTAATAATCTATATCTGTCTTTGTATAGGCATGCATACACACAAACCCACTCTCACACACACTGCAGTGGAACTCAATGTTTTGGCACCTGGCTGATTACAGTAAACTGAGAATTTCAGTTAATAAGATGTTGGTAGATTTATACTACACATAGCATAAACATTGACTGGTTTTCCAGTCACTGACAGCAGAATACTGCTGAAGAGGTTTCCTCCTTAGTGCCCACAGTCACAAATGCCGAGGGACATAAAATAATTCCCAAGGTTGTATTGTATTTTAAAGTAAAGATTTTTACTGTTCTTTGCTTTTTAATGCAAAGGGTTCAGTTATGCAAAAGTATTAAGCATAATCCTTACTGTTGTGAGTCCTCTTATTGGCTGCAGTGGGGTTGTTCAGTGTGATAAGCACTAGGGTTCTCATTCAGCATGGTACTTAAGACCAGGAGTAATTTTAAGGGGACTTAAAATTACATGCTTAAAACTACAGGAATGCTTAAGGACCATGTTGAATCAAGGCCTCGGTTGATAATAATTGTTGCAGATTGGGCCCCTAATTGGTATTAGTGTTGACTTCATTCAACATTTAGCAACTTTAGCAAAGCTTTTGATTCGGTCTCCCACAATATTCTTGCCAGTAAGTTAAGGAAATATGGCTTGGATAAATGCATTGTAAGGGGGATAGAAAGCTGGCTAGATTGTTGGGCCCAAAAGGTAGTGATCAATGGCTTGATGTGTGGTTGGCAGTTGTTTTGAAGTGGAGTGCTCCAAGGATCGGTTCTAAGTCTAGTTTTGTTCAACATCTTTGTTAATGACCTGGATGAGGGGATAGATGGCACCCTCAGCAAGTTTGTGGATGATACTAAGCTAGGGGGAGAGGTAGATACGTTGGAGGGCACAGATAGGGTCCAGAGTGACCTAGACAGATTAGAGGATTGGGCCAAAAGAAATCTGATGAGATTCAACAAGAACAAATGCAGAGTCCCACACTTGGGACGGAAGAATCCCAAGCATTGTTAGAGGCAGGGGACCAACTGGCTAAAAAGCAGTTGGCAGAAAAGGACCTGGGGATTACTGTGGATGAGAAGCTGGATATGTGTGCTTTTGTAGCCAAGAAGGCTAATGGCATATTAGGGTGCATTAGGAGGAGTATTTCCAGCAGATCTAGAGACGTGATTATTCCCCTTTATTTGGCTCAGATGAGACCACATCTGGAGTATTGTGTCCAGTTCTGGGCCCCTCACTATAGAAAGG
>JANRFK010004149.1:84502588-84534373 GCA_030068395.1 Apalone spinifera
CTACCCCCTCCACTGCTCCTGCACCCTCTCTACTGACCAGACACCCTGCCCCCAGCCCCCTCCTTCACCCTCCCCCCTGGCCAGACTCCTACCCACAGAGAGAGGGGGGTTGGTGAGCATAACAAGTAGGGGGTGCAGCCCCATAGTTATTTATTATTATTATTAGCTTTTCCGCCTAATAAAGAAAGTTATTTCAAATTGTATTAGCTTTTCAGTATGCTGCCACTTCTTTTGTAAGTACTGCTTGAAGAGAGACATGCTGATACAATTGGAATGAAAATTTCAGGGATTTTTATGTGACAGTCCACCTGTAGTTCCACATACACCAAGGATAAAACCCTGGTCCTACTGAAGCCAAAGGCAAAACTACCACTGATTACAATACAGCCATGTGGCCAGAAGGTCCACATAGCTAGCATATCAAAGAGTGGCTTCAAATCTCTGGGGAAATTTCCTTTGCAGACATCCCTCTGGTAACTCTCAGATAACCTATGTCTATTCTATGAGATAGGGATGTGAGTCCCTTGCTCACAAACACATACTTGTACTAGCTAGCTCACTGAGCTAGTGTTAGTATATACAGCAGTGTAGCTATGGCATGGCTCCTACCCTCTATTCCAGTAGTCTGGGACTGTGGCACAGATATGCCAGATGACCCTACTGTGGTCTCTGTGCAATAATCAATTTAGACCGATAGTCTGGTCCCCCAGCTCTACAGCTTTCATACCCATTTCGAAAATGAATAGCCCTCTTCAGTAGAGAATTACATCACAATAACCTCCAGGGTTTATAATGCTTGGCTTTAACAGCATGTGTTTTCTGGAGAATAAGGTTAACTTTTTAAAAAAATCAACACACGGCACAAAGATTCTAGAGAGACTTGGACAAAACACTCACAACATAAATATATGAAAATAATCTTAACAAGTTAGTCATAAAGTTCACAAAACATACAAGAAAAGCTGAGCTGATTTATAATTTCATGTTGAAATCATGCAAATTTAATTGTCTCTTAGCAGCTTAACAGGAAAACAGGTGAAACTCAGTATCAGCAGATCTGACACTCAAGTATGAGTAGGAGGGAAAATCCACATGGATGAAAGTAAAAGAAAATATTTGCACCAACTTTTATGAGGTTAAGTTTCTCATTATGCCTAACTCAGTACTTTCCTTTCTATACCATTTACACTTATTTTGCAATTATGGCCTTGATTCTCTATTGCTGTAAGGCCTGGGACTGAGGCAGGTCAAAGGGCATCCCAGATCAGTGGTCAGAGAATCCATCCAAGGGGAAACTTAACAACAAGGCAGCAGGGCAGGTTCAGATGATACCGAAAGCCAGGGTCAGCTGACACAGCTGGGCACTGTTAGACAAGACAGCAAGGCAGGTCATGCACATCCACATACCAAATAGCTGGCAGTGGCTTGTTGCTCAGACAAGGCCAGAAAGGAAGCAGAAAGTTTATATACAGCCAGCCACCACCAAATCACAATCAAGACCACGTTACTAATCTAGAAACTGGCCTTCCCGCATCCATGATTTCCCTAGGAATCCAGTGCATCATTGTGATGCAACAGCTAAGGCTGCTTTCTGAAAACCCACTGGGGCCTAAGTTTCAAAACAGAGAGCAAGACCAGGGTCCTGGTCATTAAAACATGTACTTTGCATCTCTTTCCTTGTCAGTTAGCTAGCTAAGGCGTATAACAATAGCTCTGCAACTACACCCATCTTCGGGTGACCATGGTAATAGAGAGTCAAAGGATTCCAACAGAAAACCCATGGCAGAGTATTTATGGGAGGAAGTCTCCAGAAGTGAAAGTCAGGAAGAGTGTTATCTGGAGACCAGAGTAGAGGGGATGCCCTCCTATCTCCCACAGACATGGGTAAGCAGTTGTCCTTACAGCTCCCCCACTCTTTGGCTCCTTCAGCAAGAGCTCCATCTCCTGTTTCAATCTACTTTGACCACTGAGAATACTATAAAATGGAGTTCATCCTTTATTCTTCCCTCTGAGCATGATGTCTGTCACCTACAGACAGAGAACAGGCTACAGACACCCCAAACCTTGCAGATCCTAGGGAAGCCTCCTGAGGTGAGGGGAACCCCCACAATCCTGTCCCCCACCAAAAAGTCCTCTGCTTCTTGAGAGCATAGCTCTAATGAACCTGTGCTACTGGGGTCAACCAGGGTCAGGATCACTTAAATATTTTTTGTGATAGAAAATATTTTTTGTGATGCCTGAAAATAATCAGCATAACGGCTTTGCACAAGAGGATTTTTCTTGCGCAAGACGGGGCAGTGTAGACAGCCCCGTCTTGCGCAAGAGCCTCTTCCGCGAAAATGGCGGCTCATTAGCTATGCAAATGAGGCTCGGCGATATTCCAACGCTGAGGCTTATTTGCATAGCTCTGGCGCAAGATCGCACCAGTCTAGACACAGCCGAAGTGTCTGATACTTGTTTTCAAGCTTTGACATTGATCACCCAAGTCACTAGCCGGACATGCGCACACATACAGCATCAGTTATGTGTAGTTAATTAAGACCTTGACTTCAAGAAAAAGTAGTACTGAATTAACTAAATCAAAACTGATTTGGTTAAAATAGAAAAGTTTGAAAGCTGAAACTGATTTAAGGAACTCAGACTGAATTAACAATGTGTACACAAGGAACTTAACCAATTTAACTAAATCAGTTTCCAAATATGTTTAGTGAAAATCAGTGCAACTTTGTCACGCAGATGGAGTGTACATAATACAAACCAGTTTTGCAACTTCACAAATACAAGACCAATCTGAAGTCATAATATTTGCAAAATGTTCTTGGAACTTTTTTTCCCCCCAGGATTCAAACTGCTCTGTTCCAGAAAAATTAATAATAGAGGCTTTGTCCTACTCAGATTGAATATAACAAAAAAGGAATTCTTAAATTATTCCTTTATTTTTGGTATTGCTTTTGTCTATTCTTCTTTGATTTCCTGATGAGGAGATATTTTAATTGTATTCTTGGAGGGGGGGCTATTTTGTTTGTTTGGGGATGGAAAGTTACACTCTACAATTTTCTTCATGTGAATGTATAATTTGATTTTTTTAATGTATTTCTATTTCACTGAATTGACTCTGTGGTATAATCACTTAATTATATAACAGGGAATGATTTCACATTCTTAGTTTCTTCTCCACTTTTTTACCTTTCTCAGTAATCTCCTTGAGGGGTTAAATATTTCTCTTTTATAAACAGTTGTCAGTTCTTAAAATTATTTGCCTTTTCAGCGGTTTGATCATGGCTCATTTAATCTTCTATATTACCAGAATTACAGGTAGAGATTAATCTACATAACAGGGTTACAGTCCTGTCAATGAGTTCTCTGGGGCTTTGCAGTCTCTAATAAAGACAGTAATGTTCTGCTAAAATATTTGTCATTAGATCAATGTGTTCATCAAATGCAAAATGTCTTGGTTTATAGAATCAGAATCTGTTATGACAGGTAAATTATAAATACCTTTCCTCCTTTGGGTCCCAAACAATGAAGAAGTCCTTTTTTCATCCTGCAGAAAAAACAGCACTGTCAATAGCCTGGAAGTAATTCAGAAAACATGATTTCCATGCCTGCAATAGTAGAGTAGGCACACCAGAAATGTAGTAGGAAAAATGACTAGGTCATATTTTAGTATAATGATTCCAAAAGTGACAAAGAAAGAAGAAATAGTCATTGTTAAACAGCTTGTATTTAGACTTAAATAAAAAAGCAGTGGAGGCAGTGGAATGGTTTCTTTCTTCTAGCATACCCCGAGAATATCTTTTGGTTTTTAGTAGAGCTGGACAAATTTAATTTTTTCTTTGGAAAAAATGAAGGTTCATGATACTGAAACATAAAGCAAATTCCTGTTAACTTTGCCAATTGTTTCACTTAAAAAAAAGATCCCCAAAAGTAATCTAAACAATCTAAATGCTTCACTTACGTATTTTCTAAATGAAATTTTTCAATTAAGAACAACTTTTTTAAAAATGTCTGTTAGTTTTATTTAAAGGTTTTAGTATTAAAAGGAGACACTGTCAGGAAGCACCAAATTTAGCTTGCTGGAAAAACAAACAAGATCAAATAATTATTTGTATAAGCAGTAATTGCATGTGCAGCTGTTAACAGAATTTTCAACAGCCTGATATCACTCTCTTATTGTGTTTCTTATTCTCTTGTATTAATGTTTGTACTACATCTATTGGCTAATCTTTCTCTCAACAATTTACATAATTTCTATGGTTTAGGGTTTGTTTTTGTTTTTTGTTTTTGGTCTGAAAGAGACTACACAGAAACTTGATAACAAAAAGCTTCTTTCAAAGACATGAAAGAACATTAATGTAATGAGAAATGGTAATGCTTATTTAAAAGAACTAGATTCAAACATGTTTTAATATTCTGATTTGGTATTTAACATAGGGCTGACTGTAATATTTGACTTTTTCACCATTTTAATATTGGAAAATTTCAAAATTCTAAAATTTTTTATCCACTCTCTTGAAAAGGTGGATGCATTGTGTAGCCTGTCACATTAGCCATGAAGACTGTGAGAGCTTTATAGATAATAATGAGAGGAGTTCTTTGTCAAAAAAAGAAACAGCACATGGGACTTAATATTGAATTCCGAGTTAGCAGGCATTTTTAGGCTGTGGAAGAGCAAGGATTTGTCTACACTGGGATTTTCACACCAAGGCTACACTGGGGGTGTTGAAGTGCATATTTCTAGTTGAGAGGTCCTTCACTGACTTGGAGCAGTGTAGGGTGATTAGATAGCAAGTGTAAAACCATCAGGGATAATAGGCTTCCATATAAGACAAAGTCCCAAATACTGGGACTGTCCCTATAAAATTAGGACATTTGATCGCCCCTCAGCAGTGTAACTTACTCTGCTATTAAATTGGAGTTAGCCAAATCACTGCAAATCACTTTTTATGCCACTGCAGCAGACATGCATTAACTTTGATGATTTACCAATAAAAAAGGATTGGAATGATACTATTGGAAACATGATAACACTGGAAATATTCAGGGAGACCTAGAAAGAGAGAAAATGAACTATGACCTAAGGGTGGTGTCAGGACAGCAGTCATAAGATAATGGCATGAGAACAAGAGGTCACCTTCCCAAGACAATGCCTTAAGTATGAAGACCAATGTTGTATACAGGTTTAGGGACACTCAAAATACCTGAAAGATGTCAGAGACATGGTTAGATAAAGAAAGGGAAATGTATTACACACAATGAAACATCAACTAAAACTACAAATGTATGTGCAATAGAACCCCAATTCCACAAAGCATTTAAGCACATGTTTGAATATAAGCATTAACTTCAATTGGACTATTGGAATTATTCTCCTGCTTTAAGTTAAGCACATATTTAAAAGTTTTACCCATTCATGATGTATGCCTTTCATTATGAAAAACAAGAATATCTTGATATTTTACTCTGAAATCTACTTTGCCTTTAAATCTTGTGGGTTCCCATCTGCTATTACAAAGAAAACATCCTTGGCATTAGACAAAACTCTGGAAGCTTGTATTTTTAAAAGGCAGCATGACCTGCAATTTTGAAAACTATTGAATGAGGATTGTATCAACAATGGTTAACATGGCTAAAAGGATTAACACTGACATTTATTTTACTTGGCACACATTGAACTTCTGGAAGTTTACATAAAAAAAAACAGTTGCACATAAACTGAAAATTTTTGCAACATAAAGTTTTCTGCTGATAATATTTGTGGTTTTGGAACATATTGCTGGTGGCAAGCATTGAAAAATGACATCATCTTTGACCCCAGCACTATGGGTGACAAATGTAAGAGGATTATAAACCATTTTCATCATGATTTAATGCTAGTTCCTAACTTGTCCGAAATGATTGCCTTAAAAGTAAAGTAGTAAATATTAAAAAGTCTCATTTGTTGGCAGATTTAACTTGTTAACCATGAAGGGCAACATTTGAATATCTTTAAATAGTAACATCTCCTTTCTCTGTCCCTTCACACAAGCTATTGGTATGAGAGCCAGCTCTTCTGCAGCAACTGTACTGTGGCAATTGGAAAAACCCTTCTTGTGTCTGACTCATCAACTCTCTATTTATGTCCTTGCTTCTCTTTCCCTTTTCTTTCTCCCTGGGCTATTATTTCACCTTAAAATATAGTTAACTTCATAGAAAACTTTTGTGATACAATTTGCTTTTGGTTAACACAGAAGGCCTTGATCCTTCATGCATGTGCTTAAATTGACTTCTCCTTGGTTCTCCTCATGTGAGTTAAGTTAAGCAGGTATGCAAGTGTTTTTAGTCTCACAGGCTCACATTGTACTGCATTAGATATATCAGGGTACGTCTACACTACAGTGGAAAATCAAAGTTGCCACTGTCATTCTTCCAGGGTTTGAATTAGCAGTCTAGTTAAGACAGCTATTTCAAAGTGCGAGGGGCACTCCAGTCGATGCTGGTATCACTGCTTTCATGAAAAATAAGAGAAGTTGAAGGAAGAGTGTTCTCTCTTCAATTTCCTGCAGTGTAGACAGTGCCAAAAGCTGTGTTAAGCTACTTCAACTTCAGCTACGCAATTAACATAACTGAAGTTGCAGACCTTAATTCAGCGTTGTCCGTAGTGTAGACGTACCTTCACCTCCCTGCACTCAGATACCTAGCAGTGCACGGTGAAGGACTTATTCTGCTTTGTAAGATGCTTTAGGATGTAAAGATGAAAAGCTATCTAAGAGCTAAATATCGTCATCATCATCTGTCTGAGTAATTCAAGTTTTTTCTTCCAGTATCCCTGACCCCTTTTTCATCACAGCTACAGGATACAAACAGTAGCAGTGTTTTTGTAAAGTTTTTAGATATAATAGCCTACAGCATTAATGTAATCTCTTAAACTACTACACCAAACTCTCTAGTATATAATAACATTAAGACCATGAATAAAGTACAGAAGGTTTTAAAACCTTATTTCTACTTTTATGTAGTGTTGGCAGTAAAAACAAACATATTTTAAACATTCTGCAACAAAAAAATTACATTAAAAATGTTTTTCCAAGAGAAAAGCAATCGTAATATATTACTTCATTCCTAACTAACTGCCCCTTCCTCCACCCGTGTTCTTGTACTTTTAGACACACACAAATTAGCCAGTGTCTGGCTGTGTTCCACAGTTTGAGGCCTGGAAATGTGCAGTATATATGGGTATGTCTACACTTTCCCCCTAGTTCGGATGAGGAGTAACAGTTAATTCGAGGGAAGGGTTTTGGATCGGACTACCGCGTCTACAAGCAGCGAGTTAATTCGGGCTACTGGCATTTTAAAATGGTGACCGGCCGCGAATATGCTAATCAAGCGCGGGATATTTAAATCCCGCGTTTCATTAGCAACTTTGGTATGCTTAATTTGCCTCCCTAGTCCGAACTAGGGGGCAAATGTAGACATACCCTATGATGGTTTCATCTGAATATTTGATGGTATGAAAGAAAATACACTTGAGAAGATAAAGGGGCAATAGAATCAAATACATTGGTTTATTTCCTAAAGCCACAGTCGCTTCACTAACAAACCGTCACATTAGGTAAACAACTGATTTTCAATTAAAAGGTTGCCATGTAGAGTGAATGTAACTGAAGTGAAGTTACACCATTTATGAATTCTACCTAGGAGGAAAGTCCTAGAAACCCTGGCTCCTATGACTTCTTTCACATTTGAAAGGAGTAAGATTTTCCCACAAATAAGGACCTCTCACGAGAGTGATGGTTTGACGAATCAGGCTCCAATACTGGGGCAAACAAACAAGGTATTATATAAGTGCCTAATTTTGTGATTAACCCCATTGAATTCTATAGAACTACTCACATTCTTAACACTAGGCACATGCATAAGTATCTTGCCGAATTGGACTCCAATATATGGGGGCAGATTCCCAGCTAGTAAAGGCAATTTACATGCTCTGAGACTATATCCCCTAGTCTGATCCTTTACCCTTACTTGTGTAAGCTGTTTTAATAAAGCTCATGAAACTGCTTCTTTATTAAGGACAACTTGCATGAGTAAGGATTTCAGGAATAAGTCCATAATATTGGTATAAAATTATTCAAAAAACACAAACTGGAGAAATATGAAGAACACAAGAAGAAATGCAGGGAGTAGATCGTCAACTTTCAGATTTCAGTGGAAACAGAGAATAAAGTGAGATTGGTATTGAGCGAGCAAGAACAATGAAGATTCATTTTAAAAAGCAAATCTATTGTTCAGAATTCAATTTCAGGTGATGGCAATTTGAAAATAATTAATTTTTCATCTTTCCTGTTTGAAACTGATAAAGTATTTCAGTTTTTCAATCTAATTGTTTTAAATAATTGATGATTGTTTACCCATGTCTGCTTTCCTTTGATATTTGTCTCTTTTTTTCCTTTGGAACACATTTATAGTTTCCTAGCTATATTGTTTTGTCTTTTTGATCTCACAAAAATCAATGGCAAAACTCACATTAACTATAATAGAACCAAACTGAACAGGTTCAACCTTCTCAGCCCCTTCAATCAGAAAAGCATAGAGGCACTCAAGATTACTGTGCATATGACGATAGGACAGTCAACACTACCTCGTGATTGATAGACTCAAAAGCAACCAATACACAGGGCTGGTCAGAAAATCAGAATTCCATTCCCTGAAAATGTGAGCTTTTGCATTTTGGTTTCCTTCTGCCTTAGACTTCCTCACAAATAAACACAGAAGGAACTTCAGCCTGGCTCTCCCATGTCCCATGTGAGTTCACAACCATGTGAAGATTAAGCAGGGTATGAAGGGAAATATTTCATATTTTTTATAAATGAGAATCATTTTGACCAGAAATTCCTTTCTGCACCTAAGAAGCCTTACTGATGATATTTCTGCAAAAC
This sequence comes from Apalone spinifera, assembly GCA_030068395.1. NCBI lineage: Eukaryota > Metazoa > Chordata > Testudines > Trionychidae > Apalone > Apalone spinifera. The sequence goes on from JANRFK010004149.1 coordinate 84,511,507, forward strand.
GTTTTGGTTTCAACAGATCTGCATTTTCAGATGAAAAAATGTTTATAATATAAACACCAGATTAGCTCTATTTATAAATCTAATAGTGTCAACATCTGAAGAAGTGGATTGTGCCCATGAAAATTCATGATACCATCTACATGTTTTGTTAGTCTCTAAGGCGCTGCAAGACTATTTGTTGTTTTCTAAGTTGTTCCAGTGTCAACATGGACACCTGATTCTTATCCATCATTAGGAAACCATCATGGACCCAATTAGAAATCGCCATTTCAATATCATATTCTTATTTGTACAGAAAACCTGAAGAACTTAATAATCAAGATTGTGTGAGTTTCCTTGACACTTTATCAATTTTCCTATGTAACAGAATATCTAATGATTTTATCCAAACTCTTGTGATATCTGTTTTTTTTCTTTCTAGCTCCCGCTCCTTCTGGTGTGTTTTGGTAAGAATGTCAGCTCTCATTAAAATAAAAGATTCTGGCCCAAGAAAAACATGAGACAAAAATGCACCCTAGAGAAATTAAAACAGAAGGCAAATCAAAAGAACCTAACATTACTTAACTGAAATTGAATGAATTTTTGGAGCCTCATGATTTGTTCTTTTAAAAAAAAATCCTTGAGAATACTGAGAATACTCAACTGGAGGCATCATAACTCTTTACAAAACTTTTTTTAAATGAAAAAGTATAAAGTATAATTATATGTAGGAGAACCAATGCACACAATCTTATAATAAAGGAGTCCAGGGATAATTTCTTTTTTAGAACAAGTGTGATTAATGACAATAAAAGCCACAAGAAGACTAGAGTCCAGATAGTCATTCATGACTCATAAAAACAGATAAAAAAAGTCAGAGTTGGACTTGTTGAACTCTGGTATACTGAACTGAATCCAGCCTCTCGGAAATATAAAAAAGCAATCTGTTTCATGCTAGTGAAGTAAGCTGTGTATTTTTTAAATAATCTTAATAAGTAATAATGAAAAAATTAACAAACTTTTATTACTTTATTTGGTGGGAATGCCATAACATTAATGAAGAAAATTAATTGTGTCAATTTAAGGAGTTTCAGATTCTAACGTGAATCCGCACAGTATGTGGTCTTTGTGAACACTTAGGATGACACATTAGAAGTAATGGAAGAAGTATTGGACTGGATTTGTGTTGATGTCTGCCATTCATGTCCTTTTGTGTGGTGTAATCCATGTACTTTATAGGGAGATATCTCTTTAAAAGATCCATGACGGGACAGGGTATTAAGAGTGAGCTGTGTCTAGGTCATTGTTGCTAGGCCGATTTAGCACTCCGCACTCAGAAGCTTCTGAAATTGGGTGTGGTAGTTTGGGGGGGTCTGTTTCAATAGGTTCTGTCTCTTTTGTTAGAGTCAGACTCCACGAGGGCCAGCAAATAGTCAGGGCAACTGCATTATTAAGGGCCATGTGTTCTGTGTGAGTTGGAAGACACTTAAATCAGGAGCAGAAGCACTCAAAAGCTTTCCTCACTCTGAAGTACTCAGAAGCAGATCAGTAATGTTGTTAACCCACTTCTTCAGATGAACTGGAGTGGAGCTCTAAGGTTTCTAGTCTCTAAGGTTCCACAGGACTAATCATTGTTTTGATTTTAGCCAAATTGCTCTATTTAACTTTCTCATCTCATCAATTTTTCTTTAACTGTAGTAATGGAGAAAGAGTCATTTATATTTTGTTATTCCCAGTTTCTGTGTTTTCTTGTAACAGGGTTTTCTTTACATCTGTATACTTGTGACATAACTGAGTAACTGGTTATTCAGTTACCTGACTGGATAGCAGTAATCCACAACAGATAAAGAATCTGCATGGATTCCACCTGAGGATTCCTACAAGCAAGTAGAGATGTTTTAGACTTAGCAAACTGTGCAGATTTGGTGACCAAAGACACTAACTGAGACTTAGGTGAACTAAGCCTAAGCTTTCAAGACCTCTCAGTTCTTCTTACTGTGTTCAGTGTGGACTGAGCTGTTCAAATTTCAATTTGTTTTTCTTTATGTATGTTTATTGTAGCTGTGAAGATAACGTATGTGGGTTATAAAATAGCCATGTTATGTTATGTCATGAAAACCAGACTATTATTTGTTTCTTCATCATAAGATTTTATCAAGTTATTTAATTAATTTCTGTAGTTTTGAGACTCGAATGTGGGAAGGCTGATCCTGTGTAATCCTGGCTGAAAATCCTTATGGCATGTCTACACTGCAGGGCAAAAGTCAAATTATGATACACAACTTCAGCTACATCAATTGCATAGCTGAAATCGAAATAGCTTAATTTGGCTTTTAGAGCTGTCTACACAGCAGGAAGTCAAAGGAAGAACACTTTTCCTTCCACTTCCCTTATTCCTTGTGAAATGAGTGTTACAGGAGTCAGAGTAAGAAGTCCTCCATCTCATTATTTCAAAATAATAGCTTGCTGTGTAGACACACACTATGTTATTCCAAAATAATGCTACTGTCTAGACGTACCCATAGAGACTAAATTCTGGGTCTCCGGCTACTTTTCTATGGGATTTTTTTTAAAACACTAGAAAAGGACAATAAAGTGGAGTCTAGTCCAGCCAAGGTTACATGGAATTGTGTACATTTATCTTCAATAATTAGTTGCTATGAAGTGGAAGAGATGGAAAATATTTTGGAATCAGTTGGAGTGAAGTTGACCAGTTAATGGATCTGAAGTTTGCATATCCCAAATGCTGTGAAAGTTTGGACATGCTAGAAAACAGTGTTTTTCAACCTTTTTTTTTAAAATAAAGTATCCCTTTTTCATAAAAAAAAAATTAGAAGTACCTACAGTTTTCAGACACACAAATTTTTTTCTACTGTTGCAACACATTTGTTTAAACAACTTAATTGTAGCCAGGCTAACGATGAAATTTTGGGGTGTAAAAAGTACAAAAATAATAAAACACTGTAAAACTTAAAATAAAAATTCAGTTTTCTCCAAATTTCAGTTGTGTTGACGTATCCCCCAGACTTTTCTCGAGTACTCCTAAGGATACATGTACCACTGAGTTGAGAAACACTGTTATAAAGCATTATAGAGGAGACAAAAATAGTACAAGGTTGAAGGGCTTGCAAGAAAAGGTTATTTTGAAAATAAACAGAAGAGTTCATGTGTATATGTGCATGCAAATAAAGAAGTGGATCATTTCATTTTGCTGGGTAGCCAAAAATTGTAAAGGGAATATATGTTAAGAATGAGATGGCTGTCAAGAAACACCAACAAACAAAAAATGAGTTGCAACCAGTGTGAAAGAAATGTTACTGCTGCGTGGCCAACCTAAAATGAAATTGAAAATTGTATGACAGCAATGCCTTGTCAACACTAACACAGAATATAGAACAAAATACATTGAGATAATTAGAGGTTTTTCAACACCTCTTGCCAGCAGAAGATTCTCAGCTGGCAACATCAAAAAGATTCCACTGTGGCCGACCAAGTTTACGTTTTGAACACCATCTGCAATGCTCGGGCTGCTGGAAACTAGCTTATGTAAAGAAATCTTTAAACAGGTTGTTACAGCTACATCACCATGACCTTGCTTGACCTCCTAGGCACCACTGGGATTGTTCCTGACCATAACTATGGTGAACATCAAAGATTGCTGCAGTCTTCTAAACAATACGATTTCAAGTAATATCAGCTAGAAAAGGAGCCGAGGAGAGAGTCTGGGAGAGGGAGAGATCAAAACATTGTTCCGATCCTAGATTCATAGATTCCAAGGCCAGAAGAAAAATTCTGATCACCCAGTCGGGCATCCCATAATACACAAGCCATAGAAATTAGCTGAAAAAATGTTTAGTGCATCTCTTTTTGAAAAATAGCCAATCTTGTTTTTAAAATTGTGAGTGATAGAGAATAAATTATTCCATTAGTTAGTTATCAACACCATAAAAATGCATGCCTTATTTCCAGTCTGAATTTATACAGCTTCAATGAAAAGTCTTGTGGAACCTGAAAGACTAAAGCCTAGTCTACACTAGGAGTGTAGGTTGAATTTAGTCGCATGAAGTCGATTTTCTAAACAATGAGTCTACACTACCAAGTTCCATCGACTTTAAGGGCACTAAATTCAATTTCGATACTTCTGCTTCTCACAAGGAGTACTAAATTTGACTTTACAGTAGTGTAGAGATAGTACTGTGAAAGTCCATGTTCTTGGCCTCTGGGAGGCAACCCACAGTGCCCCATTGTGACTGCTCTGGCCAACTTTTGACTCCACTGCTCTCCAGGTGAACAGGAAAAATCCTGGGAAATTTTGAATTTCATTTGTTGTGTGGACAGCATGGCAAGCACAACTCAGAGCAGGCAGCACAAGTGAGCACCACACCTGGCCATAAACTCCATGAGTTCGCGTTCCATGAGCACCATTTCCCATGGGTGCAGACGAAAACCAGCATGGAGTGTGAAGGAGATCTTGGACCATATTAGTGCATGGGGAGAGGAATCCATTCTCATGGCTCTCCAAACCAGCAAATGAAATGCAGATATCTTTGTGAAGAACAGAGTCCATGATGGAGAAAGATTGTGAAGATACATCAGCAACACCCAGCAGTGCCAGGTGAAAATAAAGGAGATGAGGCAGTCCTACCAAAAGACAAAGGAGGCAAACAGATGATCTGGAGCAAACATGCTACTTCTATGAGTAGCTGCATTTGATCCTAGAGGGGTGACCCAATCAGCTTCTCATACCAGACTGTGGAATCCTCCCAAGACCCTCAGGGCAGCAACGTGGAGGACAGCATAGTAGAGGAGGAGGAGGAGGAAGAAGAGGAGAATGATCAGCAGGCAAGCAGGGCAACTGATATTACTGATTGCCAAGAACTCTTTATAACCTTGGAGACAATCCCCTCTGCCCAGGATGTCTCTCAGTTGGGCACCGATCCCGGGGAAGATAGTTCTGGTGAGTTCACATTTTTAAATCTTGCTACAAGTGGGTTAAGGCAGTTGGGTGCAATAGATGGTATACTCTATGACTACACAGTGTGGGGAGTCTGGAAGAGATTGTTAATGTGTCTCACCAGGTTTCTGGGGAGGCTACCATTATTCTCCACGGCAGGACACTTTCTCATGCGAGGCCACCAGAAAGTGGTCTAGTATCATTGCAGCACAAAGTATTGCAGCATAAGGTCCAGGTTTCTGCCACAGTCAGTCAGCATCAGCTCTCTATCTCTGTGTGTGATTTGAAGAAGACTGATAACTCGCATGGCAACCTGGATGGAGGAGGGAAAGCTATTAGCTGCTGTGTCTGCTGCTAACTTCCATTTTCTCTTCCCCAGTGAAGAATGGCTTCAGTCCTTAGATTTCCTCCTGCCCTTCCTCTCTTTTGTTCTCCTATCTGCAGGCTTCTGTAGAAAGGGAAAAGTTGCACTCTCCCAGGAAGTGGGGTGTGTCGAACACAGAAGGGTACCATGTGAACTGTCACCCTGCACTACTGGCATGATCATACCCTGTCCCCTCTCCCACCCACAGGATCGTGCCCTGGCAGGTCCCTTACCATTCCTGGAATCCAGCTACACATTTTGTATCTTAAGCTAACCTGCCTGGTCTAATATAGGCCAGGCTTCTGTGGAATGAAAATGAATGTGTTTAATAAACCATTAATAAAACAAATACAACTGTGTTGTATTGTTTATGCATTTGGCTTATTAATCACTATGTGTAAGTTAGCAAGAAAAACTTCTGTCAACTAAAAATGTGTTGCTTGCTTTACCAGAAGTGTCATCTACCTTGTCATCTTTCCATACAAATAATTCCTCAATAGCAATCTAGATTAAATTCCTTTATGATACTTAATTCTGGAATAAAAGACTCATTGAGAGGACTCGCAAGGGGAGCTATTCCAAAATATCTTATTCAACAATAGCTATTTTGAACATTTCCCCACGTTGATGACTCTTAGTGCAAAAATGCAAAGGACACATCAACTCGCAAGCATTTCCATGGATGATGACATATATATAACCTTTTTGTGGCTAGTAGCTGAACAAAACTTAAATATAGATAACTAAGGTGCTGTCATGTATCTTGCAGCCCCAGATGTATTCTGGTATATGTAGAGTATTTTGGTATTTTTGAAAAGAAGAACAGCTTTTTTAGTTAGGACACCAAAGCGCAGTTCTTACCTCTGCCACAGCTTTCAACAAAAGCACGTGGGCCTAGATTCAGCAAAGCACTTAAGCATGTGTCACTGACTTTGAAGTACATACTAAAGGGCTTTGCTGAACTGAGGCATGAAGTTCTCTGTGGTTCAATTTCTCATCTGCAACAGGGGAAAATTTCTCCCACCTTTTGTCTACCTTGTTTATGTGAGTCTTCAGGGCCTCAATTTTCTTTTACTGTGTGCAAGTATAGCACAGCACATCTCTTCTTGAGAGAAGCCTCTAGTTTCTACTGCAAAAACAAATAGCTATATTTATCTTTATTGGCCTAAACATTGGCTTGTGGGCTACTTTGAACCTTATTCACTGCAGCTATGGCATGTTTGAATTTTCCTTACCGTGCATGATCTTTTTTTCTGTAGATTTTAGATTTGAAGACACAAGATCATGAAATTGAATTGCACAGTTTTTATCCTTGAATACTTACCGAGCACATTTTATAATCCAAGAGCATACACAAAATTTTCTGCTTTAAAGTAATAAGAAGTTATTTGTCACTCAATCAAAATAAAACTGTCACATCAGTATGAATTTACAGAAGCTAGGATTTTATATTCCTGAGTGAAACAGTAAATCCCACTTCCTAGCTCAAAAACATTTTCAACTTAATCTTACTAACTTTCCACTTTACAAAGACAGACAATTTTATAGCAAAAAAATATTAAGAACATGTTAAGGAGGCCTAGTTAAGTGCTCACAAGGTAAGAAATGCCAAAGGGAAAGACTAAGACCTTCAATACTGAGTTCAAAATGAGAGTCCGTTATGCTAACATTTTGTGATCTGTTCATCTCATAGTTATCTTTGATTATCATTTACATTCTTTTTTGTAACCCCAGGCTTTGAACTGGAAAGTAGGGCTGGATCATCAAAATATTTCATTTCTGTGGAAAGAGGGATAGAGCCAAAGAGTTAAAGTTCTTTTGAGTGAGGTTGTCCAGTTGCTGGACATTGAGGTCTCATTTGACTAAGTGCTTTTTACCCACAAAAGCTTATGCCCAAATAAATCTGCTAGGCTACAACAACACTATGAGATTAGGTCAAATTTCTTAAGGTTGATTTCTTACCACACAATTTTATAAAATCAGGTTCATGTCCCCACTGTGAGCAAGAATTCAACATAGTTTGAAGTAGCACATCCCCAGTAGGGAGACTACGACTGACTTTGAGAGTGATGCACTGTGGGTAGCCTGTGCCTGCCTGTCCCACAGTGCCTCCACTGTTTTGCATTTTGGGTTATGCTTCCAGTGCATGCTAGGACCAAAACTGTTCATCTATTCCCTCCTTCCTTGCTTGAGATCAATGGAAAACAGTCTTTTCACATCCTTTGTGGCCCTGGTTACCTGGGCCGTCACCATAGCAGTGCGAGCATGGACCCCCTTTGTGGATCGCATTGTGCATCAGAGCATTGTGATGATGATGTTCACCTTGTTGTGCCTAATGGTGGAGTGTGTCCAGAGAGCATGCATGGCATTCCAGCACGAGGACAAATCTGGGGAGGCTATGAACACACTATTCATGCAAACCCTTTAGTTGAGTGAATTGTAAATGCCGCTGGCATTTGATTTTCCTGGAAACAGTGGAATGCTGATTTTCGTGCCATCAGACAAGCACAAACTAGTGGGATCACATAATGCTGCCGGCATGGGACAATCAGCCGTGGCTTCAAAACTTTCGAATGCACAAGGTCACTTTCATGGAACCTTGCAAATGGCTTTCCCTGCACCCTGAAGCACAGGAAAACTAAATGAGACCTGCTCTGGCAGTGGAGAAGCATGTGGTAATTGCCCTGTGAAAGCTTGCAATGCCAGACAGCTACTGGTCACTTGGGAATCAATTCAGAGTGGGAAATCTACAATGGGGACAGCTGTTATCGAAGCAGCCAAAGTAATCAATACCTTTCTGCTATGGAGGGTAGTGACTCTGGGAAATGTGGATGACATAGTAGAGGGCTTTGCCACAATGGGTTCCCTAACTGTGGTAAGGTGATAGAACCCTTATTCCCATCTTGACCCCCAACCACCTTGCCAAGGAGTACATAAACCGCAAGGGCTACAGGCACTGGTGGATCACTAGGGCAGTTTCACGTACATTAATGCGGGATGATCAGGAAAGATGGTTAGGAATTCATGCCTCTTTAGAAAGCTGTAAGCTGGAAATTTTTTCCCGGACCAGAAAATTAGAATTTGAGAGGTGGAAAAGAAAGAATATTGGTCCTTGGTGACTCAGCCTACCCCTTGCTCCCATGGCTCAGGAAGCTGTACATGGGCACCTTGGACCACAGTAAGGAGCAGTTCAACTCTACAGGCTGAACAAGTGCAGAATGGAGGTGGAATGTGCTTTTGGACATTTCAAGGGAAGGTTTAGAAGTCTACTGACTAAGTTAAATAGTGAATGCAACATTCCCTTTGTGGTGGCAAATTCTTAAACTGGCAGAAAAAAATAACAGCTCTTTCATACCCATATTTTTCATTCTTAATTTAATAGTCAAATATGTTCTCAAGCTGTAAAAAGAACAGGACTGCAATTCAGATAAGTTAAGATTCTTAAACTTTGAAAACTACACATGGATTTTAAACACCAAATCAAAAGAAAATATCTCATTCCAGGAATGGCACTTGCTAGGAGTACTAGACAAACTGTGGATGGTTCCACTTATTCACTTTGCTTTTGAGTGTTGTAGCCCCGAGAAGACTAGTTTAAGTGTTATAAGCTGGGATGTTCTAAGGAACTGGGCATCTAACCACCATTGAATATCAATGGCATTTGAGGCTATCATGCGTTGTACTGATGTCAGAGTGCTCCCTCCTTGCAGGATGAGACACTGCAGGGACTCTTCTGCCTTATAGGTTGATCCGGTGCAGTGGTCAGCAATTTCCATGGCCTGGCTCTCCAGCCAGGTCACTGTCTAGTTCATTCCCCTTCTGAGGTAAGAGGAAAAGTACTAACATAAAACCTAGAGCCTAATGGTCTTTTTGCTTTGGCCTCCATCTGGTACTTTTCCACCTTTGGTTTCTTAAGTCCTGCGGTTTGTACTTCCCCTCTGACTGGGGGAAAGACTGGGGAACCCAGAGCGACTCTTCCCTTTGGGTTACAGCCCAGGACTCTGTGGCTAAGCAGAGCTCTGTACAATCCCTCACTGCACCTGTGGCTGCTCTTACCGCTTCCCCAATGGTCAGTCTCTCTCACAGAGCTGCAGATTCCACTCTTCTCACAGTGGAACTCAGTCTCCTTGGGCTACTTCTTCCCAGTTAGCAAAGGAGGAGTTTCTTCAAGATCACTTCCAGCTTCTTTGGCAGTAGCAGGGTCATACTTCACAGTGCTCATGTCCCTCTCCTCCCTCCCCCCTCAAGACAGGAGTCCTTCTCCTGGAGCTGAGATTGTGGATTAGGCAATTGCTAACTTCCTCCTTGCCCAGCTCTCTTTACTGGCCTGGTGTGGGATTATTTAGGCTATTTGTAGGGCCTTAGTCAGCTTCTCTTTCTCAACTACCCCCTTTCCCAATTAGTTCCCAGGCTCAGAGGGTTCATTAGGTCAGCCTTCTCCTGCTTTGAGTGAGCAGGAAGCATATATACTGGTCTGTTTCCTAAAACTGTAAGAGACGGAAACTTTACATCACCCACTCTACCAGGTGCCTAATTCTTAAAGTGGAAGTAATGGTGCTCCCACCCCTTTTAACAGCTACTTATTCACAGGACTTGCTCCCTCTACTAATGTCTCTTGCTTCATAAGAACGGCTGTACTGGGTCAGACCAAAGGTCCATCTAGCCCAGTAGCCTGTCTGCCGACAGTGGCCAGCACCAGGTGGCCCAGAGAGGGTGGACGGAAGACAATGATCAAGCAATTTGTCTCCTGCCATCCCTCTCCAGCCTCTGACAAACAGAGGCCAGAGACATTGTTTCTATCACCTGGTTAATAGCCTTTTATGGACCTAACCTCCATGAAATTATCTAGCTTCTCTTTAAACTCTGTTATAGTCCTAGCCTTTACAGCCTCCTCTGACAAGGAGTTCCACAGGTTGACTACACGCTGTGTGAAGAAGAACTTTATTTTATTAGTTTTAAAGCTGCTACTCATTAACTTCATTTGGTGTCCTCTAGTTCTTTTATTATGGGAACTAATACATAACTTTTCTTAATCCACCCTCTCCAAACCACTAATGATTTTATATACCTCTATCATATCCCCCCTCAGTCTCCTCTTTTCTAAACTGAAAAGTCCCAGTCGCTTTAACCTCTCCTCATATGGGACCCATTCCAAACCCCTAATCATTTTAGTTGCCCTTTTCTGAACCCTTTCCAAGGCCAAAATATCTTTTTTGAGGTGAGGAGACCACATCTATATACAGTATTCAAGATGTGGACATACCATAGTTGTATACATGGGCAGAAAGATATTCTGTGTCTTATTTTCTATCCCTTTCTTAATAATTCCTAGCATCCTATTTGCCTTTTTGACCGCCACTGCACACTGTGTGGAAGTTTTCAGGGAACTATCCACAATAACTCCAAGATCTCTTTCCTGATTTGTCATAGCCAAATTAGCCCCCATCATACTGTATGTATAGTAGGGGTTATTTTTCCCGATGTGCATTACTTTGCACTTATCCACATTAAATTTTATTTGCCATTTTGTTGCCCAATCATTCAGTTTGGTGAGATCTTTTTGGAGTCCCTCACAGTCTGCTTCTGTCTTGACTATCCTAAACAATTTGGTATCATCCACAAACTTTACCACCTCACTGCTTTCCCCTTTCTCCGGATCATTTATGAATAAGTTGAACAGGATTGGTCCCAGGACTGACCCTTGGGGGACACCACTAGTTACCCCTCTCCATTCTGAAAATTTACCATTTATTCCTACCCTTTGTTTCTTGTCTTTTAACCAGTTCTCAATCCATGAAAGGACCTTCCCTCTTATCCCATGGCAATGTAATTTACACAAGAGCCTTTGGTGAGGGACCTTCCTAGCTCCTTGCATAACATTGGACATCTCCAAATATTAAAATAAAATTCTATGTGATAGAGTGGACTGATCCAAAGGCCTTATTGCACTTCAAAGAACAGACTACCCTGTGACGGAGCCCATAACTCCCTTCAGCACTGTTGGAAATAGTAAATAGTAAAAGCGGGAATACTAACCTAAGGAGTAATATCAGCTCTAAAGAATATATATATAGTTGCCAGAGAATTATAGCACTACATAAAGGAAAAATTCCAATAACTATGGAGATTTTAAAAATTCAGAATGTGTCATATGTAAGAAGTGAATCCATGCTGACAGAGATGTGCCTACTTCAATGATTTCCTACATGCTTTGTGATTAATAACATTTTTCATTCTTTAAAAAAAATTAAATTTTAGAGCATTGTGTTTTGTATTTGCAGTAATTAAACAAGAAACATTAAAATAATATTGAGAAGAGACTTCAAAAATGGTCTCCCAAGGGGACCAGCTCCGTGCCTGTGGAAGGGGTGGGGCTTCAGGCAAAAGGGGTGGGAGAAGCCAGCCCTCAGTGCTGCCCAGACTGCGGTGCTAAGCACTCTCCAACACTCAGAGCCATGCAGCGCGTTTGGAGCACAGCTCTAGCAGTGATTTAAGGGGCCTGGAGCTCTGGCTGTCAGTGCTGCAGTAGCAACCACAGTGTCCTGGAGCCACAGACCCCTCTGAAGCTCTGGGCCCTGGAACAACTGCTCCCATTGCCCTCCTCTGTTGGGATTTTTTTTTTTAAATAAGAACAGTAGCAGTGACTTCAAGCCCATTTGTATTTCAAGTACAGCCATGTCAGGGGACTCAATGACAACATTATTGTTCCCTGAAATGCAAGCTTAAAACAGGTTTCCATATAGCAAAGCACAAAGATGTCTTTGTTAGGTCACACAACATGGTAGAGCTTTGGACAATCACATGTTCAGGTCCTGCCTAAATATTTATATTGTAACTGAATGCCCTGATGTGGTTGAAGTTACAGGGCTAGAAAGTCGTTTACTAAAGAGATGGGTTGAAAAGACTAAGAAACCTTTGTTTAATTTAAATGAATAATTGGACCACGCCTAGTTCAGAAGCCTGTTCTGTATTTCTTTAATCTCTCTCAAACTGTTTAGTACATGAGCTCTCAGAAGCCCTTTCAGTGGTGTAGGGGCATGACCAACCTACTCCTCCCATCTTGCCAAGTGGAAGGAGGGTCCTGGTTTGATTGCAGAAAAATAGAAGGGGAATTTAGGTAGGGAAAAGTGTGAGAAGCACTAGCTTACTAAGTCTATCAAATCATCAGCATCAAACGAATAAGGCATTGTATATCCATATAATGCAAGGAGAGCTGATCAAAGTAGGCTTATTGTCACCTGGTCATTTCCTTCCAGCAACTATTTCACTGCTTTTTTATGTGTGTTTTATTTCTTCTTATGGAGAACTTAACACTAGCCTTATAACACCTCAATCCAGTATACATATATTACAACTTTAATTGCAATTCAGAACAAAATGACTGTATTTGAATTGCTTGCCTCGAAGCTTAATTGTTTAGCCTAGATAGTTTCCCTGGTGAAAGCTGGATGGTCCTAGCCAGCCCCAAATTCACTCATCAACATGTCATATGGTTGAGAGGGCTCTCCACTGAGTGCCAATCTCAGATCAGACTTCCAGGGAAAAAAAAGTGTATACATTCCAGCCTGTATGGAATAGTCTATAATTAGACTTCACCAAACCAGTACCAAATGTGCCTTCCTGGATCATTATTATCAGTTTTACCATGGAATCAGAGAAGTCTCCTTACCCTTTCCAGTTTATCTTGCCAACAAGCAAATGGATCTTTGTGATAAAAAGGTTATTAAAACAAACAAAAAAATCACACTACATCAAATATCTCCCAGTCCCAAGAGACCAGTCACTTACTCCAGATCAACTGAGACCACAGATCTCACACCAAAGACAACACTGGCAGCCAATTCTAGCAAACTCCCTATATGTTTGTAGTTTCAAAAAAAAAAAGAAAGTTAGAGAGGGGGAAGCTGGTAAAGTATAACAACAGGGGAGGCAATGTTTGAAAATCTAAAATGATAACTCAGATACAATAATCTGCCAGTTTCCCAAAAGTCTTTTCAGGGCTACCCAGACTAGCTCTGGGGATCACTGTCTTCTTGTTCAGTTATTCTATCCAGTTAGAATCTAAACAGTCCTGAAATAAAGCATCTATCTTTAAATCCATATTTATATATTCCTTTCACACAAAGTAAGCTAACAGCCTCTCTCATCTACATGGATCTTTCCTTTTATGACTGTGAGTGAGCGTGCACTTAGATTTTTTACCTCTGACCATAAAATAATGGAAGCTTGCTTGAAATTGGCATTTTCTATTAAATTCCCTTATATCCTTCAGTAGCAATTCTCAAGATTTCTTTGATGAGTAATTTAGTTACATATCTGAATAATATAAAAGCCATTACATTATAATAGGAATGGTTAAGGGAAAACAAGAAGCAGTTCATTAGTTGTCATGAAGTTCTAATTGTAAAATACTCTTACATCTACACACATTTTTGATCTAGTTATTTAATTACTGGGCATGCATAATGTAAATGTAATGTAATAGTAAACAACAGGATACAGGTAGGTGAAAATGCAATTAATATCTCCTTTTATTTTTTATTAACACACAACTGAACAGACCTGAATATATACTATTCACTTAACTCTCTTGATACTCATCACACAACAAATGTGCATTTGGTATGTTGGAGGTACAATTTGTCAGATGAAATAGGAGGGAGGGAGGGGAAGAAGTGTTTTAATGAAAGAAACCCCCTCTTTCACTTTTTCCATCTTGTGAGGTGAATACATGCACCAATGTACGGTACTTGTGCAACAAAAACCAATACAAAAAGTCCAAACAGTTGTCATATGAGCACCAAAACTGTACCTTTAAAATTTCAATGGGTAGTACAAATGGCTAACAGAGTACAAAATACATAGTTGCTTGAGAAATTTCACCTTTTACTTAGATGATGCACACTGTGCGCACAATTTCCTGTTTGTGACAGAGTAGGTGTATTTTATGTATTTGAAAGCTTAACCCTCAGAATTCACAGTGGGCAGTGCTATTAATGCAGCTCCGTTGCAGTTCACCTAATACCGTTCCAATTTTGCATTTTGTCTACTTTAGCTTTGCTTTTTGCTTTTAACCAGGGGGGCGTGCATCTACTTTCTTGTCCACTTGATTGCAGATCCTGAACCAGATTTAACAGCAGGGGTGGGCAAAAATTGGACTGTAGGCCAGATCCGGCCCATAAAGCCTTCCCTGCTCCCGCACACTGCTCAGAGTAACTCCCTGAATGCTGGTAAGCCTGAGGGAGAGGCTTTGTGCACTGCCCCCACCCCCAACACAATTTCACAGCTCCCATTGGCTGGTCAAGCCTCACCCATTCCATACTCAGACATGGTGAGATGACAGCCAAAATGCGTATCGCTGTCCCCTGCAAGCCATTCTCTCCACTTCATTAGGTGCATACATTCTTAATTTAATATATCTTATCTGACAGCACTTGTGTGACAAATATTTAAAGATCCCTATCCACTTTTAATGAAAATGTAGCTCCCAATGGCACATTTGGCCTCAAGCATATGCTGCTCCCCAAAGGCAGGATTGGTGGGAGTATAGCATCTTTCAACATCAAACCTGATCTTTTCTCCTTAAAAAAAAACCCTACAATAAAAAGACCCTCATGCAACACTTTGGGTGCCCTTGACACTCTCTTTAAAAACGCACTAATAACTAAAGAGAGCTCTCAATTGTCTCAAGTAAAATCAATAGCCAAATCATCAAAGAAAAAGATAGAAAAGGCTAGCTTTCAGGGCATGCCGGAAGACCCATATGCTAGGCTGTTACAGACCTGTGAAGAAGAAGTTCCAAAGGTCCAGAGCTCTGATGGAGAATTCTTTGCCAGATATCCCAACACTTCTACCTTACAGTGATATAGAGGGAGTTGCCCAAAGGTGTGAGTGGGAATGAGCACCTAATTCCCATTAACTTACAATGGAAACTGGGCAACTAACTGTCTTGTGTGCCTATGAAAATTCCCCCTAATTGTTTGCTTTTAATGAAAATCCTAAACTGGTGAATATGTGTAATAATAAAAAACTAATAAGAATTGAAGTTGATCCATCAGATTGAGTTTTGTTCCACTTTCAGCATGTTTGAGGATGTATGCATTTACTCCCACATACACTCTGCCAAAACCATAACAATATCTAGCATGTCACATATGGTAAAATCTGTAGAATAGTAGTAATTCACATTGGCAAAGATATATTTTTTACATTTACAACATTTCTAAGTGTAATTAATGCAAATGAAAAAAAGCCCCAAAGGGATCAACTATTGTGTTTAATTGGTTTTTCACAAAGCAGAATATGTTTTCCATGGCAAGTGTTACTCTGTCTTGTGGTAAGAGAATTTCTTTTGTGGATGCTTTTTCAGAGCTGCCAAGAATGTTTGCTCCTGACAAGCAGCCAACACAGATATTAGGCCCATTGTAGAAGTTGTTCTCTAATGTGGCTGCCTTGTGCAGTGTAAGGAAAAATTGAAAGGAGTTCTCACATCACTGCTGTGGTGGTTAGAGGTACAGTTGAAACACAATTGAAAAAAAAGGGCCTGGACAGCTATAAATTAGGGATTGGATGCTATAAGAAATAGCTTGAAACTTCAGCCATCAATCTGAGCAAAACTTTTGGAAGATTTGAAAATGCTGTTCAGGGATTCCCCCCAGTCTGTCATGGCCTGAAATTAAAGGTCATCTTGAGGATGGGAGGAAATGGACTATTCACCTGTTTCCCTGCATTTGGTCCACATTTCACCTAATTAGTTTCCTCAAAGGGCACTCTGCTCCCCCAAAACTACCATTCAAGGAGGCTTATTATACTCCTTTTCTAAGTGCCATTTCAGCTGATTCCCAGTTACCATTTCTCTTTCTCAGCAATATTGCTTTTGAAAATCAATATGCAGTCAACACATTACACCCGTAGCAAGTTAGTTAGAGAGAGAGAGTAAAAAGTAATACAGTAAAAAATGAGAGGTAGGAAAGCAAAGGGCAGATGAGAATCCTCCCCCATTAAGTCATAGCAGTTAGAGGCAGAAAAACACCTTTTATGTTTCCTAGTCTACCAACTTGCTAGCACTGGATGGTTCCCTGCAGTGTACTCCATAATTTGTTAGCAGTTGGAGAGAGCCTTGTACGCTATTCCAAAGTGTCAGTTCTATGAATAACCCCCTGCAAAATACTCACTGGCTCAGTTCTCATGTCTCTGGCCCTGCAGAGCCTCAATTGCCCCAGGCCCTCATCCACTGAGGGTATCAGCACCTGATTGGTTGGGCGGTAAGTAGGATCGAGGGGGAGGGAAAGGGGGACTCAGCCCCCCCCCCCCCCCCCCCCCCCCCCCCCCCCGAGTCCCGACCCAGGGCCCTAAGGTCAGGGGGTAGACCTCCACCCCCTGGACCTGACTGACGGGGCTTTGCCCTTAACGCGCCAGTCCACAAGCTTACATCCTTAGCCCTGCCCTGGGTTGCTTCCTTTTCCTTCCCTCTTACCGGTTACTCTTATGGCGTCCTCAAACTGCCATGCCCCCTTCCTCTGTTGGATCTTCACCCCTAATTCCGCCTCTCTCCAGCTCTCCCTCTGGCCCGTTTGGCACGCTGTCCATGCCCTCTACCTCTCCCGTGCTCTCCCCCCCTCTGGACCTTAAAGTGCCCTTAATTACATCCTGGGCCTCCACTCTGGCCCAATCCCCTCCATCCTTGCCCAAGTCACATTGCCCCCTACCAGCTGGGGAAGCGTCCAGTTGCCTGGCAACCTCCGCGCTGCTGGTTATGGGCATGCCGACGCCTCTGCCGGTAGCGGCCTCTGCCTCCCGGCATTTTGCAGGCTGCCTGACTGGGACTGGTTTGGGGAGCCCTGCGGCCCTGATCCTGCTGCAGGGCTTGGCGGCCTCACACTTCCGCCACTCTGGAGCATTTCTCTGCCCTGGGGGGGAGGATCCGTGAGTGTGGGGCCTTCCTGCCCCATCACACCCCCACAACCTGATTTTTAAATCAAGCTGAGGAAATAATTAACTAGAATGATTTAGTCTCCACTTCCTGTTGTGGAATGCACAAGGTCAGCTCACAGTTTCCTTGTATGTATTTATTCATCTCATTTACCTGACAAATATTTTTGCAATATGTTTCAGCCTCTAGACTGATTGTGGGTAGTTTATTTTGGTCATTTCAATCTCTAACTTGTGATTCTACAGCATGATTCAAACTACCAACTTTTTGAGGATTGCTCATCACTTCTCCATAGGCCACACAAGCTGATATCACCAGGTACCAAAGGTAGTCACTAAACTACAGGCCTACAGGCTCCCCTCAACCAAGAAAAAGATGATAATGTCAATTAAATACTTGTCTTGAAATACGCACAGCTTTAGCCTTCCACTGCAATTCCATTCTACTGTATACAGTTTTAGCTTTAGCCTTCTACTTCAATTCCATTCTGCTTCCACCACAAAGTGTGGTTTTCCATGGCTTTCCTCTTTATCTTCTGCCATTTTACATATCACACTATTTGACTTAAAATTATTTCAGGTTAAGTTCCTTGGTGAGCTTATGCTACAAAACACCATTTCATAATCAATAAGTAAATGTCTAAATGTTGGAAAAACCTCAAGCTGGCCCCCTTTAAGACCTTTGGTGGTAGTACTTAGAATATGAGCAGATAAGTGGCATTTTATCCTTTGCCTTTCTGTCTAAGAAAACACATATCTGCTAAACCTGCCATAGAAAAGCTATTCATACTGCTTTGTTTCTCCCCTTTCTCCCATCAGCATAGAAAACAAAAACAAACAAAAGAAACAGTTTACAACACTGCAAGGGGCAAAACCAATTTCATCTGCAAACAATACTAAACCCACACTCATATGGGATTGGTTGCGATGTCTTTTTTCTTTTCTCTTTTTAAAAAATGAACATTAAACTGAAATGGAAACTATATCCTATACAGATAATTTTTCTCCAAACTATAAGGGCATGTCTCCACTGGGAGTTATTTTCAAAATAACTCCCCTTATTTCAAAATAACAAGGTGAGCATCCACACTACCAAGCCTGTTATTTTGAAACAATGGGCTTGTTATTTCGAAATAATAACTCCTGCTTGTGAAGAGGAATAAGCTTATTTCAAAACAGTTATTTTGGGAGTTATTTCATTTCAAAATAACCTGGTAGTGTAGACATAGCCTAAAAGTGAAGAAGATATAGAAACCAGGCTCTATTATGAGAAGCTCAAATAAGGATATCTGAGAAGAAATGATGGGTTTCACTGAATATTCGCTATTTCAAGCTGATCCTAAGTTTTAAAGACTGACCTCTTTTGAAGGTTTCAGATCTCATTTCAAATGGTCAAATAGCAACTATTTTTAATACCATAAATCAGTCTTTGCCGCTTCTTAAATTAAGGGGTAAATTTTCTGCTAGGTTCAGGCCCAGTTTTTGTAATGAAGATGCAATTTGCACACCAAATCCAAGTATACCTTTTGGCATCTGTGGAACGAATTGCAGGAAATCTCTCCAAAACATCTCCCACCCCCGCCCCCAGCACACATTTTGAATGAGAAAATAATTTATTGATTTTTCTCATCTGGTTGGTATGTAAAATTTGATTTATTTTGGACCAAATATACCATTGCTCAGCATCAGTCTTCTAGATATTTTTTGTGGGGGGAGGTGGTGACCTTTTTTGGTGCCCCTATACCTGTGAATCCTAACAAAAAGCTTTTCAAAAATCATTTACACACCATGGCTATGTCTACACTACCAGGTTTGGGAAATAACTCCCAAAATAACTATTTAAAAATAAGCTTATTCCACTTCACAAGCAAGAGTTATTATTTTGAAATAACAAGCCCATTATTTTGAAATAGCAGGCCTGGTAGTGTGGATGCTCACCTTACATAAGAACATAGGAACGGCCGTACCTTAACACTTGTTTCTTTCCTGACAGAATGTGGATATTCTCTGGCAGCACTTTTCCAAACCACCGGCACCCACAATATGACGACACATTGAATAGAGGCTCCCCTCTATGTTGGAAAAAGGTTGATGATGACACCTATGGTTCCATCTTGCAGGGGACTGGATACCTTTCATTAAACCTTTCATTGCTGGATGAATTTCATTAAACAAGACTGAGTGCCTGTTGAAAAAAATAAAAACAATCTGTCCCTCCCAGCAGGTCAAGAACATGCTTTATATAAACCAAGGCAGATTGGAACAAAAAAGAAAGATAGATTGCAGCCACTATCAATTTTAATATGGAAATAAAAGTATGCAGTTCACAGGATTCCACAAACTCCAATAAGATCAAGATGAGGCATTACTTCCTTGAGCTCACCAGCCACACCCTCAGATTGATGACCAGGCTGACCATTTGCAGAAGACTGTACTTTGGTCACCTTGACTTCCAAACCCATGTCCAGGCCCACGACCGACAGTTGGGTGGCAGCGGGCCCAGGGCTCCTGACTGCTGCTGCTACTGCTGAAGTGGCTGAAGCTCTAGGCTCCTTTAAATCGCCACTGGAGCATCATGCCGTGCAGCTTTGAGGGCTGGGAGAGGGGTCCAGAGCTGCGGTCTGGGTGGCATGGAGGGCTGGCTGTACTAGCTCTACCCCTTCCAGTCAAGGCCCTACCCCTTCCAGGGTGCATTGAGCTGAGACCACCCCACACCTTGCCCTGGGGCCCACAGAAGCTGTCAGTACCCCTGCCCATGTTCCTTACATTTTATGGTGCATTATATATCATCACTACACAAGATGAGCGTGGCTCATATTGACATGCCAGGATCCTTCAGAGTATAACATGGCCACCAACACTGCAGTCAGAGACTCCATGTTCCCTGGAAGGACCATGGAGGGAACATGAGGGCAACAGGGAAAGCAGGGATATATGGTAGAAGCAACTCAGCCTCATGGACAAAACTGCACAGGGTTAAAGAAGTTCCCCTTGTTCAACCTATCCTTCATCATGCAGTGTCTCTCTCTGTGAACTAAATATACGGGCAACATGAACCATGGAATTTGGTTTAAAGCCTCCCGTCCTCCCCTCACCGCCATTCTTGAGCTCTGGCTTTTGCAGACACAAACCTAACTCCACTGTGGACCTGGTGGAAAGAGGAGTTTGTGCACTGACCTGCCGTGCAGAAGGGCAACAGCAGCAGGGAAATAAGATGATTTCTCCTTATTGGGAGACAAGGCAGAGATGTCTCCACCACTCTCAAGTACACCACTGCTGTAAGCCTTACTGTAGTCCTAGGAGCCCTGCAGACCTATCTTCTCCCCCACAGCAAAGCAAAACAAAGAAGTCTGGAGTGACACAAGTTTTTCACTAGAAACCAGTTCAAGCCCTGTGATACTGCTTTAAGCACACTAGCTGCTACATGCAACTTTTGGGGACTTAGATTCCCTGATTTGGGATAGGACAGGCGGTGTCACCTGGGATCGCCATCTGCAGCATTTGCTACTCTGGAAAGGCAATCTCACCTTAGATGCTTAGACATGAGGTATGCAGTTGAAGCCCCAAGAGAAAGGTAAAAGCCCTAGATGGCACAACAGAAGTACATGCAGTGAGATAACAGTGAAGAAAAGCAGGCAGCCAGGATTCCACATCCATAAAGAGAGGTATTCACTGTGGAAGACAGCATGAATAGGCAAAGGAGAGATGCTCCACACTAGGAGCACATTGCAAGGAATGTGGCAAAGTGAACCATTTTAGCAGTGTGCACAAGAGCAGAGGAAGGTTTGATTTGTGCAAGTGGGAGGGTGCATCAGATAGCAAACAGTGAGGATATGAGGAGGAGGGATATCTCATCACTTTCTACTTGAGTCTGAGAATGTATAAGGGTCCAACTTTGAGGACAGGAAAGCAACAAGGAATAATACCACCCTCCATGCATGCAAAGTTAATATGGAAACACCAGTGGCAATTTCAGCGGGATTGGTGCCATGTGTGTGTGTGTGTGGGGGGGGGGAGGGGTTCCTGCACTGTGATTCTCAAGGTGAATTAGACTTGGAAAAGCATGGAGTTTTCAGGATTTAACTTGTTTGTCTTAATTTTCTGAGAGATGCTGAATGTAGGTTAAATACACAAGACCCTTAAAAGTTATTTGATCAAAAGAAAGCATTAATTACAAAGACACCTTCAGCAAGGATTAAGAAGTAGGGAGTAATCTGAACAAAAACTTTAGATTTTTCATTCAATGTCTGGTTTTCAAATGCTATTAGTTTTCCATCTGTCTTCATGTGGCTGAAGAAACTATTAGATAGGCAAAGATCTAAAAAATACCAAGGATTTTTATGTTGTTGCTAGAAGTGCAAGTTTAACCACTGCAAGAAATATGGCTCTCTTTGGAGAGCCATAATCTAATCTACATGTGTATCCACAAACAAATGTATTTCAAGAAAATTATAAACGTTGCTTTTATGTTACCAATATACAGTAAAGAGATTTATTGTAAATATTAATGCACCTATTTGCCATACACAATTTATAGCGGATGAAGAGTTTGAAATGCTTTCATGTAAACAATCAGATTTTCCTGTGGTTGCTAAAAGGCTGTTTGACACTCTTTAAATGGCACAGAATCTTAGAGTGAGCACCATTCCTGTTTAATATCAGAGCTTGCCTCCCAACTGAAAAACCTGTTCCATAATACATTGTTTTCATCTTTGAAGCTTTAACTTATACATAATATTTACCTAATTGACATCACTATGGGCTGACTCATGTTGTTTTGTAAACAAAGTCTGTAATAAATCCTAATATATTTAACCTGCCTCATATAAAACAGAAGTTGGAATAGGAATGCAGTCCAAGCTATCTATGGATTACATTAAGGAAAGTTTCTAAGAGTCTATACCTTATATCAAAGCAATAATGTATTTTAATTATTTCCCCCAACAGAAATGCTGCTTTTACGTTAATGCACTGAATTGGAGTTCTAATGGACTCCAAATGTCATATGACCACCAAATTTCTGGAACAAACAAAGCCTATTAGCTTGGGTGTCGAACACAGACCTACTCGGAGAGGACACAATTATAGATTTGCTTTGCATCCATTACCCATGCATTCATGTCAAATGGGAACTTCATTGAACCAGAGCAAAAATACGTCAACCCAAATCTTTGTAATGCATCAATTTAATGCAAAACAAATGACTGTCCATGTAGGACTTAAATTTTATATTATCTTTTCAAATTGAAGAGGACCATTTTTACTTAGTAAACATTTTCTTTGACTATATTAGCAATGTACCTAGACAAAGAAAGCTTCCATTAACCAACTTCCCCTCACTGCTCATTCCAAGAAACCAAATGATGATAAATAATTTGGGGGGTTTATTGCTCCGTACTCCAGATATTATTCTTTTCCATTTGATCTACTGATAAAAACGATTATTATCAACACTAATAGAAATACAAAAACTATTGTTCTTGTCTATTTTCAGCAAAACACATCATATAGATAATGCTTTTACCTCACAAAATCAAATCTCCCTCCCTCTGTCACACACATGCACACTGTAAATGCACTCTCTCCTATTGTCAGCCGACGGTCAGGGCAGTGAGTGGTGTGTGTGTATTATACACCCG
>JANRFK010004149.1:84534473-84546749 GCA_030068395.1 Apalone spinifera
ACAAGATGGGGTTCATGTCTGGCTACACCTATACACTGAAAAACTGTCTGCAAATATGGACTCCATTGGATTCAGGACCAGAGAATAGATCAATATGTTCTAAACAGCATAGGCTAGACTCCAGATATAAACAACTGTTGGCATTGTTATTGGTGTATCAGGTTTGCATGTTGGTCTGTGTTTTGGGCTCATAAGCTTCCTGTACCAGAGAGGAGTTGCTATTAAAAACCTGCTCCCCGTTCTTTAAAAGCATCCAGAGAAAATCTACTCTCCATTGCTTTATGAAAGTCTGAACAAACTTCTATTACAAGACAGTAGCAACACCTAGTACTTTTCATCCAGAGATCACAATGTGCCTTATTCATTATTCTCTTAACATTTCTCTATCTGTAAAATGTAAAGTACCCAGAATTGGAACAAGTCACTTCTTTTTTCAGACAGTGCTCCTTTCTAGTCGACAAACTTTGCAACATTCTACTAGAATACATCTTCACCTGCAAGGTCATTAGAAAGCAAAATAAAATCCACAGTTTGTCCTTGTAGAGTTCAGAGCATAATGCAAAATTTCTCTGTTCACATTTTTAATTCATTCACTTTGGCCGCTTTTTGTTTCCTTTACATTCTGCAAACATTTAAACAAGCAAGTGTTACTAGCACAAGTGTTCACAGAAAGCTAATTTGAAAGTTACAAGCACAACTGTAACTTTCAAATTACAAGAAAGTTGAATTTGAAGAACTGAGAATTTTATTGAAGAACTGAGAATTTTAAATTCACATATGCTAGCAGGTGTTTTAGAAATACTTGCATGCTTATCCAGGTAGGGAACAGAAACAATCCCTTGTGACATCTTCATCGTATGGACCCATGGAAAAGAAACTCTTGAAGAATTTCACAAGGATTTCAACAACTTCGACCCCATCATCAACCTCTGCCTGGATCAGTCCACATGAGAAATCCACTTCCTGGATACTACAGTAGAATTAAATAATGGACAAAATTCCACCACCATATACCAGAAACCCACTGACCTCCACACTTCCCTTCATGCCTCCAGCTTCCATCTCAGGCACATTTCTCAATCTATTGTATACAGCCAAGCCCTAAGATTCAACCAGATTTTCTCCGATCCCACAGAAAGAGACAAAAACCTACAGGATCTTTATAGAGCATTCCTAAAACTGAAATACCTACCTGGAGAATTGAAAAAACAGATTGACAGAGCCAAAAATGTACCCAGACATGAAGTACTTCAAGACAGATCCAAAAGAGAAAATAACAGATTTCCACTTGTTATTACATACAGTCCACAACTCAAACCCCTCCAATGCATTATATACAATCTATAACCCATCATGGAAAATGATCCCTCACTCTCAGAGGCCTTAGGAGAAAAGCCTATTCTCGCTTACAGACAACCCCCCAACCTGAAACAAATTATTTCTGGTAACCATGCCATACCAACCACATCATAAGCATCGAGGAACCCAGCCCTGCAACAAGCCATGGTGCCATCTCTGCCCACATATCTATACAAGTGAATTCATCACTGGAGACAACAACATAAGCTACCAAATCAAAAGGTCATTTGACTGCACATCCAGTAATTTGATCTATGCCATCAAATGCCAGAAATGCCCAACTGCTATATATATTGGGCAAACTGGACAGTCCCCAAGGGAAAGAATCAATGGACACAAATCAGATTTACATAAAGGGAACATACAGAAAACTGTTGGAGAACATTTAAATCTACCTAATCATTGTTTAAAAGATCTTCAAGTGGCTGTCTTGTCACAAACCAATTCTACTAGCCAAATACACAGAGAGAAGTTGGAATTACAATTCATCCACAAGTTCAATTTGCATGCTAATGGCCTCAATCAGTATGAGGGATGGTTGTGACACTCTCAACCTAACATTCAATGAAGGTGCAAACAGCTCTTTGTGTAGATTCCTGTGTTAGTACCCTTCCTATCTATTGCCTTTGATTCTTATCTGCTTCATTTTAACTACCCAGTCTTCAGGTGCTTCCCAGTTCTGCCTTCCTGTTTTTCCCTTTGATATTTCTATACCCTCTGCTCCTTATTTCCCACCCTCCCTCTTTTTTTCCTCTTCCTCCTCCCCTTCTCCCCTATTTATTTTGCGTCTGCACATCCTAAACTCAAAACTCTGGCCATCTGAAGAAGTAGGCTGTGCCCACGAAAGCTCATGATAGCATCTACATGTTTTGTTAGTGCTACCAGACCATTTGTTGTTTTTTAAGTTTACTCTATAATATAGTTCAGGATTAAAGAGTCCCGGCATGCTGTGGGTGGTAGGGGAGGCCAGGAATGGGGGGAGGGGAAACACCTGGCTCAGCTGGGCTGCAATGGTGGTGGGATCTGGCATATGGCTCAGCTGGGCTGCGAGGGAGGAGGTTGGTGACTCAGCTGGACTTCAGGGGGACCAAGGAAGCTGGGGGGGGAAGGGGGAAGAGGGAGAACCTGCCAGATTGGGGAAGCAGGTTCCAAGGGTGCTGGACCAGGGAGGTCCAACTTGTTGTAGTCTTGACCTACTGTGAATCTGAGGTATTGTCTGTGACTTAGCCGCCTTGAATATTTTAAATAGAAAGGTGGGGTAAAAATATTTAAATAAAATAAAATTAAATAAATGATCAAAATGTTGAAGCAAGCATTTTGAAGGTTGTATGTTGAGAACCAGTATCCCTTTTCTAATAGTGGAATAATTGTCACCAATGTGCCCATCCTGAACTTCTGAGCCTTGACAAAGTTGTTGAGAGCTTGGATGAGTTGTTGAGAGTCTAATATGGGTCTCTAACCACCCTTTTTCTTGGGCATCAAGAAGTAACAAGAGTGAAAGCCTTTGTCTCTCAGATGTTTGAGCACTTGGTCTAGTTTTGATTAATTTAAGTAATCATATTTTGCTGTTAAAGCTTGAAAGCTTGATAGCTTCACAATATGGAACTGAAGAGTTGCTGATAAGTAAGTATTTCTCCCCAAAAGATCTATGTACTTCCACTCCCTGTCGTAAATGGTTGACAGCCTCTTGAGTTCACCATGATCAAACTGGAAGGCAGAAAGGAGAAGAGAAATTCTGTCTTTTGCTGGCATATATTTTTGTCAGTCCACTTGCAGGTTGGTGATCTGCCATATAAGTTTGGCAGGATCCATGAGGGCCTTGTTAATACAGAGGGCTTCTCTGAATGAGACAGGAGAGTATAAAATGCCCACTAGTTTGTGGTATAACTTGGTTACTTCTTACAGTGGTATCTGTAGTTCTTCTACTCCTGCTGGGCCAGCTTCTGATAAAGCTTAAAAAGGCATCTGTCAACAATGGTGGAGGAGGTATCACCATCTCTTCTGGTGATGATGATGAGAAATTAGTCGGGAGGTAGCTTCCTCTTCCACTTCAGCCTCTTATTCCTCTCTTATTCAGATGGCTTGGGTATCCTCAATACAGGAAAATGTGCCCTTGGATCTTGACAGGCCATACTAGAGCTATTGCCAAGAATCCCTGTAGGGTCATTGAGAGAGTAGGAATGGGCCTGGTGATTAGTACCATTGCTGCCCATACCAGGAGACTGGGGTCAGAGAGACAGCACAGTTGAGATCCAAACTGGAATGGGCGCCACAGGGTGGGTGAGAAAAGTGGCAGGAAATCACATCTTCTTGCTCACTATCTGACCCAGTGGACAAAAATGGGGCTAAATGTCATGATGTTGCCAGTAAGAGTGGAGCTCTGGGTGAACTTGATACCAGGGCCCTCGTACTGAGCAGAGGTCATTCGATGCATCAGACACTATAGGGTCTGACATAGACTAGAAGGCCAACTGGTTCTGGTGATCTCTGCACCAAAGAAGTCGGTGATCAAGACTTGACAGTACAATCCATCAGCGGCTGGTATGCCCAAGACAGTACCGACATCAATGGCCATACCAAAAGAGCCTTTCCCAGTGCTGATTCTCTGGTTTTCTCATGCTCAGCTGGTACTGATGATTCCTAGCCTGTTCCCTCGGGCTCCTTAGACAGCTCAATATGCTCTGTTGTACAAGCTCTGAGTACCTGACTTACATGGCTTTGGTGCTGTCGGTATCAAAGTTACCAACCAAGCCAGAGATTGTTTCCGTTTCAGTCGGAACTCACTTTGGGGACTCACAGTCCTTTACTTAAAAGCCTTGTGGGAGTGGCTCATTGGAATCTTCTTAGGCTCACCTCTCTTAGAAGAGTGCTGTAGGGAAGCTTCCTACTCTCTGGGATCTTGCCACAGTTGAGAGGGTGGTTGAAGGGCTGCCTCCATCAGGAGAAGATTAAGTCTTGGTTCTTTAGCCTTTCTGGCTCTGAGCTTTAGTTGTTGGCATAAACCACACTCATATGGTATGTGGTTCTCTCTCAGACAACTGACTCACTCAGAGTGTTCATCATTCATTGTGATAGATTCCTTGCAACTGACACACTTCCTGAAGCTCAATTAATTGGACACATCCTGTCCAGGATTTTTTGTTTGTTTGGAAATACGAGATAAAGGAGAAAAGGAAAGGAAAGAAAAGAAAACTCCAAAAGGTCAGCTAAAATTCACCATTCTGAAAAAGCTAATGGTCTACTAAAGGTCTGT
The DNA here is from genome assembly GCA_030068395.1 of Apalone spinifera. Taxonomy (NCBI): domain Eukaryota; kingdom Metazoa; phylum Chordata; order Testudines; family Trionychidae; genus Apalone; species Apalone spinifera. The sequence goes on from JANRFK010004149.1 coordinate 84,539,086, forward strand.
CTTTAGCCAGGGGGTGCTGGAGAAGGAACTGAGGAGATTTTGCCCACACAGTACTGGTTAGCTTTGTGGCAGAGTTGGGGAAAGGGGGTGGAACAATACATGAGCAGGCTGCACCCGCATGCTACCAAAAGTTCTCCAGTTAGCAACAGATGGATGCAGATAGATACTGTGGAGCATCCACAGGGATGCTATTTGAAGAACCACCAAATATTAGAGATTGCTTTAAGGAATCTGATTTGAAGTGGTAGAAATCTTGTTTAAAGAGTGGGTTTTATCCTTTGTGTGCTTGGGGACATTTACTCACTAAATCTGATTTTCCATAGCCCATACTACTTGGCAACAGCCTCAACAGTAAAAGGTCTGGCTTCACCTTTAGAGAAACATGAAACAACGTTGTAAATGAGGGATAGGCAACCATGAATAGTGGGTGGGATAAATGAGTGGCCCTCCTTCACCTCTGTGGGCCATAGGAGCCCGCTGCCAACTGGGGTTCCACCCGCAGCCCCCCTGTCTGCCCTCCCTTCCCTCAAGTGCCTCTTGTGTACTGGGGCACCAGGGCCCCACACTTATGTACTTCTCCTCCTCCCTTCCAGCACTTTTGGCACATGCGAACAGCTGATTCTTGGCATTCCAGCTCTGGGAAGGAGAGGGTGGGGGAGGAGCATGGATGGAGCACAAATCAGGTGATTCATAGCTCCTTCAAAAGTGCTGGGAAGGAGGGGGAGCTGTAGGAAGTGCAGGGTTCTGGTACTCAAGAGTGCAAGAGGTGCATGGGAGTGAAGGGCAGCCAGGGAGTCCATGGGCCACAAGTGGAGCTCCAGTGGGCCACATGTGGGAGGAGTGGGAGCCGAGGAACTATGGTTGTGATTTTTCTGGCCAGATAACACATCAGGATGCAGTTTTAAGCCCACTGTGCTGTCACAGGCTCACAAGCTGCCTTGCCTTTATCACAACTCAAAGTTCAAAAACAAGAGCTTAGACTTCAGAAACGTTTGACCAAACTTCAGTGCCTATTTCAGTTGGAAGGAACAGAGTTTCCTTTGTGAGGCAGAGGATGGCCTGGAACAAGATTAGGAGAACAATGGTGTCATTAATAAGAAATTCTGTATTGACCTTGGAATAAAGTTTGGCAAGAAGCACTACTCTGCAAAGAAATGGAGAGAGAGAGAAATTCTCACACAGTGCGAGCTAAACTTTGACTGGAAAACTACAATGAGAGAAAGCAGCTTACAGGGAAAGGCTCTTGTAGGTTTAAATGGAGGAGATCCATAAGAACATTTGGTCAGGTCCCACAGTGGAGTAACCGACAATGGTTTATACATTGTGGAAGAAGGAAGCAGAATAGATGTATTAGAGGGACATCCAATTACCCTATCCTGGCCACATATGTACACATTCATACCTTGAACAAATAGGTTTATTTAAGGATTCTTTTGAAACCTGCTAATTAGCATTCCAGGTCATGCTGGTATGAACCGCTGTGATTCCAATTATCTGATCCTTAATATAGTGAATGATGGTATCCCAGGCCCTACAGTATTTAGTTAAAGTGGAAGTTTATGCTGCATGGATCATCAATCAACATTATCACTGCTACTCAAACTCTAGGCTACTGATTCTGTGGTCAGAGACCTGAATTGGACTATGGACCAAGAGGTCCCATCTGAAGAATGGCATCCACATCATTATGTCTTATTTGGTTATGCCTAAAGACCTGAACCAGTGTCAGGACCCTGGTGAATTAGGCACTCTACGCACAAGAGAGAATTCCTGCCCCAAAAAGATTACAAACTGAAAGAAAAACAGATGTAGATCTAAAAGCACAAGCCATTTTCATGACTTTGGAATTAACTTTGCTTCAGTCTGATTTTCCTCAACAGCTGGAGAACGCCATTTTTCTTGCCCTTAGGAAAAAAAGCAAGGTGGATTTCCATTCAGATGCAAAGGTTTTGATGTGCCCTCTGTCTGCTTACATTTGCTACAGCTATTGTATTAACCTAGGATGTGACAGTTAACCAACTGCAACTCTAGGGCAGCAGGACCCATCAGAGCTTGGAAATCTAGCATATTGATGCTGGTGTTCCTAAAATATGAAGAAGTGTGGAGAGGAGGAGGCAAAGTTTGGGAGGAAGGGGAGAGATAAGAGCAGAACATTTGCACTGCTGCCCAGGTGAGAACTCCAGCCCAATACCTTAGCACTCATGGAGACACAAAAGTTATGGACAACAGGACAAAAATTGAATCCTGCTGTGACTAGGGGAAGAATTCTTGACTCAGAGTAGGGAGGAAGAGTGATCAGGCCAGGGGAAGAGAAGTGCTATTGCTGGAGGCACAAATCTTCTGGAGTGGGATTAAATTAAAGCAGGTCCACAGGATCAAGTCCACATGCACGTAATGCAAAGTGGCACAGATGCTGAAAGGTGCATTTGGAATGAGATCTCAGGCCAAAATTTTGGAAAGAGGAGATAAAAGGGCCTGGGTGTCTGTTAGGGATATGAAGGACTAGTCGACTAGTCAGCTGTCTGATAAACAGATGCAGGCTCTGGCCAGGAGACTTACCAGCCAGTAACACAGCACTTTCCTGAAACAGCCTCCCTACCTGCCCTGACCCGACACAGTCTGCAGCCATGTGCTCTATGAATAACTATGAGCACCGGAGGGGAGGGAGTGTAGTGCTTCATGGCTATCTGATATTGAAACAGGCAGCTCCCATTGGCCAATTTTGGCCAAAAACTATCCAATGGGATTGTGCTGGGGGGTGGGAGCAGCTCCTAAAGTCTCTCCCTCTCCGCCCCTCCCCCCCCCCAGGGCTCACAGATTTTAAAGAGAAACTGCTTAGCAGCCACATTTCTTAGTAGCGTGTGGGTGTGGAGAGGCAAGCAGGGAGCCTGCTGGAGGCTCCCTGCAGCGTCCATAGGCTGGATCAATTGGCTCAGTGGGCTGTATCTGGAGTTGTATTTTGCCTGCGGGCTGTATTTTGCCCAGGCTGGCTCCATGAGCTTTAGAAAGGGAAGATGCCCTCTCAATGTCATTAGCACAGTCAGACCTGATCAACATTTGAATGGTACCATCTACATGTTTTGTTAGTCTATAAAGTGCTACCAGACCACTTGCATGCTGTTTTTTTCTGTAACAGACTAACTCGTCTACCCCCTGAAGCTCCTGAACATTTGAACGGGACACTGTAAAAGAAGACACAGGTGTTCTCCGGGAAGTCAGACTAGCAATTCAGAACCCTGTATGGGCTCTCTTCCCTCTCCAACAGTTCTGAAGCAATGCTAAAGCTTGTGGTTAGACACAGTGTAGTGCTAGAGGTATCATCTACCAAGAAGACAAAAAAAAATTGACTACTTGGTCATCAAAACCTATTTCACAAAAGCAAGGCTGCCATGCCTCCCATCACTGCTAAAATTCTCCTATATATTCTTTACTCTGTCCTGTAGGGTTGCCATGTACTGTTAAATGTTTGCTTCCTTCCAAACCAGAGATGGCTGGAATTCAGCAATGAACAAAGCAATACCTGTACTGTACTTGTAGTTTGTCAAGCTCTCTGAACAAAAGGCGATATATAAATGTCACTAGTTATTTTAGGTGGCTCCCCAAGGGGAGGCTACTGTAGACTAAGCGTTTCTACTTAGTACTCCTGTCAGTATTCACAGGAGCCTTTTAGACAAGTCTTTAGCAGTCTCCTCTCAGAAGGCACAACAGTAGGATGAGCAATTTACAGTATATTGTATTGCCAATTCTGGCCCTATGTCAAACAGGCACGGAAGTGCTGAAAGGGCACTGACATGCAAAATTATTCACCTTCCTGAGTCACATGGGAGCTACTAAGTACGAGCTTCTGTTTCTGTTGATCTTACTTACACTATAATATGATCATGAATATATTTTACTGTAGTTTGTATAATCAGCATTACTTTCCTACTTCCTCAGTGGTAAAACTCACTCAGCTGCACCTCCTCTTTGTCCCTCCCAAGTGTGCATCAGCACAGTGAAGAATTTTCCACTTCACTTTCCAATCCCTTGCATGTGATCTCTTACCCAACCATTCTATTTGAATATAAAATCATATAGTGTGCACAACTTATATGGTACCAAACCCTTCTGTCCACAGAAATGGTCTAGACCCCCATGAGACTTAGCAAATGACATTCTCCTGTGGTTGGTTTGTTTTTGTTATTTTTACACACACACGTCTCTGGAAGTATTAGAGTAAATGCTTCTCTTGAAAACAACTTACCAGCAGCTAAAAAATTCCACTATATTGGGACAGAAGGTAATGTTCGGCATTGTGAAACATCCCATAAGGTAAAGCATAAATCCCATAAAGGCTAGTTAACATTTGCTCAAATCTAGTGAAAGTCCTCCTCATAAACATGTAAATAGATGTAGAAATGAGTCTGAAAAATCTTTCTTATACTATGTTTTTAGAAAGCTCAAAGCCTGGAGGGTGAGGTTGGCAAGACTTAATGTGGTGTAGGATGCAGCCTTCAGTGCTGGCTGCCTGTGTTTCATGCTGAGGGATTTGGCTGGCAATACCATATTCCCAACTTCTCCTGAAACAGTCAAGTGAAGAGAACCACAGCAATCCCTGTCTTCAAGCCAAATCTGACAAGAGTGCACATAAGGAACCAATACTACTGACGTAGCAAGGGCTATAACTATCCATCTTCCCTCTCTTCCTTTGCTCTTGTTCCGAGCTGCTTACCATCTCCAGCTGGCATAACTGTGGTCTGCTGGTACTTCTTTGAAGCCCAGGTTGTACACACTTGCCTAATGAGAGTCATGGAGTAGAAGAGTCTGTGGAATCTCAGGGCACAACACTTCTGTGCAGTCGAGCTTTTAACAGCTACCAGGTCACCCAGGACCACCGACAGAAAAGAGGGCAGTTGCCCCAGGGCCTGGTGATTTAAATGCAGCAGCAGCAGTCAGGGCCCAGAGATGCTACCTGGACAATGTTGAGTGCTGGTGAAGGAGGCTGGCCCTTAGTCCCACCCTTTCTGGGGGGCCCAGAGCCGAATCTTCACCCCTCCCTCCCCCACACACATTACCCAGGGGCCCACACTGTCACCAGCTCTGAGGTCACCAATTCGGAATAATGGGATTTAAACTGAAATGCTAGAACAAGTTATATTGGTGCTATATATATATCACTTAGTTCTCTTTTAGATATCGTTTTAGATAAGATCTTTAAAACCAAAAAAGTTAGATCAAACCATCAGATTATTCAAGAAATCTCTTAGCTGTACAAGAAACTTTTTTTGGGGGGGGAGGGGGGGAGTTCTCTTCCCTAATTCATCCTCAACCCTTCCCTGCCCAAACTTTCCCCCTTCATTCCCCCACCACCACCAACTTTTCAGTTAAGCATCTTAAGCATGTCCCGTGCGATAAAGCAGAAAAGGCAGCTAGAATGAGACTTGCTCAAATCACATTTCTTTATTTAAGACTGTTCAGAGGGAGAAATAGGTAGTCTCTGGTCTGGAACAGCTGTCACTACAGTTGTTGCAGACATCCTAGTCCTGTAAACACTTCCAACACTGTTTTGAGAGACGCTCATAAGATCAGGCCTGCAGTGCTTCAGTACCACAGAGAAATAAGTTCCTCAGTAAGGGGCAGCAACAAGTTCACAGAACACCCCTTACATGGTGTCATATACACAAACAGTTTTGCTCATTCATTAAAGATTTGGGGCAACAGGAAACTTGGGTTTTCCTTGTTTTAAAATTAAAAGGGACAGTTGAAAGGGAAAGTGTTATTTCTAATATGGCTTTGAAGTAAATTTTGTATTGTTCAGCTGAGTGTGCCACAAAATAATCTACTCTATATTTGAGATTTGTGTCTGTCTGTTCAAGAATGCCTCTTAAACAGTAAGAGCTAGGACTACCAAATTCAGTATACAGCTTCCTCTTATCATAACTGCCAGGAAAATGGGATGTGCCTGGAAAGGGAATGCTTTTCAGAAAACCATACAGAAAAGACAATCACCAGCTAGATGAAAGGGGCTGGCTAGCTGGGGGCCACCTTTCAGGCACCCTTTACCAAAGATGGACGGGGGGGGGGGGCAGGGGAGGAAGAAGGTAGTACCTGGCTGTTTCCCTTCATCAGGGAGCAAGGGGAAAATGCAGAGTTTGCTGTATTCCTCACTTTGGCTAGGGAGTGCAGGGAGCAGATGAACCTGGACCTGGCCTGCCCAGGGGAATGCCCTGTAGAGCTGGAGCTGTGCCCACTGGAGCTTCAGTGGCCATGGAGAGGCAGTTCTCACCTACCCCCGAGCTGCTGCAATGAGATAGGGCTGGTGTAGTCCTCTCTCCCTAGGCCAGCCTGCATACTGAAGCCATCTCCAGCCCCATCCCAGAGCAATGATTTAAACAGACCATGTACACTTTCATTTTATTTTCCAATACACAAAATCTAATAGAACTGAGGACTTGAGCAACGTCAGGCTTCTAGTGACTTAATATTTTACATTATGTAAGTTTACACAAAGTGTGCATGATCACTTCACATACAAAGTGTTGGTCAAATTTCTTCACTCATTTCAACTTCACCAATTCTACATTATTGTTAGTATTGTGAAATGCTGCATAGCCATACAATAGTTAAAACTGCAGGAGCATTCCTATATGATTACTGGCTTAAAACGAGCATATCATTTGCACCTCACATCCAGATCTAACACACATATTTAACACCCAAGTTTTGTATTTAGAGACCAAACTGTGGAAGAGATTTTTCCATCAGCAGCATGTGGCTGATAGGTAGACGCACTTTGGCAGTTTATATGGCAGTTTTGGAAAAGCCTTATTCACACACACGGGTTGCTTGATAAGAGATTGAGATGCTTAATCCTCAAGAGGTTTTTCCTCTTAAACACATTTCAATTTAGTTGTTACTAAGGCCTTGCTAAATGAAGAATACCTCACATTTGCATAGCACATTTCAGCCAGAAGACTATAAAACACTTTACACTCTCTATATAAGGATCATTTTACCACCAAGTGTTGATGCCTCAGGGGTGGAAATGAGCAATTTTAAATCACTAGGTTCTATAGTACTTCTCCAGAAAGAGCCACGGAATTTTTAATAGCTCTATATTACGTTTGAATGTATTCTTCCTTTAAAGGAGGGAAACTCCCCTACAGCACAGTGCCCTCTCCCTGATATCACAATGGTGCTTTGATTACTCACTGATAATGACAAATCAACTGTATGATTCACGAGATGCAGTCTTAACTTATAAAGACCATGGGCAGAATTGTTCTATTGCCTTATTTTGCCAGGTAAAGATTATCACTTCTAGAACTGAGAATTGATGTAACAGAACCTCTAATTTTCATTGGAGGAATGCCAGAAAGTACTGTATTAAGATTTAACATCAGAAAATCCTAACTCAAGACTTATGTCAACACCAATGTCCTTTAGCTTGTATCAATCTTCTGAGCATAATAGCTTGTACTAAGTCCCTATTTTTCCATCACACAAACATAAACCATCCTTTTTAAATAAACTTAAACAACAAATGGTCTGGTAGCACTTTATAAACTAACAAAACATATAGATGGTATCATGAGCTTTCGTGGGCACAGCCCACTTCTGGTCATCTGAAGTCTGTTTAGAATAGTCAAGACAGAAGCAGACTGTGAGGGACTCCAAGAAGATCT
>JANRFK010004149.1:84546849-84571429 GCA_030068395.1 Apalone spinifera
GCTAGATGGACCTTTGGTCTGACCCGGTACGGCCATTCTTATGTTCTTATTTTTGTATGTAATTCAATATATCCTTCACATGCATCTTCAGAAGTTAGGTAACAGGGTAATTCCAAACTACTGATAGGCAGGGCAACTGCTAGAACATTACTTCTCAGAATTGTATATTATCCATTACAATATCATAGGATTAGAGGGAAACAAAAAAAAGCAGCATTTCACCAACATTTTAGAATAAATGTACGAGAGTCCAAATGACCCATAGAAATGCTTCTTTGTACTTGATGGTGGGTTTATTGACATGCTGTAAATGTCAGATGACACCTTTTTTAATAATAAAAAAAGATACTATAATACTGTTTCCTTGTAACTGGGACAGAAAATCATTTGGTAAGAGTAAGAACATTTATTGGTTTTGACATAAAAATTTCTTGCTGTGAGGTGGAAGTGCTGTACTCCAAATACCAGGAGAAACATGAAATCTCAAGGGTTATGTTCAGTAACTCTTGGTTCAAAAGCAGACACTGTAGGTGCATTATTTAAGAGCTTGTCAAAGATGATCTTCTACAGGACACTACTTCAGGCTTCATCTTTTATTGTGTACGTGAAGGGGCTTCTAACTGTGTGGAAATATCAGCTGTGTCACAGGTCAGTCCCCCTCACACCATTTCAATACTAACTTGGCTACTAGAAAAAAAAACATATTAGCAAATGTTTTTATTTTAAATGCAATCCCTGCTCCCATAAATCCTGTGTTCATTCTAGTGCCAAGATTTTCAATGCATGGGAATTGGAACATTCAAAATTACGGTTCTTACAGCCTTCTTATACTTTGTATTATTCCATATAGTGTTAATTTGAACGGTTTAAGTATATTATATATCCAATATAGATGAGAAATAGTTACAGACTGAGCCATTACTTTGAATTTTATGACTCCTGTGCAAGTAAATGTCAGCTATGTTTCATTTAACAGTTTTTTTGCATTTCATAAGCATCATAAATACTTGCATGTGGATTAGAAAGTGCAATTTAAATAAACACACCAGGATTTGCATCTGAATTATTAAATCACACATTCAAATAAGCAGTGGGGGTATGGGATGGAGGAGAGAATTTGGAGAGGGCCCAAAGCAGCAAAGTATAAGAGAGACTAGTTGTGTTGATTGACTTGTGTTGTGTGACATAGCACAATGTGGTAGATGGGATGAATTTGTGTAGCTTCATGACTTCAACAGAGCTATACCATTTGTATCAGCTGAGGATCTAGGTTATGGTTGTGTGTGATGCTTTAGATATATATGGCCACATAGTTATGAGTGGGTTTTTATCATGTGGAACACACCACCTGTTAAAATATGGGCGATGAGGAAGAATCGATACTTTCATGTGCAGGCTGCAGTATCACATTAGAAAAAATGCCTAGTTAAAAAAAAATGATGTTTTTGCCGATTTCTTACTCTTCAATTACTTAAAAACAGACAATAAAAAAGGAAAGACAAAAGAGTCACCTTAAGGCTGAGAACAAAATAGAAATATAATTTCAAATGTAGTCATATGTTTAGAAATGTGTAAACCTTTAAAACAGAGATTTAGACTTAATGCAACTTCTACACTTGGCTACCGTGTTCATACACTTAATGTTGATGGCCTTTATAACATATCACTGCACCAAATACTGACAGAAGTGGTAGTGGAGGAGAAAACTAATAAAAGGAAATTAAAGATTAATTATTAATTATGAACAAACAAATCACGAGCTCATAACCTACAGTACTAAAAAAACCATGACAGCAACAGATTCTTACAGAGGAAAAGCAGAAACTGAGCAGTAACATCAAGAATAAAGGATGTTTTTTTTTTTTTTTTTTTTTTTAAGGTAAAAGACCTACGTTACTTTTTCATTTGCATTGAATACTGAGGTAGTGGTGGGGGGAGATCAGGATAACTGTACATTTAACGGCAATAATCCTGGTTTGAATACATTTGATTCCGTGAAATATTGAAAGAGCCTCAGTACAAACAACACTATAGAGAGCTATTGTATAATGTTTTGAAGAATATCACCATACAGTTAAAACTGTTTCAGAAATGCAGGAGGGTAAGCAGAAACCTTTAGTTATTTATTAAAGAATGAAAGGCTTTGTGTTTGGGGTGAGAGGAAGGGTGAAAACAGCCTCTCATGCCTCTAATAATATACAAAAATATGCTTTTTGGGCACTCTTGGCACAGTAAGTTGAAGGTTTCCTTTCCTTAAGTGTAAAATAAGCAAGCCTTTCAAATTACTGAATGGTTCTGAAAATAATAGGTGTATCCTATTCCTAGTATGTATGTTCAGATTAGAGTAACAACCAGAAAATGTCTACATCATGTTTATCTCTGTCAAGCCCTGCTCTAATAGGTAGTTGAGAACCTGCTTTCAAAGATGTGATTGTACTTGAGCAATAAACTTGCCTCATGCAACGAGGTTTACAGGATCGGTCGGAAAAGGCTTTCCTTGTCGACTGATCCCCGTCTAGAGTGCCGCTTTTTGCCGGCAAAGTGCTGCGTCGGCAAAAAGTGGCGGCCATTTTTATTCAAATGAAGCGCGGGATATTTAAATCCCCACTTCATTTGCAATAGTGATGTTCCTAATCTACATCCCGCTGTCAGCAGAGGGGTGTAGTTAGACACACCCAGAGATATCTTTTCTGAAAGGGTTGTGTCTATAAGGCTGTGGAGGTGGGCTTGTTGGCTCTTCTGGTGCTTGTACAGTGGTTTGGTTTGCCTTTGGTGGAACATTTGGAGATTCTTGAATCATTGTTCCTGAACTGGTAGATATTCTGCTTGGGTGCCGGTGTACAGATACACAGCAATCTAAGTGTGGCTTTTGAATCCTTTAAGGTGTACAGGGAATCATTGGTTTTCTAGTTAATCAAAAGAGAGGTCCTAGTTGATAGTGTGCACTTCCCTGGGGAACGAAGCCACAGTTCCCTCCAAATGATGATGCCCGTAGCCATCAAGCATGATGAGCACAAGCATCAATCTTCTGCATCTACAGCAGACTGAAGCACTGTCCTCAACACCAGACTGGACTTGGGCTTGATCTTGCTGAGGCAGCTTTTCAGAAGAGTCTTCCAGTTTGCCACAGTTGAGGGAGTCATATTTGGGCAACAGGGCATGGCAATTAGAAAATTTGGAACTGGAGGCTAGCTTACTAGAAGATCTTGTGTCCCAGAAGATCCAGTTATTTGCCCTCTTTATCAGCTGCGGTGGAGCATGGGTGTTGCTCTCTGGACTGACCAGTTGCTGTTTGCATCATGAGAGAATTGCCAAGGTGTGTGAGAGAGAAATGAAACTCTGATTTCTTAGCTGGTACATGGTATCTCTTTTTTGTCCCCTTGGGGGTTCACATGGCTGGGGTATGACAAACTGTTTGAGCTGGCTAGAGAATGGTTTCAGTGACTGATAGTGCAAACCTATTTGGTACCAAGGAATGAAGGATGACCAGGAGCTGATGTGGTTTGTCTTGTACTTCCTCCAGGGAGATCTGAAGATAGTCTGCCGCCCTTTACAGGCGATTTTGCTTTGATTGGAGGAAGACTTATTGCCATGCTTACATGCCTGCTTCCTTACCTCCCAAGGCGGCCCCAACACCAGGTCCATAGAGGTAGTAATGCCAGAGTCAAACTGCATCTCCAAATCCAGAGATGCACTCTCAACTGGGGGATTTTGGCCTGAGACCAATCGAGGCCTCATGGCAACTTCTGTGAGGTGCTTCTTAAGGCAGAGAATGCAGCTTCCTTGAGTCAGCTTCTCTCTAGCAGTAGAGACAGCATTGATATCTGTCACTGATCACGAAGCAATGTAGGCAAGAGGTGCAGATTTTAAATCCTGATGTCTTTAGCATAGTATAGTATCTGCACCTGAGTATGAAGGTAGAAGTGAGGGGGTAACCGGTAAACAAATTCTCCCCAAATCTCAGTTTTACTAAAAAGACTACTAAAAACTAAAACCCATGTTAAAGCAGTAAAAATAGCAAACATTACAAGAAAATATAATTATTTACAATGCTGAACTTTTCAGGTGCTTCATACATGACAGGACACTGGTAGCTCCCGCTCAGACCATGTGGTGGTGAGGAGCTGGAAATTAATTAATTCAGTCCTCCCTGCTCCTGTCAGTTCAGATGAAACCATAAGGTGAGGCAAGGGCACATGTGCGGACAAACAGACATTATTACAGATCAAACCTTTCTAGTCTAGCACGATTTTAGTTAGTCAGATGTCCAGTTATCATGGGGGTGGTCATGTTTCCTGTAGTCCCATGAAGTTTCTTTACAGCCAGCAGTCCTGGTTCTCAGTGTCCTGTGCTGTGTCTTCTAAGAGCCAAGTAAGCAGTGGAAGAGTTGGTAATGCTGCTAGAAAATATCTACCTCCCATGGTTCAGCAAATTCTCTAGTCAGCTCCCAAGGATGCCAGACTAGAGAGGTTCTTTCAAATTCTCAGGCTTTGGATGCACGGTGCGCCTGCATTAACCCTCAGTTGAGTGCAATTGGAACTATCACTCAAAGAAGTTAGTCTATCACCCTCCTTTTTTCCTCAAAAACTCACTCACAATACTAGTAGTGACTTAAATGGGTAATGTGTTTGTTTTTAAAATACCAGTAAAAAGAATGGTTTGCAATCGCTGGTTCCCATATCAGTACCCTTCATACTTGTGCTTGGTGAGCTAAGTTTCCCTTTCCTAGCTTAGGGCTCACAGAAATAAATGATGGTTTTTCTGTTGATTAAATGAAAGTCAGCTTGAGCTCTTAGGGCTTGATCCAAAACCCAATGAAGTCAATGAGTTTTGAACCAGTTCCTCTGTGATGGAGCCTACATGCTAAACTCCAGTGCACCATTGCTTTACACCTTCCATTCAGCTGTACATGCTATTGGAAGACATGGAAACAGACCATTCCAAACTTAACACTCACTGAGGTGTGGAGGAAACAGCATTCCACCGCATATTAGAAAATACACAAGAGGAGCTACTATTCTCTGAATGATACAGCTGAGCTCTTAGCATGGCATCAAACTTTAAAAGGCTTCAGACCCATTACAGTATTATAATTATAGCAATTTTCAGTTAAAGTTTCCTGTGAAACCTGACAATTGGTGGGAAGCATATTTTACCAATACATTGTTGTTGTTGTTTTTTCCAAAAAACTTTATAGTGGTGTGTTATGCAATTTAGAATCTTTTCTTCAGCTGCCTACTCTCCTTTGACCAAACTGAAATCTGACCACAATATTGAGGCGTGCAAATTCACAAAGGGAAAAAAATAGAGAAATAAACATCATAGAAGTTACTTATGTTTAATGCTTAAAAGTCTGAATGCACAAACAATAATCTACCATTATAGAAGTACTGGTGGTCAATACAATGCATTAGAACTATGTACAATGACACAGTTTAGTATCAAAATCTTTCTACACTGTAGAGTATTACGAAACTGTTAATGACATCAAACACTAAGCACTTAAGACACTATTTTTTGCTACCACATTTGGAACTTCAATGAACAGTCCATTTCAAACTTGCAGCATCAATCCATTTCTAGTATGAAATTATGTAATTTTCTACTTATACAATAAGATTTATCTACACCGTTCTTTTGATTTTGATCCATAGCAGCAAAGGCACTGTACATCAGCAGATCCACAGACTTAAAGATTTTTTTAAAGCATTCAAAAAAAAAAAAAAAAAAAAAAAAAAGGTCACAGATCATAGTTTAACAGCAACAACAACATAAAAAGATATCACAATGTCTCTGGAACAATGGCACAGCCTGTCCATTTCAGGGACATCCAACTACGACTTGGATAGAACTGTGGCAAATAAAGCAAGTCCTTCTCCCAAGTGAGAATCCATTCTTTTCTGAACTTCAGTATGAGTGCTCTTGTAAATCCCTACCTCTGAGGTTCTTGCTTTTGTAGTCTGTACATTGGTAGGAATCCATTCTGATTTCAGTGCAGTTTCCAATGAATATAGCAAATATTTTCTGTAATCTCTTGTAACTGCAAAATTGCCGAAAGATGCACATCTTCCTTCTCAAAGAAATGTGGCAAAAACATCCAGAAGAGATAAAGGTGGTTCTTGGAGGCAAGCTACTGTACTTCTCTCTGCAATACAACAAAGAGATATTATATTAAAAAGCCAGGATCAACTCAGAGGACATTTACCTTCGCCAGAAGCATTGAAAACAAATCTATTTACAAAACACTACATGACAGCAGATTATTATATACATAAAAAAGGAACCTTATGTTTGGTATATTTTTCCCTACAATTTATTTAATTCAGATATGAACTAAACTAGCCCAAAAATCACGGGAAAAATATCAAAGGCACATAATACACACACGCGCGCACACACACTCACACACACGCTTATTTATTATACACACATACATACAAATTTTGGTTTCCATTTGCAATTATTCTTCTAGATTTTTCAAACTGGTTTAAAACAGTTCAGTTACTGTAATATAAATAATTATTGTGGGAGGAGATTTTTGTAATACTTAAGAGGTCTCAACAAGAGCAAGATAAGTAGTCAAAAAATTCATATAAGCTATCATTCTATTTAATGCACTTGTCAGTTCTGCATTCCCACCCCTCCTCCTTTCCACCCACCAGCAAAACCACACAAAATATAAAACGCACCTTTCAAACCAAGGCAGGGGCAGACAGCTTTATTTAGTCAGTTCATTGTTAGAAAGTCTTCTTTAAACAAAATAAATACATTACAGCTATAATACATCATTAGAGAATCAGTTCAATGTTAAGTGTCTTATCCCCTCTTCTTCTACGTAGATATCTAAAGTTTGGTATCACAAGTTCTTAATGAGCATTCACAATTCAATAGCAAGTTAGATGGGGGGGGAGAGGGGAAAATCAATTCCACAACTGTGATGAGCATTGTAAGTCCTCAGTTTGGGAAGGGGGAAAAAAAAGGAATATACAGCAAAGTGCTACGAGGAAGAGTCCTGTTTCCATTCAGCTTTGTCTCTAATAAATAACTTCATAGACTGTAGCTTTCTTGTCCCCAGAGCCAGTGACAATGTATTTGTCATCCACAGAGATATCACAGCTAAGCACAGATGAGGACTCTTTGGACTAAGAAAAACAAAAGAAAATACATAAGTATAAAGAAATGAACTATTTTTAGTTTTAATAAAATCAGGTGATTACAAAAGGCACCAGAGCTAGAGGATTAAATCAGTAGAGAGTTTACTAAGGGGGAGTGCAAACTACAGCTTATCAAAATACCAAAATGTACTGACTCCACGCACAGCTGAAGGACTGGCAAAAAAGCCTCCCCACACTTACCTTACCTGAAGAATTTAAGACAATACACAGTGCAACATAAAAGGAAAAGGAATGTTTTATGCAGTACTACAGCACTGAAGACAACCTATAAAACCACCAATCCTTCCAATCCTCCACCCTACATGCACACACTTTAGAAACAATGAGTGTTTATTAAATGTTTATATAACTGAATTAGTTTCTGCATGCTTAAAAACAAGCCAAAAGCCACCTTAAAAATATATTCCCCTTCTGGAGAAGTCCTATGGAGTTTAACTGGGGAAAAAACCAACAGGGTTCTTGAGAAACATAAGAGATTTCTATAGAAATCACTCAGGATGTAACAGAGAACGATTATTAATTATTATTATTATTATTATTATTTTAGTACCCCCTTCTTAGTGCTTTCCAAATAGAAAAGAAAGATCATTCTCCACCAAGGAACTTACAAGTTCAGGAATAATAAACAAACAGGTAGACACCAGAGTGAGTAGTGTATTAGAAACACCTCAATGGAACAGAATACAATAGACAGTGCAATGGGTACAACATAAAAATAGGATAATTAATTTAGATCTATGTCTAGCTAGCTATAGCACAAAATACATATTTATATTTAAAATCTGGAGCCCAACCAGGAAACATCTGGGATTTTAGCAAAAGTTGTTGAAGGTTGGCTGTCACTACTTCCTAAAGCAGTGTTTCTTAAACTGTGTTCCGAGGCACACCGGTATGCCACGAGGCAGTTGGAGGTGTGCCACAGAGAACAACAGAGTTCAAAATGGCCACCCTTAAAGGGACAGGCTACCCTTTTTTGCCCTCAACTTTCCCTCTGACATTTTTTTTTCTCCTCAACAAAAAAATCCTTGGTGTTCCTCACAAAAAAAATTATTGTTTGGTGTTTCTCGGTCTTAAAAAGTTTAAGAAACACTGTCCTAAAAGATACTCTGTAGGAATGGGAGTTTGGAGATGGAATTACACTAGGAAGATTTTCCTGCTCCGGTGCTGATTTTTGGAAGGTTAGTCAGACTATAAGAAGTTTGAGCAGGCTCACTTTTCTGAAAGTGACATTATTCTGCTCCATTAGAAAGGGGCACAGTTAATATTTGCAGGATATTTAAAGAAAAAACTTGTAGAATATAATCAGAAATGCTAACCTTTCTAGAAGACTCTTCCATAAGAGTCAGCTCTTAAGTTTAAGAGTTTTCCTGCTGAATTTAATGACTTTTAAATCTTCACACACTTCACGACATCTTAAATGGTGCTTATCTAAACCAAACCTGTTAAGCTGATTCACTAAACAGGATTTAAAAAAATAATGGCGTGTCACAGACATAAGTTTGGGGGGCGGGGAGAATGCTGATGAGACTTATTCCTCTTATCTGAGAAGCGAAAAAAGATACACAAGTGTTGGAGCTGGTTTTCACTATTTTTAGCAGGATTTTGGATATTCAATGAATGCTAAAATTAGCCACATGGAACCTGCATTATATGGAGAGGAAATGGGCATAAGAAACTCAAGACAAAAATAATTCAAAACAGGCATTAAAGCTCAACTTCAAGATAAGGGTCCACTTTATTGTAATGATTAAAATTATTGTAATCTTACTGAGAACAAAAACTTGAATACCTCATTATAACAGACAAAATCTTACAAGAAACATAATTAGCCCAAAACATTCATTTTAAAAACTCCTTAAGCTAATAATGGATCTTGAAAAGTGCCCTTTTATTGCACTGTAATGTGGAAAACAGCTTTTAGGATATTATTACCTGGAATATACTGGCTCCATAAGGTGTTCTCCAGGCATTAAGAAGATTATCTTTTCCAGTGCTTACAAACCATTTGCCTGAAATCAGATTTTTAAAAATTTTATAATTGTTATATTTTCAATGAACTCATGCAACCCCCCTGCCCAGATTATGCAGAACAGTGATCAATTCATATCTTAATGAAAAAAAAATAGTTAAACTTATGTCTGACTAATTTAAGGTATTTCACTAAGTAGTTTGCATTGAAAAAATCATATAGAAAAATATTTAATTTTAATATTACACTGAACATCTGATTTTATAATTCCTTGTTTTTATTCAAAAGAGGTTTGTTAGGAAAGAAAATATGAGCATAGATGCTATAGCTTACCACAGTGAGCAAACTTGAGTGACAACACACAGCTCTCGTGAAGATGCAATTGATACTTGTCTGGTTTAGTAACATGCAACACCTCAACATTACTGTTCTCCATTCCTACTGCCAACCATTCACCAGTTGGGCAATACCCCAGTGAGAAGATCTGGAATTAACACAGCGCATGCTTTAGTCAGTGAGGCCATGTCTACAGTAGGAAATTATTTTGAAATTACTAAATTCAACTTAAGAACTCCTGATTTAACAAATTCGAATTTGTGTGTCCTTACTACAGGGAAGCATCAAAATTAGTCCAAGGCAGGCTCCGTTAATGTGGATGCGCTACCTCAGACTCAGAGCCCCAGGAGGCACTCTGAGGAGCTGTGGGAGGCCTCCCGGAAGCCAAGTAGCTTGAATTAGTGGCACTGAAGCATCCACACTAAAGTTATTTTGAATTTACAAGTTTGGAATTAGCGTTATTCCTGATGAAAAGCAGAAGTACAGAGTTTGAATCCTGCAGCCCATTATTCCAAAATAACGGTTTTGGTAGTGTGGTTGCACCATTACTAATTTGAACTTGGAGGGGTTATTTCAGACTCAGGCCCTAATGTAGACCAGGGCTAAGGGAAGCCCTTGAAATAGTCAAGAGCTAATTCCTGCTACATTGTTATCACTGTTCAAAAATGTGACACGCATTTTGGGCTGCTACACAGGTTTTAAAACATGCTAATCAATAATCAAGATAAATTAGTTCATATAAACACAACTTGTTTGGACCTGCATAAAGCATCAAAACTATAAAAGTTACTGTCCTAGCCCATCAGCATTAGAAATATGTTTGTAATATCTTTTGAACAAATATCTATACAACTGAAAACTGGTTAGACAGAAACACTTTAATCTGACAAGTTCCCTTTATAAATAGGGCTCTCTGTTGTTCTTATGGGTAAAATATTGACCTGTCAAACTGAGAGTCACAATCTAGAAATAAACGTTTAGCTGCCATTTTAAAACAATGGAAGAGACTAAGTGAAAAAATTCTAGAAGCTCTTCTTCCAGTCTGTTTTTAAAAAATGTTCTAATTTTATAAAACCACTATGGAATTCTCTAACATGTCAAAGCTTCTGAGAGCGAACCTGTGATGTGAAATCATGCTGTTGTAGCTGTCTTCCTTCTCTGAGGTCCCAGGATCTGACCGTATTGTCCAAACCTCCCGTCCAGAGCTTCGTGCCATCATTAGAAATGTCAATACAGCTAGCTCCATCCGTGTGGCCCTGGAATTGTCTGAAAATGTCAAAAAAGAAAACATGTCCACATTCATGGTACAAAGATTTGGTTTTGATTCACGTTCATTTTTCTGTGCAGGCCATGCTAGTTGGATTTATTTACTTTAAAAAATCTCTAGCTCTTAAAAAGTAGCAAAATAATATTTTAGTAGAGCAATTTGAATTTATTTTGAATTTGTAGATAAAAGAATTAACTGCGTGTGGAATGCATCAAATAATCAGCCTAGTCAGCATCATGCTTTTTTTAAAGTATGTTTTAAAGTTCAGGTTTGGGGATCTCTGCCTGAGATTGTGACATATCAGGTACTGGGAATGTCATATCTTCCTTAGGGGATTTCAGCATATAATTCTAAATTTACTAGCTCTAAAAAGCCTTACTTACACAGGTTTAATACAGAAAAAAAAGCCCATTTTTTACATGTATTGCCATGCTGTGTAATGTAGATCTGTATCTCTGGGTCATGCTTAAGATGCCCTATACTGGGGAAGAGAAATAACCAAAATAAATGTGAAAATACCCAAACTCTGTGCTGTTCAAACCCAGATCTGAATGCGATAATTCAGGCCCCTCCTTATTTAGGATACAAACACTAGGCATGGTTGTGTGAAACATATTACACAAAATCCAACTATTCCTGTTTTAGTGGAACCTAGAAGAATCTCAGCAAAGTCAATATGGACTGAGTAAGCAGCCATCAGATGCCAGAATACAATCTGGCAGCATTAGAACAGGACTTTAAAGTCTGCTGCTATAAAACCTCTTAAACTTATAAAAAGGATGTGACTTTCAAGTTTTTACTATTCCGTCTCCTCAACAACAAAATACTGAAAGGTATGCTGACAACTGAAATAAGAGCACATTAGTAAAATTAAGAGAAAAATACACCCTATTGTTAATTCATTCTTTACAACCCATCAATCCAGTTCTGTTGACCTACCTGACTAATGTCTGGTTGTGCAGATCCCACACTGCAATGTTCCCATCACTACAGCAGGAAAAGCAGACCTTGGAATCGGGGCTGATAGCTAGAGCATAGCAAGCTGGAGCAGAAGATGTCAGCTCTGCTTTTATACGTGGGGTAGGAGCTGCCAGGTCCCAAATGGATAATGTGCTGGCTTCCCCACCGACAATCAAGGTGCGGCCGTCTGGGAGCAATCTGCAGGAACGGATGTAGTTATCTCTGTTCTGTGGAGACAGAAGCCATCACGAGATTACTCATGAGGAAAGGAAAACAGCATTAACATGAGAGCAGAAATCCATAAAAGTATTGTATTCCCTCCTGGTTTTAATGAGCCATTTATACTTATGACAATGATAAAGTGTATTAATGCCAGAAAATTACATGACATCAGGGAAGTACTTAAACTTGATCTACAAAATTCAGTAGTGAGAGCTATTTAATCTTAATTAGCATCAAAATGCAAAGATCTGCACCCAACTCCAAACACTTCAATGTTCCTGCTTTCAACATCTTTTATAGAAAGTTTCATTTTTATACTCTGCTCATTTCAGTACATTAACCCCTTGATACCAGGGAGTACCAATTTTTAAAATACCTTCTGTTCTCGTTGTAATGAGCCCTGCTGCCACCACTAAGGAGATATTAGGATCATATGTTCTGCACAGTTCTGATGTAGTGGTAATTACATCAGAAGATACTATCTCATCAAGAAAAGTAAATGACAAGAGAAGTTACTAACAGTGGTGCATCCTGTAAGCACATGCAAATAATTTGCTGTTCCCAATAATAACATAAGGAGATTTTTAAACTGTCAGAATACACACAGTCATGCAGCTGCATGGGCCAAGTATTAGAATATAAATTTACAAATAATTTTTAGCACAGGATATAGGGCTTACACATGCACCCATAAGTGTCAACATTTATACACTGCATCTACTGCAGTGTGTCTAATCTTGCCTCTTGTCTATATAGTTTTAGGAGATTTTGGTTTATCAGGGGAAAAGCATGGGTATTGTAACAAACAGACCGGAAATTGAACAACTTAGCAATACATGTAATAATAAAAAGAACCTGAATGAGGCTCACCAATCAGCATAAACTGAGGATCCACCTCAGGGCTGAAGATACTAATTGGTCATCATAATGTAACATTCCATAGGTGGAATTGACCCTGGGACCTCTGGAACTTAGTGCATAAGCCTCTACCACGAGCCAAATACCAGCTGAATGGTAGCAAAGACTGGAGCACACATTATTCTCTCGATAAGCAGTCTCAGCCACTAGATGGGACAGTACATCACATCCAGTAGATGTGTGGGTTAGAATAATCCATATTTTAATGCTATCATATCACTCTTACACAATCTGAATATTTTCTCGGTGGCTTTTTTTTCTACTCCATCCCATCTGATCAATTTTCACTTTCATTCACAGATGTTCACTTACCAGGCAGTCTAGCTGAGAGACAGGGCTCTTGTTCCCAGGGTGGCTAATATCCCAGACTTTGACACACCCCTTTCCACCAGTGTACACGTGTCTTGTGGGGTTGCTGATGGTAACTGCACACACTACTTCCCCGTGATTCAGAGTGTTGATCTGACGAGCATGGCGAGGGATTCCTGGTCCAATGAGGGCATCAGGCGGGAAAGGTACAGGTTGCATCTGACCATCCGCACTTACATGAAATGAATAAGCTCTGAAGAAAGGAGAAGGGGAAAGTAATATAATGAATTACCTATCGTAACTATTTAAGAAAAGGGAACATGATTGTTACAAACCAATATTTTCAAACATGGCTGCCTACATTTACGCATCTAACTCCAGAGTTAGGTACCTAATGCAATGGTCAGGTTTTCAGAGGTACTGAACATACTTCACCTTCAATTTATGTTAACAGTAGTTGGGAGAACACCAAATACTTTTGAAGACTTTAAATATTTTAGATGTCTAAATTAGGGGTGTCAATGTGTAGATGACTACACGATTAACCCGTAAGACTAGGCTTATGGTTAATCCTGTCGGCTACACGCATTCCCCCCACTGCCTCTGTATCAGGCAGTAGCAGCCTCCGTCTGTGTGGGAGTTCAAGCTCCTTGTGGACAGAGGCTGCTCTGCATCCCACAGAGCAGCCTCTGTCCGTGCTGAGCACGGGCCCACTGGAGACAGAGGCTCCTCCATGGCAGCAGTCCTCCTCCGTGGAGGGTCTGAGCTCGGACCCACCAGGGACAGGGATTGCTACTGCGGAGCAGCCTCTGTCTGCCCCACACTTCTGCTTCTGTATCAGAGGCAGCAGCAGGGGGCAGCTGATGGAAGCCGATCTGTGTGGGGAACTGTTTTTTAAACAGAGGCATCAGAGTGGGGTGATACAGATACAGAGGCATCAGCATGGAGTGGCAGGGGCTCCCCTGGAGTGGGACCAGAGCACTGGCTGCCACCCTCTCCCCTGAGAACTATCAAATACTTGTGTAACTCCTAAAATTTGATGCAGTTACATGATTATTCAATTACATGCTATCTAACATCCCTAGTCTAAATATGGATTTAGATATTCCAGTTGGTCTCCACAAAGCAAGTTACTCAGACACAGACCAAATAGCCTTTTATCGCTCAAGACACATGCTTCTGATTTCTGGCATACGTAGATATGTGAAGCTATAGTTTCCAACCTTAAGCTTGCACGTGACTGGGATTGAGCTGTGATATGCAATTTGATATACATACATAGCAGAAATAGGGAAGCCTACACATCAGAGCCTCCCTAAAGGCAGAAATAGCAGGGACATCTCTTCAAGCTTTAAGGAATGGTTCAGTCCAAGGGGATAGATAGTTGACTACTCCTTTAGAAGCTTTCATTTATCAACATGAATCTTTAAGAGATCACAAAGGGGAGTAGTTCATTGCCTGGCTCTCAATGAACTGAACTGTGTGGTGCAGATATCTTTAAGCATATATGTTTTACAGCTCTCTGTGAGTAGATGGACTGAAATCAATTATACCAAGGGTTAAGGTTTTTAGGCCCAATTGCAGACCAGCAAAAACATGCAATTAATTTGTTGTGGTTTCATGAATATGACAAGCACACATCCCAACTCCTTTTGCTGGGGTCAGGACCCTTACTCAGAAAGAATGTGTTATGCAACTGTCAGTTATGCCACCCGTGAATAAGTTACCAACAACTTAATTTCCAAATAGTTCCTAGGAAGAACACCTAGATTGTGAAATTCTTTTGTTTGAAGATTGATGTATCAGAGCACATATTACTGGACACAAACTTTATCAGAGGACTCTTCTGTACACACAAAGGTACCTTTAACAGAGGGTTCCTAATTTCCACAGACTAGCTTATTCTGAATCGTACTTATGAAAACACAGTTGTCATTGTAGAAATGTGAAAACAGCTCACAGAAATATAATTTTGAAGGTGACCATTGCCTTAATTGTTGCATTGAAATTGTTAGTTTAAAAGGGAGCCTTTAAAATTCAATCATTTTATTTGTTAAGTTACACAATGTGCTAATATTACAGTGGCTTTGTCAGCAATATAAAAATTCAACCATATTTATATAATCTCCAATTTTCCCTTTGTTATACCCATAACCACAGAACGTTCACAATTTCTGCATCCTAGCTTCTCTCTTTTCTTCTTCTGAGTGACAAATTGTCACTTTGCTTTATGACACTAAACATATTCAAGCAAGGCTCAGGCAGATTTTTTGGTTGTTGCAGTTGATACAAACTTCCTAGTTGAATTAGATTAGATTTCCACTAGCAGATTCTATAGGCACTATTTAGGAGGTCTCATTATTCATCATGTGTTCAATGCCAACAGCATGTTTGCTGTTGTATAGTATCAAGAGGAAAGCACCCAACATGCTCTGAGAATTTACATTGATACCAAAAGTGGAACTTTATTATAGCTTTATTTTAAAAAAGCAATGTTTTATTCAATGTTGACAAAGTAGCTTTGAGGATGCAGCTGAAGATATTGTCAATGGAGCTATGCTGATTTACACCAGCTGAGAATCTGTCTCTTAAATCAAACAGTAAGTGCTAAGAATAATTATTCAAATACATTTAATCTTAAAAAAGACCTGGTGTCCTATTACTCATTCCCTCTCTCCATGCTTCATTTATTACCAGTCCCCTTTTACCACTATCATAGATCATTAGTAATAGCTATGTTTAACACTAACATGGAATTTTTGCATGTTTAAAGAACTGTAAATATATTACCAATCTACTCAATTATAAAGAGCTGTATGGATATTTTTAAACATACGTCCTAATTTTGAGTCATATACTGTACTGTTCCCTAGGAAAATTGGGCAGTAGTTCAAAAACAAAAAGAAAAGTAGAGGTAACAAGATACCAATGCAAAACATTCCATTTCAGACAACTTTCAGTAGAGATAGGTGTATACATCTTAAGTCTCCATCTTTGTAGTCTTCAAATATAGCTAACAATAATTAGTTATTATGGACCCTGTAAATAGTCACTATTATGTCAAGGAATTAATAAAAACATTTGAGATGCAACAAAACCTTTTGCCTTTTCAGTTATTATATTATAGTACTGACTGGAACTTTCTGGGTACTTTCTGCAAACATCGGGGGAGACCTTGAATGGATACAAAATTGGTATCTGCATCCGCATTTATATCTGCAAAAGTGATCAGCAGATATTCACACCAACATTCACGGATACAGATACCCCTGGATCTAAAGTGGATATCCATAGATTTTCAGGGGTCTACCCATAGAAAGAAGTTTCTACTTTATAGATCTCACAGTCTATGGCATAAGGTGCAAGTGTACTTCAACACAGAGCAGCTAGCAAAGGCAGCCTAATATGACAAGTAACATTGAAAGAGAAGGATACAATCATAGTACGTATAACTTTTATATATTTAAAATGAAGTCACATGTACCCAAATATCCTTCAACCTCTCCATTATTAGGTAACTGATTTTTCCTTCAAGTGAGACAAAACAAGTGGAACGTGAAGCCCTTCAAACAAACTCCAGATCATTATGATTTGCATCACTGTTTTTTTCATCCTTCTAATTCAAGGGTGTGAAGTTCTTCATGTCTGTGTAATTCTTTTTCCAGGCTCACAGCAAACAAAGCCTGTTAGAAGAGGTCACCTTTTCTGGTGAATTCCATAACATAAAGGATGATTTTGAACATTCTGATACCATAATTCTTTTCGGTATTTTCAAAAACAAATATTTCAACATCCCTTTCTCTGCACACTGCAGTTTATAGCATCTAATGAGTTTGCAAGTGACTGCAAGGCTTTCACATTCAATGGAATTATTTTTATGTGGAGAGGCACAATACAACAGCCATGTATACCAGAGATCCCTTTATAGTGTATTTCTATACAGAGATGGCTCCCCTACTTCACATCTAGAAAAGAAACTCCTGCTCTCCACCAAAGATTCTCCTTTGCTTGATGCCATCTGATACCTCTTGGCTGACAGTAGATTTTAAAATAAATCTCCAAATAAGCTTTTAAAATTAAAACAAGGATTAAGCCACTCTCCCTACTCTCTCAAACTTACTTCAGTTCATGTAATAGTATTCAGTAGCCCAGGGGAAATCTAACCAGCAAGGGAACACTATTTCAATAAATGATTAACTTGGTAAGTTTAGTGTTTAAAACTCACGGTTTTCCTCCCGGGATGCCTGTCAGATTGGGAGGAATGCCTGGGACTCGCATGTGATGATGTGGATCAAAACCAACCTGCAGATTTCCCCAAGCAGAACAAAAACATGTATTAAGTGGGAATTCAGTGATCATGAGTTTCATTTACCTCCTCCACAACCTATTCCCCATATCACAAATAGGCAGAACTAGATTTAAACCCTGCATGCCTTTAATTTAACTGGACTCTGCCAACTCCAGACTGCAGGCACGTTAGCATCCCCTGGGGCAAACACTTACCACTGGAGACCTCCCATAAGCTGCGGCAGCTGCTGCTGCTGCAGCTGCTGCACTCATTTGCGGGGAAATATTATGTAGACCGGCATATGCAGCTCCTGGACTAGTCAGCTCCCCATTCATTCCAGCATGTGGCACAATTCCAAATGGAGCAGGATAGGGACATGGTACCGCCATTGGAGTCCTTAGACCAGAAGCTGTTGGGGGAAGATGACCAGTTTAAATAGTTATAAGGGATACTTGGCATTTCAAGGAAGAGAATGACAAATAGAGGCCACAGACAAGAATGCAGTTTGTAAAAACTGAAAAAGCTTGAAGCTTTTCCAGAGGCCTAATTGTTACTAACCTAAAGGGTCGACTCCTGGCGGCTTCCCAGGCACAGGCCTCAATCCAGGAGTAGAATTGCTGCCTGGAGTTGGAGCATCAGTCCGTGGAGTTGGGGTATTTGATTTAGACACAGGAGTGGTAGATTTCTCATTCTAATATCAAGAGAAGTAATAAAAGGCAGTTATTTTACTTTGTAGATTCCTAATTAGCACATACAAGATACCATACATGGCAATTAAAATGTGGTTTGATTAGTGAAACCTAGCTTTCAGTTTTGATTCTTAATACTCATCACTGGCAATGCAAAGAAGTGTGTAAAGTGGCTTGAAAGGGAGGGGTGACTGTAGGAATTAACACTAGGATTCACAGCTTTTCTCCTTTAGGTCACTGATGTGATTCAGGATAAGGTCAATGACTGAAAATCATTACCATCTGACAATCATATTAGCTGTACATGTGAAACGTGTTGGTCTCAATCTGCTCCTGGTGGACACGTGTTCACATCACAGTTAGTACCTCTGACCACAGTCTTACTGTGAGGCCTAAAAATCAGATTTAGAAGCAGACTGAAATAGTCAACCTCCCCCCTAGCAGTGATCCCTATAAAACA
This sequence comes from Apalone spinifera, assembly GCA_030068395.1. Classification (NCBI taxonomy): domain Eukaryota; kingdom Metazoa; phylum Chordata; order Testudines; family Trionychidae; genus Apalone; species Apalone spinifera. The sequence continues at coordinate 84,565,443 of JANRFK010004149.1, forward strand.
GGGTTGAGGCACAATGATGGAGGTAGTGTACGCCAGCAGTTCCTGACTGGTGGCAGGCTGCGAACCCCTGCCTGCGGGACCTTGACACTCTGAAAGGCCACGCCCCCAGATGCTAATGAGCCCACCCACTGGGGTTCCCCATATGGCTGCAGGATGAGTGGCCCTGCGGACAACCGTGTGTCCTGCTGGAGCCAAGGCCACAGTGAGTCACTGGGGCAGCCTCACCGTGGCTCCGGTTCCTGCTCTGGCGGCCGCTATGTGGCCCAGCTGGTGGGGCCACATAATGGGCAGCTGCAGAGCTCGGCTGGGGCCAAGTGCCGCATGGAGCCTGACTCAGCAGGGGCCCTGTTGCCATGACAGCCGGGCTCCATGTGGCGCTCGGCCCTGGCTCAGAGCTGCAGGATGAGCTCAGCAGGGGCCCGGCTGCTGCAGCACTCACCTGGATGGGTCCAAGTGTAACCCACACACCTAGTGTGGTTACTGAGTACTGCAAGTGCCACCTAGACCACTGCAACAGTTAAGATCAAAAGACCTCTACAGCATGAGCTGGAAGCCAGCTGGCTTTTAGCTCAGAGGGCAGAGGCTCCTATAGTCAGCTCCCGAGGTCCCAGGTTCAAATCCACCTTGGTGATGGTTACACAAGCACCATGTGGAGCTCAGCTGCCATGGTGCTCAGCAGGGGTTCAGCATGCTGCAGGCTCCCCGCAGCACAAGAAAGCACTCTGTGCTCAGCTGGCATGGTGGTGGCGGGCGGGCACAGGCAGCTTGGGGGGGGAGGGGTTTTAAGAGGAGGAGGGGGGCTGACGCTGAGGGGCAATGACATCCAGGATGGGAAGCTGGCACTAGGGGACTCTGGGGATGAAGCCAGTAGTGAGGAGGCTAGGGAGCAGGGCTGATGCTGAGGACAGGGCAAATATTGGGGACTGGGGGCTAGCAGTGGGGTGATCTGGCAGAGGGGGGATTGGGTACACTGGAGCTCTGGAAACAGAAGAATGCAACTGAGGCATTTGGGTCTAGGGTCAGTGGCTGGCACCGGGGGGGGGGGTAGTGGAGGAGTTAGGGACTCTAGGGCTTGGTACTGGGATCCTTGGGGGTTGGGGCTTTTTATACCGGGGACCGGCAAACCCATTCACAAACTTTTGGCCGACTGGCAACATTTTTTTTGCATAGATGCATATTCATTATGAACATGCAAATTTTTAAAATAAAATGTTGCTGGCCTGCCAAAAGCTTGTGAATGAGTTTGCCAATCCCCGGTATTTAAAAAACAAACAAAAAAAAAAGGTTGGGAACCACTGGCGTAAGCAATCTGGTACTGGCACTATTGTGGTATGCCTGTTTGGTGGACAAACAACAACTTCTGTATGTAGACCTGTGACTCCAGCACCTTTCCTGAGTACTACATTCACTATAGAACTGCTTTAAATAATGATGTGAGAAGTGGAAAGGTATGGATATGCAGGAAGAGTTACAGAGCGGCTCAGGAACATGATAAACAATGGTCAACAAAAGGAAGGGAACGAAAGAAGAGACCTCCTCACACACTCCCAAGCAACCCTTTCTTGCATTGTGATTTGTGATGCAAGTCAAGAAGGACTCTTGTAAATGACAGACAGAAAATGAAAGTTATGACAGTTGTATATAGCTTGGTCATACAAACAAAGCTACCAATCAAATCATATCTAAGCTGGAAGATGAATGTACTATAAAAACCACAGTACAATATATATATATATATATATATATCTCAAGGAACTTAGGTATACTTTTTTTTTAAATTTTCCTCCGAATGACATATTTCTCTCCTCCCCACATGAAAAGTTACCACAACTCAGACACATCCATCATCTATTTACATTGATAGTTTAATAAACCCTTCTTATTCCTTTATATGCAGCATGAAGTTGTATTATGTCCCATAGTGATTTACAGATCCCATTAGATATGCAGATATGATCTGGTGGACATGCACATTTGTGTCCTGCTATAGGTCAAGAGTGCTCAAAACCACTTACAAGGCTAAGTTCTTTGGATTTTGAGGAAGGAGTACTGCTAGAAGATGCAATAGAGGCTGGGCTAATTGGTGCATCCTTCTTAAGGAGTCGGGTCTTGTCCAAGCCATTCTCTCTTGGAGAATGTGCTGGGCTCCCTCGAGGGGAAGAAGGATCCTATAAAAGAATAACATGGGTTAGTGTAACATGCTCCTCTACCTACTCAAAACACTCATCTATAGTAATTCAGGCTTTTGGGGAAGACCTCTAAATAAAACATTTAGCATTATTGGACTTCATAATTCATTTGGTTTGTGTGATTTAAAAATCTATATGTATAACAAAACAAATAAAAGAAATAGTTAATGTTGTATATTGGTAACCATATAAATATAATGATAATGCCTAGTACAAAGTCATTAAGAATTGCATTCTTCGTGTCACAGTTGGGGAAACTGAGGCACCTAAAAGGCTAATTGCCTTGTTCAAGGTCAGAGGCACAGCAGGAACACAACACATACAGTACACTATACCATAGCAATGCCCTATCTGCTTTAAAATGTGCAAGGTATGATTGTATTTGTTTAATTATATAAAACAGCAGAGAGAAGCTCTTCTGAAGAAGTGCTGCTGCTACAAATAATATTTTAGAACCAAGAAGATAAAAAGATGGGGCTGGATTTCTTTAGAAATTACAAGCCGTTTTGTGGAGGAATACATCTGACCTGCACTGAAACTTAAAATGCACTCAATTATTGTAAGGCACAGGAAGCAGTGTTAACACATACCTCATTTGAAACATCGACCACCAAGTTATCGTCACTCTTTTCACCATCACTGTCCTGCAATGACAAGTCAAAATTCTTTAAAATAAATATCCACAGGTCTGTGGTCTCTTAAGAAAGAATAAAATATCTAGCACCATAAAGCATCATACAACTATTCAATATTTCCTATTTCTTTAGTTCCATTTAAGTTGGTAAAGTTCTTACATTATGCAGAAGAGCTTTGCATTTCATTAATCCCATTTTACAGACGGGTAAAGGAGACAAAGAGAGACGAAGTGACTTACCCAATGTTACACAGAAGAAGACCAGATAGAAACCAAGTCTTCTGAATCCCAGACAACAGGATGCATTGCATTTCACATGTTCTGTAATTTTATAGGGCCAGATAGTGCTACAACTCGCATTCATGCTCAGGATCAGTTACTATTTATCCATGGTTTTTTGTTTTTTTTTTAATTAAACATGATGTGTTTGACACAACTACAAAAACCATTTAGATTGGCAATACATCATGCAAATGTTTTACTCACATAACGAGTTGCTATTTCTTTCTCTTCCGTTTTCTGCTTTTTGCTTTCTGAAGAGTAATCTGTTGAGTTCCTATGCTTCTCTGCTGTTCTGAAACTAGCTGATGGAGACACAGAAGAGCTCTGAAATTAGAAGGGAGAAGGGGAAATGTGACATGTACACAATCTCATTCTGATTGCTCTCAACAGATAGACAACCAGAGGGTGGTGGTGGAGGTGGTTTTGAGGCGTTGTGGATAACACTTAGGGATTTAATCAATGATCATTAACTAATAAGATTCATATGACACTCTGCATACAATCATTGGCAGAAACTGCTGTATAAATGATAACTTACTGCAGCACCGAATAGTTGAGGCCCAGAATGACAGAGATCTGGGGATGTTTACAAATATACAGAGGGTTACCATGAAAAACGAGGAAGGAAAATAATGGGTCTAGATAAACACTCATCTATTTTCTGAGGGTTAGGTTAAGAAACAATGCCAAAGCTATACTGGCTTTGACGATTTTACCTATAGCTCCAACCAACCTACAGCAGTGGTTTTGATCAGAAGGGTCAAAGCTCAAACACAGAAGAACAAAGCAACTATTGCTAGGTTTAAAAGGGGACACTGTCTCAAACGGAAGGGGGTAGTTGTTTGAGGAATCAAGGCAGAGACAAAGGCTGGGGGTATCTGAAGAAGGAAAGCCTGCCTAGAATACTACTAGGGGATGTTTAGCCTTTACATAAGATATCTGCAGTTTTGTTGTAGCTGTGTGGTGCCAGGATATAAGACGGGCAAAGTAGGTAAGATAATATTTTTATGGGACCCACTTATCTTATTACCTCACCTACTTTGTCTCTCTTTAAAGAAAATGGACAAAATGTGTAGACTGTTTTAAAATCTTCTCTCTCTGCTTTGTTCCTGTTAAAAACACACATTTCTTTTGTTTTCAGAAGGCTATTTTGTCACTATATGCCACTGGTTCTCAAAATTTTGTACTGGTGACACACAACAAGCCTCTGAGAGTGTGAGCCACCCTATAAATGTTTTTTTAAAAAAAACAACACTTTTTAGTATATTTAACACCCTTAAACCCTTTTGCTGGAGGCAAAGCGGGGTTTGGGATGGAGGCTAACTGCTCACATCTCCCCATGTAATAACCTCAAAACCCCCTGGGGTTCCGACCCCCAATTTGAGATCTCCTGCTATATATCATTGGTCACAGACCCCTGAAGGAGAGAACTGCAAGTGCCCATATTTAGTTGGTTCTACAGGTGTTCTGTAGTGCAGGGTCTGGTCAAGGACTGGGGAGGAATTTCACATTTCTCCTCAGATACATAAAGGTATAAGGCACAACTGTTGACGGGGGTGCACTCAGAGACCAGAAAGAGGACACAAAGGTTCAGTCAGACCTGTTGCTGTGACAGTCACCTACTAGAACATTACATTCTACATTTAAGGGAAGTGAGGTAGGGTGGAAAAGGAAAACCATTAACTCTCCAGTGATGCATTAACTTCCTATAACTCTTAATTCTATTCTGATGATATAAGCAGGAAAAAAAACCCCTCAAGAGTATTGCCAACATTTAGTGGAGACAGATTATATCTTGATATACATAAGAACATTAGAATGGCCATTCTGGATCAGACCAAAGAGCCATATAACCTAGTATCTTGTCTTTCGACAGTGGCCAACGCCAGATGCCCCAGAAGGAATGACTTCTGACAAACGGAGACTAGGGACATCATACCTGCCCATCCTGGCCAATAGCCACTGATGGACCTATTCTCCATGAATTTAACTCGTTCTTTTTTGAACCCTATTAAAGTCCTGATCTTCACAACATCCTCTGTCAAGGAGTTCCACAGGTTGACTGAATTGTGTAAAGAAATACATCCTTTTGTTTGTTTTTAACTTGCTACCTATTAATTTTGTTTGGTGACCCCTAGTTCTTATGTTATGAAAAAATTAAATACAGTAACTATTCCTTATTTACTTTCTCCACACCGGTCATGATTTTATAGACCTTTATTGTATCCCTTCTTAGACTCCTCTTTTTGAAACTAAAGTCCCAGTGTTATTAATCTCGCCTCATGACAATCGTCCCTTTCCTGAACTTTTTCCAATGCCAAATAATCTTTTTTGCAATGAGGCGACCACATCTGCACACAGTATTCAAAATGTAGGCAATAAGATATTATCTGTCTTATTCTCTATCCCTTTTTAAAAATGATTCCTAACATTCTGTTTGCTTTCTTGACTGCTGCTTCACACTGAGTGGATGTTTTCAGAGAACTAACCAGAATGACACCAAGATCTCTCTTTCGAGTGGTAACAGCTAAATTAGTCATCATATTTTTATACGTATAGATATACGAACAAGAATGTAAATGACGCAGCCTGGCTGATTCATTTTTAACAGGCTTGATCCTGCCAAGTGTTAAGCACTCTGGCTTTGATGCTGAAAAGCACTAAAGCACAAGGTTAACTAACTCCCTAGGGTTTTCCGGAATCAGAACTGATAGATAGAGCCCTGAGCAAATACAAAATTTCTGTCTGCATTTGTATCCACAAAAATTAGTTGCAGATATCTGCACTGACACCCACAGATGTGGATACTAAGATGTAATAGTGAAGTCGATTAACCAATAAGCAAAAGTTTATCAGTTAATGCTATAGACTACACACATCCC
>JANRFK010004149.1:84571529-84581605 GCA_030068395.1 Apalone spinifera
CCCTTCCTCCCCCCATGCACAGGGGCTGCTGCTACTCCACACTGATGCCTCTGTATCAGAAGCAGCAGCGTGAGGCGACAGGCAGCCAGTCCGTGAGGAGAACTGTTTTTTAAACTGGCTCCCCTCATGGACTAGCACCCCATGAAGGCAGCAGAGTGGAGTGGTAGGGGGTTTTCAGGGGTGGGGGCAGAGTACACTGGCTGCCACCCCATCCTCCCAGGATTATAGATTAGTCAAGTAACCAATAAGAATTCATAAGTTTAATCAATTATTCAATTAACCAATATTTAACATCCCTAGTGGATACCCTTGGATATAAAGTGGGTATCTGCAGATTTGCAGCACTCTACTGATAGGAATAATGAGAAAAATAAATGTTTCTGTTGTACCATCATTTGATGACTATTTGTTCACCTATTTTATCTAAAAATAAACAAAACAAATACACACACCATATCTGAACTATTCTTTCGGCATTTCCCCCCCTTTGTACTGTATCCAGTTTTTATTTAATTTTGGATCATGTCCCAGATGGTATATTAATTTTTAAGTGTCATCCTCTGAAAAATCAGTCATTTATTTTAATGCTGACACAAAAACAGAATTCAAGCCCAGAAACAAATTTATATTTAAAAGAGTTTTTTTTTTCCTTATTGCTGATTTTTTTCTTCATTTTCTTTATTAGACCATTAAACTTTTGGTAAGGCTCAAAGAATAGCTAGCCATAGAACGTACCTGTGCATGTTCTGCTCAGACTGCAGAATGCTTTCTGCATGCCTGAACACTGAAGCCTAGCTGAAGCTTATTTCTCTAATATTTCCAAACATTGCTGACAAAGATGCATCTCTGCTAGAGGTAACAATGGTTGGAACACGGATATAAACAAGATACAGGCAATCATTGGGACGATAAGCTTCATTATATCAACCAATGTAAGAGCATCTATGCTAGGTTTCCTGAAGTTGTCTCAACAGAAGCACTTGAAAAGGAACAACAATTTTAGAACTACAACAGTAGAGAATTTTTAGCTAAAAAGTCCAATGTAGACATTGTCAAAAAGATGTAAGTCTTATTCCCATCTTTAATCAAAATTCTCCATATTGGAGTTGGCCAAATTTTCTGTTAGAACAGTTTTCTGATGAAAAATGCAAAATTGAAATTTTTCCATGTGAAAAATCTGTTATGAAATATTTCATTTCAGGTTGGTCTGACCCAAATGCGAAAATATGTTTTTGAACTAGCCCAAAACATTTAGTTTCAAATCCGTTTAACACAACATTAAACTGCATTCTCCCAATTAGTGCATTGTCTTATGGGAGCTATCCTGTGGGCCCCTGTATTCTCCCTACAACACTATTTCCCATAATACAATGTGGTGATCCCTGACCAACCTCTCAGCAGTGCATCACAGGAGTCATGCACTGGAGTGCATCATGAAATATGTAGTCCAACCAGAGAGTTAACTTTTATAAGGGAGGACAGGGCATCAGATTGCTGAACTAAGCTCCTATATATAGGCCAATGCATTGCAAAGGAAAATACAGTTTAATTTTGAACCGACTGAAAATGACATTTTTTGGTACATGTAAACAAACCAAAATGAAACATTTTGATTTTAGGAATGTCAAAACGTTTCATTTCATTTGAAAATGTCAAAACAAAATATGATGAGATTTCTCACTTTAAATTTTTCATAATTTCTGTTGCATACAAAGTTCTGAAATTTTGACATTTTGTTCCTATCTGAGATTTTTAAAAAACCCAACATTGTAATGTTAGAATTTCTCCTGGGATGTAATTTACATTTTGTTCAGCTGTACCCTATACACTTCAAGAAGAGTTTTTTGAGTGTATGAGTAAAGCAGCATCAGGATAAACATATGCCCAGAGTAGTTTTTAATGCATTCTGACACCACTGGTACTTCTCATACTTCAGTATTCTTAAAACACTGTGGCTCTGATTCTGGACTGCACTAAAGCATGTGATAACATAACGCCCTACTCAAGAAAGCACTTGCGCAAATGCTGAAATCCCACTGACTTCAATGAGACTTTAAGTGATGCTAAATGTTAAGCATATGCTTTAAAAAAAAATAGAAATGCCTTTTTGAATTGAAGCCTTCCCTACCAAATTATTTATAGACTGGATTGAAATGTTTTGAGTTTAGGGGGTGATGGCAAAAATTTCCCCTCTATTTTTCACAGGTTCTGGTTATTTACACATTCACAATATTGGATAAAAATGGAAATTTGAAAAGCTAGCATGGCTCATAATCACAGGAGCATTTTGAAATATTAAAGGGAACATTTCATGAGCACTATCAGTGAGTAGGGTCTACACGGATCAAATCAAATGCAACATGTTAATACACATTAGAAATCACACCCCCACAATGTGCATTACTCCACTGTGTAGGCAAACTCTTAGACTACATCTACACTACGAGGTTTTTTCCAGCAAAAATATGCTAATGAGGGGGAGGAAGGGAGCAGGTCTCATTTGCATATTTTCTGCCGATCTGTTTTTGTGCTGGGGTTTTTGTGCAAAAAGAAGCAGTGTGGACGTTTTCTTTTTGAGCAAAACCCCCTTTTTCTGCAAGATCGGTAAACCTTTTTGGGGCATAAGGATCTTGCAGAAAAAGTTTTTTTTGCGCAAAAAGAAAACGTCCACGCTGCTTGTTTTTGCGCAAAAACAGATCGGCAGAAAATATGCAAATGAGATCACGACTCATGCAAATGAGTCCCTCATTAGCATCTTTTTTGCTAAGAAAACTCATAGTGTAGCTGTAACCTTAGTATTATCTACTATTGAGGATGCCCTTTGCAATATGAGCAGTAAGAGTACTCCCTTACATTCATATTCACATAAATCACAAGCTGCAAATAGAATTACATCTAAAGAATCAGAGTAAACTGCTGCACTTATTTAAATAGAAATATTTATTTTCATAAATTAGAAGCCACATGGTTTCATTTTTCTCAATATAGTTAACCTTGGTACTGCAGATATCATTTTAATCTTTGATTTTGCTGCTCAATAAAACTATAATTTAGAGTGCCCTATTAGAATGATAAAGTAGTTAATTATCACCAGCACTTAAAAGATGATCACCATATTGGGCACTGGGCCAATGCATACTGTTTAATGGCATAATTGCTTTAAAGTCCAATCAGTACTTGGTACTAAAGTGGAAAAATCCTAGGCAGCCCCATACAATGTAACTCTTTTGGCTGGTGATACACAGAGAAGCACTGTTATAGGCTGGGGACTGACTGCCTAAGCAGCAGTTTGGCAGAAAAAGACCTCAGGATTACAATGGATGAGAAGCTGGATATGGGTCAATAGTGTGCCCTTGTAGCCAAGAAGGTTAACAACATATTAGGGTGCATTAGTAAGAGCATTGCCAGCAGATCTAGAGAAGCGATTATCCCCCTTTATTCAGCATTGGTGAGGCCACATCTGGAGTAGTGTGTCCAATTCTCCTATTACAGAAAGGATGTGGACACATTATAGAAAGTCCAGCGAGGGCAACAAAAATGATTAGGGGGCTGGAGAACATGACTTAGTTAGGAGGAGAGGCTGAGGGATTTGGGCTTATTTAGTCTACAGAAGAGAAGAGTGGAAGGGGATTTGATAGTAGCCTTTAACTACCTGAAGGGGGGGGGGGTTTCAAAGCGGACGGAGAGAGGCTGTTCTCAGCTGTGGCAGATGACAGAACGAGGAACAATGGTCTCAAGTTGCAGTTGGAGAGGTTTAGATTGGATATTAGGAAAAACTATTTCACTAGGAGGGTGGTGAAGCACTGGAATGGGTTACCTAGGGAGGTGGTATAATCTCCATCCCTAGAGGTTTTTACATCCTGGCTTGACAAAGCCCTGGCTGGAATGAGTTAGTGGGATTGATCCTGTTTTTAGTAGGAGGTTGGGCTCAACTGCCTAAGGTTTCTTTCAACCCTATGATGATTCTAAGATATAAGCAATAGTGTTGATAGACAAACTTTTATTGTTAAGTTTTGTTTCTTTGAAAAAAATCCAGCAATATAGATTCTATTGGAAATCATTCAATGCATATTTCAATTATTGCCTAATACGTTTACAAATACGAACACATCCTCTCCCAGCTTCACATTGATCACCACGTTTGTAGATATTTGAGAGCTCTGAACAAGAATCTCTATGCAATCAGTGAATTTTCTGAATTAGCCTAAGGTGACTTGTGCTTTGCCTGGGGAGCACAGGATGGTGGGCTTGATCCCACCTCACCCTGTCCACACAGGCAGGGGCTGGGCAACCAATACTGTCTGCCCCGGGGATGGACCTGGCCCCTGCGCTAGGAAAACAGAATAAGGGACCCTCTGAAGGTAACAAGATGAGGTTGGCTCTGGAGTGGTCTAGGGGCTACAATATTTGCCTAGGCAGCATGGGGTTGGGGGCTTGAGTCCCACCCACCCTGGAAGCAGCCAGACAGCTGCCCCAGGGATGGAGCAGCAGAGTTAAGGCAGGCATAACCATAGTTATTGGCCTTATATTCTTATTCTCATTTGAGCTTATCTGCATATTAAAACAAGGTTGTTGGCAGCTTATCTTCCTTTTTAAGCATTATAGTTCACTTAGGCCAGGGATAATCTAAGGGAGAAAATCAACGTAAGATCTGCAACTCTATGTGATTAGTGTAGCTGGAATTGATGTACCTTCTGCGAGCTTCTGCGGCATCCCCACTAGAGATGGGAGAAACTCTCCTGTCAAATTCCCTTACTCCTCATCACCCAGTTGAGTACCGGAGTCGACAGAGGTGTGATCAGTGGTTGATGTAGTGGGTCCTTACTAGACCCTCTAAATTGAACTGTAGGAGATTGATCTCCACACCATTAATCTCCCGGTTAAGTGGAGACAAACTGTAAGGCTTGGTCTACACTTAAACATTATAGAGGTATAGTGACTTCAGTCAAAGGCATGAACTCCTCACACTCTTGCCCTCTCCCTCCCCCAAGTAATGTAACTACGCTGACAAACCCACAAGTATAAAAGTATGTCAGTAAAAAAATGCTTCTGTTGATGTAGCTTATGTCACTTGGGGATGTGGGATTCCTCTAGAAAGCACATCTTCTGCCAGCTTAGACTGAAGCTACACTAAGGAGCTATGCTGGCACAGGGTTTACAGCAGGGCTACTCAACTTTGGAAGCCCCGGGAGCTACTATGATACTCATAGCACATGTTGATGGCCGCAACTTAAGTGTGGTTGCATATACATGCAAAAATATGCAAATAGCTTCTTTCACACTGACGGGCATGAATACAAAAATTAAGGAAAGACTACACAACACACAGGCCCCATTTAAGTCAGTTCTGCTGATATTAATAAAATGCACTATTTACCTGATTTCCACTCATATGTCAGTGCTTTTAATGAGAAATGACAGTTCAGGAATTTAACTATTAAAACGCATTTCAACAGAAGACCATTATATTGACTACTTTTTGTTTTAGCTCCCACCCAAGGGCCGCAAACAAACAGGCTGTGGGCCACATGTGGACCCCGGGTCGCGTGTTGAATAGCCCTGGTCTACGGTATTGACATAGACTTACTTCTTAAAACTGCCACGAACATTTCCTAGCCACAGTGCAAAGAATTTTGTCTTTCCTTTACACCATAATAAGAGAAGGAAATTGAGAAAAAAAATGAATATTTTACTTTTCTTTCAATCCCAAACAAAAACCCTGTAATTTGCCTGTGTGATTGAGTGTGTATAATTTTGCAGTTTTTTTTTTTAAGGCCATTTAGCTGGTCCAGCTTTGGATGCTGAGCAGAAGATCAGGTGCATGAGGTTATTACAAGGTAAGGTTTCAATCACGTTCTTGGGTGTAAGCATATACCTTGACACTTTTTAGAAGAGAAAATGAAGAAAAAGTTCCCAATTGAAACAGAGAAATGAGGGGGATTAGGTAGGCAGAATGCAATTCCACAACTGGAATACGCTGGGACTAATATACTTCTGCAGAAAAGAGTAATTGGATCTTTAGTTACAACAAGCTGTGAGGACCTGGGCTAGATCTGAACTGACAATCTAGAGATTAAAAAAAAAGATTCTGAGCTGCACAGTTCACTTACCCCCGTCCCTCTAAACCTTCATTTTAATTCCTGCCCTACAGGTTTTAGAGAGGAATGAAGATTTGGCTTTGTGCCAGTGGCCGGGAGGATGACAAGGCTAGCCTTCAAGAGTGAGCTGCAAGAAATTGCAGCCTAACTCTGGTCTCCTGCATGGAGCCTCAGTACAGATTTTTTAACAGTCAAATCTTGTCTCTCCATTACAAACTGTATCTGCTATATAAAAAACTGCAATACTGCAGAAACTCTGTGACTGGTGTTGACAGACCTAAAATTGCCCCTTATACAAAATAGCACAAATGCAATGGCCTGTTCAGCCAAATGAGTGACAACTATCTAGATGCGGTTGTGTATCAGATGTCCACAAATGACACTAGCATCTGCACTAGCCTTTTCCCAGAGTCTACACCTAGGGATCCTGTGGGAGATCCCATGACAAGCAGGCTGCACGCAAAAAAACCTCCATCAAAAGCAGAGTTTAGCTGTCAGACTTTGCTCTGTTTTTCGATTAAAACATCAATGCTCTTCTAACAGCTTCCTTCAAAAGAAGATGGAACAAGATTGCTGCTTAGAGATATTAAGCAATTCAGCATTATGTCTTGGCAGGCTGTAACTTAATGGGCCAGAATCCTCCTCCTAACAACTATTACAATTTATAGAGAAATTTCACACTGCAGTTTTCTTCAATAAACTCTTAATCTACTAGAAAACCAAGCATTTTCCCACTAAGCAGTTTTGAGTTTGTTCACATCTAATAATTGAACAAGATATAGGGAAATACTTTTTTTGGTGACAGTGGCTGTTTTAATTTTGTTTAGCAAAAGGTACTGTATTTGTATCTTCTGTTTGTGCAGAAAAGATTTATTTCTAGTAAATACATGCAAATGGTGACCCAGCTCTACTGAACAGATATGAGAACAGCAAGGCTCAACACCCTGACATATGCATTTAGCTCATTTAAGAAACATTAAATCAAATACAGTGTTAAGTCTGTAGAACCATTAGCACAAGACTATAAAACACTAGACACTGTTTCCCATTATGTTTTGTACAGTGTTGAGCAACACTAACCAATAAATGAGACCAACACTCCAGGAATTTCATGAGATGGCATATTCTCTCTCTGATATACAGTGCCAGTCACAGAGAAATGTCGGTGCCAGATACAGCCTGAAATATCTTTCCTGGCCATGCACAAATTAATTGATAATAAAGAATACTATATAAACCTCTTATAAAGCCATAAATATCACAGCAGCAGCAGTGCAAACATCAATGTGCTGTCAACTTGTAATAATTAATACTTCAAATTACTTGAAAAAAACCCAAGAATTACTATAACCTTTTAAACCTCAACCTCCACTGAAAATCACTTATATTACCATAAATGGCTCACATCGCAACAAGGAAGAAAAACAATATAATAAGCTCAAGTACAAGGACTATCCAATCTTTCTCAAGCCCAATGGTTGGACAGTCATCAGCTAGCTCTCTTGAATGGCTAACCTTAATTGGACAAAAATTAAGTGATGATTAAATGAAACCAGTATTACAAATAATAACTAGAAAGGATAGGACAAAAAAAATCCTACACAATAAAGCTGGTAACTTGAAGCATTTGTGATATGACCATTATGTGGTGTTTTCTAATAACACTAACAAAATTATGCATTTTAAGTGAAATAATTAAAACAATTCCTCACAAAGTGGGAATTATGAGATAATTGACCATCCTGAAGTAAGCCAAGGATGTTCATTACTAAGGTCAATTATGATATAATTATCTGAATGACATTGTTGCTGTTAGAAAGTCTGTTCAAAGTAAAAGAGAAACAATAAAAATGGATATAACACTCACCGCAGGAAAATGACCTCAGAGGAACTCTAGTTCACTGAGTGAGGTTCACACTTAGGGCAGTGAAATACAAAAGTCAATGTTAGGATTCAGAATCACTCCAGTGTTTGGTTTCATTCTTTTAATTCTTTAACAGAGATATATCATATCACCAACCTGGAACAACTGAAGAATTGCAACTCATGCATAAGTCTGAGTTAAGAATGTCCAGAACCTCACTTTGCTGGTTACTGATGTGAGCCCAAAGATGGACCAGCTTCCAGTCTACTATAAGGATACCAAGTGCAGTATAGCGCTGCACTTGTTCTAACCTTGTGCCAGACAGAATGGAGTAACAATCACAAGACTATTCTTTCTGCCTGAAAACTTCATAGCTAAGCCTTTGAGCTCTTGGGCTTACACCCTTCTGAGAAGTCCCAAGGCCAAATGCTCTAATGCCCCTTCTTGACAATGAGAGGGATAAAAAAACAGAATTGTCCAACATTTTGTGTGTGCGGGAGAGGGGAGATGATCTATTTTTAGCACACTAGCTTGATCAGAGTTAAGATGGGTACATCTCCTATAACTAGAATTTACACTTCTCAGCACTAGACTAGACATATCCAAAGATGCCTCACTTTACCCAGACTGCAGTGTCACATTCATCTCCCTTCCATGGCCTCCTGCCCCAGCTATTAGCACAAAACCAAAACAACGTAAAGGAAAGAAGAAAAGAAATAGTGAATCAAATCGGGAGAAAAACAGCCAATGATAAAGATGCATCAGAAGAAACACCAAAATACAGCAGAAAAAGGAAAATAAAATCGAAGAAGGTAAAGAAGAAAAAACAAAACCAAAAGAATAGTAAGTTATTCTGATTATTAAGAGAAATGTCATTAAAATGTTAAAAATTTCCCATACAATATAGCTGAGTGATTCACAAAATTCTACCATAATTCCTTTCATTTTACCAAAATGTTTACATCTTCTCTCTTGCGCATGTGCACACACTCATTCAGTAAACCGAGAGCAGTGGTTTTGAATACCATGTAGCATGTTTGCAGCTACCAGTCACATTGCCAAAGTAATCAATAGCTCAGTCTGAACTCCCACCATATCCCCAAATGGCCTAAATTAGCAGAAATTCCAACTTTTTTCAACTTATGGCATTCCTTGCTCAGGCACCTGAGGCAGCATTATACTTTGTTCTCTTTATCCAAGACAAATGCTTTGGGCCAAGTTCTGGACTATCAAGATAATTCATCTAGATTACTTGCCTTTCTGTCTCCCTTTCAGAGCTCACATTTTGATCTCTAAGATTATTTCTCCAGTGATCCTACTCAGGCTTGCGCTACACTACAAAGTTAGGTTGACATAAGCTTGCACATGCATGCACTTAATTTTTTCTCTTACCTACGTAAATGACCTATTACAGTGACACAGTAACACCACTTCTGAATGGTGTTGAACTATGGTTGATGTGCTGAGGGTGATTCAGTATGGGTATAGACATTGAGTTACTTACATTGATCCTAACAGTCCTCCAGAACTGTCCCACAATGCCCTATACTTGTCGATCTAGTCTCAATTGTCAACTTTACTGCTCAGGGCTCCTAGGGTGTATCTAGACTACGCCGAACAGTCGAAAGAGGATATGCAAATTCCGTGGGACTTTGCATATCTTCTTCGGATTGTGCTTTCGAAAGCGAAAGTAATTAAGATGTGGCTTTTTTCGACGCGCCATCCCATTCGTTGAAAAGCCGTTCTTCCTTAAAAAAGGAGGTTTAGGTGGCTTTTCGACCAGGAGATTTGCCAAAAAAGCCACATCTTAATTACTTTCACTTTTGAAAGCTCCGCTTTCCTCATTCGACCATTCGGTGTAGTCTAGATACTCCCCTAGAGAACAAGCCAACTACACACTCCAGTTTTGTACTGGACAGGCAATGCTACAAGGAAGTACTCCAGCTTGGAGTAGACAGGAAATATTGGATCTCCTAGGCCTGCAAGAAGAGGCTGAGCAAGCATAGCTATGGACAAGCCATAGATACATGGGCATTTACAAGCAGATTACGTAGGAGATATAAGAGAAGGGGTACTACAGGGACCAACAGCAGTGTAACATGAAAGCAAAGGAA
>JANRFK010004149.1:84589872-84609076 GCA_030068395.1 Apalone spinifera
AGGGGAGGGGGAGGAGGAGGAGCTCCCCTACTACACACACACTTAGTCCTCTGCTCAGAGCTTCTCCTCTCCCCAAACCCTGACTCCTTCAACCCCCAAACTCCTGGCCTCCTAACCTAAGCCCCTCCTTAAGGACCCCAGCAACGTGGTGTAGATGTGCTAGTATATTGTACAGCAAAAAACCAAGCAGAATGTGAATACATTCCTGCAATGTAGGGTCTCAAGCAACAAGGGGCTGTAAATACCACTTCAGTAGTAGAAATAGAGATTAGACCGAAAACAAAGTATGTGTCAAAGGTTTCAAAGCAAAAATGACCAAGCTGTACAGTCTCAGGGGGACTGTTAAGTAGATTCTCTTTTTCCTGTAGATAGGTCCTAGCAACATCCTCAATGGATGAGAACTCCCCATTTGACTCCTGGCTTTGATTGGGCTGTATCCAAACACTAATTAGCTTTCTTTTATTTCAAAATCAAACAGTTCATTTCTAAAAGCAAACTCATGAGCAATTGCTTCTAACTTCTTTCAGCATGCATGCTAAACAATAAAACTTTGCTCCTCTCCTCCCACTTTTCAGTTCCATTTTTTTTTAAACTCTGGTTATATTCGGGAGGGGGGGGTGCGGGGAGAGGGCTTGCAGTCTCAGTTTTCAAATATGTGGCTCTCATCCCCTACATGCCTTGGTGCCTCTAAGCTGCTTGGAGGAAGGACCTTGATTTTCTCTCTAAAGTATTTTTATTTCTATATATAAACAATACAAATTAATGTAACCTGCTGCAGAAATTATTTGCAACAATCAAAATTATTAACTAATGAGTACGCTAACTGGGTGGTAAAATATGAATAGGTGGTACTGAGCAAGGCTGAAATCCATGTCCGTTATTTTTAATACACATACTATATTGAATTCCAACGAAATACTGCCAAGAAAGTAATCTTTGATCACTACTGCTCTGCTTTCCAGCCCAAAGAATGTTCAAGCACATTACCACAGCCTGACTTCATCTGTTGCATTTCCTTAGGAATATAAAACAGCTGTGTCATAATAGTCCTTAATTCAGGAAACTATCCCTATTCAGTGAAGCACTCAAGCATGTGTTCAACTTTAGGCATGTGTTTTAACTTCATTGAAATAAAAAGTAGCTAAAAAGTCTCTGGGCTTTAAGCATATACTTAAATGTTTTCTTGAATTGAGGCCTGAAAGCCCAATTTGTCACAAAAGGAATGTTCTGAACAATAGCTCATTAACAGATTACCACACAAGTCATGGCCAAAGTGAATCCACTATACCTATCACATCTACTTCAAAACAGCAGGTAAATAATATATATAAAAGTGTTTGTGCCAACTTTCTGATGTATAACAGTCTCTTTAGCATCTAAGAATCATGCAAAAAGCAACAGTAGCTTTTATTTTGCTGTGCCTTTCATTTTTTATACAAGACAGGTCATCACTTAATTTTTTAAATGTTAAAAGCATGATCAAGAACTCACTTTAGTCTAGCTGGAAATGTTTTTATGTCAGCAACAAGCAGCCAATACATTTTTTATCCAGGCTACAGCTACTGAAAAAACAGAACTCGATGTCTTGTACTCCCCTACATCCTGCCAAGTGGTTAAGTGTGACAACTGGCATTCATACACATGACCTTCTGTTCTACTCAAATGAATTATCTTTAGATGATTTGAGAAGACTATTCTCTTATTTAAGTACTTCATAATATGATCCATCTTTCCTTCTGCTTTTGTTATGAAAAGACTGCAGTAATTCGCCTAAACACAGTGCTCTGGCAAACACTCCTAAATTATGTAATTCACCAGGTTCAACTCTGCTGTTACAATCACTTTCAAGGAAGACGGGGATAATACATTATCATTATAGTTATACAACCCCGAGTTGAATTTTCCTTGGCTGAATTCCTAACATTTTAATGCTGAAATTGATCTGTTTTAAAAACATCAAGTGAAAGGATTTTAAATACCCTACATACTCAAACTCTTTATTTTAAATGGTTTAGAAATGAGCTTGTATAAACAAAACCAAAACAAACCAAAAAAAAAAAAAGCTTCTGTTCTCTAATCCAGCATTAAGTACATTTTAAAGAACAACAGGCATGTTTCCAAACAAACTATTGCAGTGTACAAATTACTCAGCAGGGACAGAGATAACAATGACTTTCTCTGGTATGGGTTTAGATCCCATAGCAAAGCCAGACATTGCATCTGGCTTGTCAAGTAAACCAATAATATGTATTTATTTATTTATTTATAAAAATGAAAGATGTTCATTCCGGTTTCAGATAAACCTGAGACGCTAGCATTAACAAGGTTATTTAAATGACAACTTCAAGAGCTTTCTATTTACACGGTAATACTGTACACCTGATTAAACAAACATGTGGAGGTCAAAGGCCCAAGTAATATAATCAACCCAAGATACAGTGATTACTGAGTTCAGAGAAATCACCCAAAATTTACTTTTATATTGAAAGAACATAACGTAAGAACATAGAATGGCCATACTGCATCAGACCAAAGGTTCATCTAGCCCAGTATCCTGTCTTCCAACAGTGGTCAATGGAAGATGCTCCAGAGGAAGTGAACAGAAACAGTTAATCAAGTGATCTCTTTCCTGTCATCCATTTCCAGACCTTGACAATCAGAGAGACTAGGGACACCATTCCTACCCATTCTGGCTAATAAATATTGATGGACCTAACCTCCATGAATTTATCTAGTTCTTTTTTGAACACTGTTAAAATCCTGGTCTTCACAACATCCTCTGGAAAGGAGTTCCACAGGTTGACTGTGTGTGCTATGTAAAGAAAAATTTCCTTTTGTTTGTTTTAAACCTGCTACCTATTAATTTCATTTGGTGACCCCCCTAGTTCTTATGTTATGGGAACAAGTGAATAACTTTTCTTTATTCATTTTCTCCATACCGGTCATGTTTTTATAGACCTTAATCATAACCCCCTTAGTCTCCTCTTTTCTAAGCTGAAAAGTCCCATTCTTTTTAATCTCTCTTCATATGGCAACTGTTCCAAACCCCTAATAATTTTTGTTGTCCTTTTGTGAACTTTTTCCAATGCTACTATATCTTTTTTGAGATGAGGCGACCACATCTGTGTGCAGTATACAAGATGTGGGCATACCATGGATTTATATAGAGGCAATAAGATATTCTCTGTCTTATGTCTCATGCAATTGAGTGGATGTTTTCAGAAGATGCTCTCTATTTTCTCAACCCACCACTCTGAGTAGCTAATTGAAAAGTCTATGGCCAACATGTTCAAAATTGAATGTCAAAAATTAGTACGCAAATGACTTGATTTTTAGAAATTCTGAGTGTCCAATAATTTAGGTTAGGAGTGGGAACTTTTTTGGTCTGAGGGCTACTGGCCCACAGAAACATCAGTCAGAAGCTATGGACTGCAGGGAGGCATTGGGTGGCAGGAGAGGAAGGAGGAGAAGGGACAGAGTGCCAGTGCAGGCTCCGAAATGCTGAGGGAAGCCCTAACCCTCAGGGGCCAGATCCAGGCAACCCAGGGGCTGCATCGGCCCCTGGGCCTTAGGTTCCCCTACCCTGATTTAGGTGATCAAATATACATTTTAGCATTTAACTTTGGGGGTTGGCTATGAGGACTCAATCCAGACCAGACTGATATCATGCTGCTAGCTGGAGGAAACAAACATAAGAGGTGGTGAAGATTATAACGGCTACAATGGCATTAAGAGAGCATGGCCTAGTTTTACAAATACGGGGTCTTGTTAGAACATTTGTGCTGTTCTTGTACACGTTCATGTCAAACACACTTTTTCCACTTGTGGTAGGTCAGAGGAGTGTACCCTTTACTTTTCAACCGAGATCTCGCTACAACTATCCATATTTTTGTCACTTCCAACCAAGACTACTATGTTCTCCATGTATGCCGACAGGACAGTGAAATTAAGCAAATAGCCATACTCTCTGCTATTAAGAGGGACTTTTGCACTGAAAGTACAAAACACTACTGGTGAGTTTCCAGAAGGAATTTAAGTGCTTGGTTTAAAGTTATAAATTATTACAGCAGTTTGGGACCTATTAAGAGACCATCTCATGTCCCATGCAATAACACCCTTGGTTTCTCTTAGGGATAGTTTTCAAACTACTGTCCAATGATATGAACAAGATGAGTCCTTTTTCTGTAAAGGGGTCCTTAACTATAGAAATTGATTCCTACTTGGTCTCCTAGTGCCCAGATACGTTTCTTTCTTGCCATGCTACAAACCTACAGGTTAGTGCCTTTGGCCCATGTTTTAGTTTGCCTACATCTAAATTAAGTAGCTAGTCTTGTGAACTGAAAAAGATCAAATGTCTGTAACGGACACAAAGTTATCTTCAGTTGAACATAAAGAAGCTGAAGCCATATTTCATCTAACATTTGACTGCCGTAAGAGTCCAAACAAAATTTCACGAAGGAAATGTACAGAATTTCTATAAAGGGCAACTGAGTGCCGGACAGTCAGTTATGCAAGGCAGTGGCTATTTGTGAAAGTCTCTTTTGGAAGTGTTTATTTTTTAAACAAACCCTATCAGGAATGTGAACAAAACAAAACCCTGCAGTTGCCTAATAAATTCAAACCTGTATTCCATAATGCATGTGACAACCCCAAACCTAGAACCAGACCTTCACATATGATGATTTCGCAGATACCGTGCCAGTCTTCCAACATTCCTTTTACTGAAGCCCTTAAAGTACACATATTTTACTGTTTTATATCAAGCACTGCGTGCACTTATAGCACTCTATACTTAAAAACAGTGTGCGCATTCATGATTCAAATCCAATGTAAATTATATGCAAATTGGGTACAGCCCAGGAGCTCATGGCAAACTGCCAATGAAGGGCTTCTGGGCTATAAAGTGGGATGTCAGAGGTGTATCACCCCTCTCTCCATTTTCCAACCCTAATCACACCACTCTGCACTTTTCTATGTTAAATTACAGAGAACACTTTGTGACCTACAATTTCACTTGGCCACTTTAGGATTCTGTTTCCCACTTAATTGAGACTAGGATATCTGAAAATATTACATGGTGATGCATCCCTTCATGAGGTGAAGGAGACCAAGACCAAACAAGATCCAAGCACCAGACCACTTCTCTCTCTTCTGCTTGGTCCTGTGACCACTGACCAGTATCCCCATCACCGCCACAAACCCTTCTCCCCATTTTCAGTTTCAGAGTTTCCAAGCCTACTTTCTACTGGATGACAGCTTTGGGTGCTACCTATAGGTCTTTGAGGAAAGCTGAATAATTTTAAAGCTTTTTCTCATGCCACTCCTTTGATTCTGCTCAACAGGCATCGAAGGCACAGGAGATTGGTGCCTGCGAGGGGAGGTGGGTGCAGGGAGGGCCACCCAGAGGAATGGGAAGGGGTACATAAGGAGGCACCCCATTTGCAATTAACATTTGGTGGAAGCATAGAGGGGTGGTGCACATCTTGAGTGCTACCATGAGTCACCTATTACGAGAGGAATGGATTTCATATGAAACCAGAGAATGATCCATTTGTGTTAAGAAACAAACATGGCCCTAGAACAATCACAAGTTGTTTCCCTAGATACTCTCATTACATCGAGTTTCCCAAATGCTCTCAAGACAGAATTCTGGGTATGCTATTTATTTCTGTTTGATTTAGATGTTCACCTTTTGCAGATTTCTCACTTTGTCTTCATTCAAAGTTTTAAATTTACTATTAGAATTTCTTAGGGCCAAAGTGTCTGAGCAAGACACAGACACCCCTAGATGGACAGAAGAATTCTTCTGTTAGGCCATGTCTTTACTAAATAGAAGACTTACGCTGTCCTGACTGATCTTCCCGAGTTTGATTTAGTGAGTCTAGTTAAGACTTGTTAAATTGAACTCAGATGGTGCCTCCTGAGGAGTAAGGGAAGCTGACAGAAGCATTTGTTCCTATCAGCTTCCCTTTGTGGGGATGGCTGGGAAACTCGAAACAAGGTACGTCGACTCCAGCTATGTAATTAACATAGCTAGAATTGCATATCTTGATTCGACCTTCCCTTTTAGTGTAGACCTGGCCTTAATCTAGCTACCACCTCTAGAGGGGGAAGATTTACTATAGCAATGGAAAACCCCTTCTGTTGCTGTAGCAAGTGCCTACAGTAGAGTCAGGTAACTTCAACACTGCAGCTGTGCCTATGTAGTACTTGTGTAGACACAGCCAGTGCCTGTAGATTATGAGCTCTTCAAGGCAGGAAATGACCACTACTCTGTACTAGTACAACACCTAGCACAATGAAGTCCCATTCTTGGTTAGTTCTTCAGTACTATCAAAATAAAAATAATAAATGTCAAAGGGGGGAGAGGGAGGAGTGCAAATTCTTGGAACATGGAGAAGTAAAAGATAAGAACCCTTCCTCTCCTCCAACTGCAAGCAGATACCACAATAGGCATCTTAAAATGTTTACAAATGCTTCCTTTCTGTCTCCTTGCTCCCTTCCTGAAGAGACTAAATGCAAAATGAAATCATCTTACAGAAGGACAGCCACTTCCCCCGTGCTCAATCATTCTCAGTCAAACAGTGTTGTCCAGTAACCTGCATTGATAATTCCCCATGAATAAAATGCCAACATTATCATCCACAGCTCTGTTGTTGACATGCTTTTGCTCTTTCTCTAAAAATACCATTAATTTTCTGGCTTCACAACAGCTGAGCTACTCCGTATTTGAATATACAAAAGAGTATTTTGTTTAAACCAAATTAAAAGCGTTCCAGTAAATGACTTCAATTTTGCTGGCTATCCTACTTTGGTGTATACTGCTCTATTTAATCCTCCAGTCTCCCCAATTCACCTCCTTTCCCCCTTTTTTAGATTTAATCCTTTCACGCAAGGAACTGAATTTGCCCAGTATGACAACCCCAGCCAGAAACAGATGCTCCAAAACTTATCTGCTGCCAAAGAGTTAAGGTGCTGGTGATTGTGCCTCCACTATGCTTTATTCTTCTTTATTCGCCAAAACATGTTTAACAGAAATTGAAATAGGAGGGGGGGGGCACAAACACTAAATACAACTTCCATTTCCTATCCAGATAAGTGTCCACATTCCCCATTTAAGTCAGCATGAAAACCAGCATTACTGCCAAGCCCTCCTGGCATCTCACCACTTTATTTGTTCCCATTTGTATCTAATGCTTTTGTCAACAGTTCAACAAAAGTCAAAGCAAACAACCCACTACAAACACTGGGGGTAACAGCAACAAGCATGAATCCTTCACGATTATCCAACCCAGCTGCTCAGTGCCTGTCCAGGCTGCTTTCATTTACAACAATGTCAACAAAAGGCTGAAACCCAATAACTAGGTGGGTCAATACTACCACTGTAAACCCTCTGGAGAAGGAAATGCTGTTCTCCTGCTTTACTGCCTCAGCAAACATGAAGCATAATTCAGTCAGAATGGCAAGTGCTTGTCTAATCATTTGTTGTGTGAATTATTCAAGGCTTTCCATGTAAACTACTAAATGATGGCTCTTCAAATATTTCTGAGGAACCGCTGGCTGTCTCATTGTAGAGGAGGAAACAGACAAGTTCTGACATAGCAGAGGGCCGTAGTAACCTATGACCTTAAAAATCTTAATGTTCAATGGATATGGTGCTTTTGTGCCCAGTAATCCTGGCACAATTACTGTACAGAAAGTGAGGGGATTTGCAGTGTGTAGAACAGAGTTCTGGCTACTCATGTGCCTGTGAATTTATTAATCTTGACGTATTCTTCATTTATACACAATATTAAGGTTGTAACACAAAAACTAGAGAGACTGATCTCCAGGGATTATTTAAAACCTTAAAATAGAAAAATATCCTATCTTAAGGTATAGCTCTTTAACAACATAGGCACAAAGCAGGCATACACAAATTTATTCCCAGCACTGTCTTTGACTCTGTGTTTTGTTTGGCAAGTCACTTGTGCATCTCAGTTTCCCCGTCTATAAGATGGGTATTAATGTACTTGTCTCACAGGGGTTTCATGATGATTAATATTTGTTCAGCTCTTTGCATATGTAAACACTACTCTAAAATTAGGTGGTAGGCAAACGCTAAATTTTATATTTCCCACCACAATTCTCTCTCCACTTTGTGCACAGGAAACAGCAGCCAATTTCCTTGTTTTTATTGGCTGTGGTCATAACTTCATTATTATGTTAATACAATATTTTAATTTTTTTTTAAAAAGAGGATCAGGTAGCTAACATTTTGTGCTTGTTTTGCTTTAATCACATTATTGGCAGAAGTAATACTGTAGATGTACAACAGTTTCTCTTTTTCTTAGAACAGTATAGATATACATCTCAGTTTAGAATTGGAGAGATACATATTTTGAGCTAGAATGCAGTATGAAAACACTTATGAATATTTTATTTTTGACATCTACACTAACAGTGGTGCAAGCTAAGTAGCTAGTTTTCCCAAAGAGACTATCAGGTTGTTTTACATTTTAGCAAAATGGTAACAGCAATTCTGACCCTATTTCAGACTAAATTGCACATTTTTGTTTTGATAACTAAGGATCATATCACAATTTGCTTAGAGGGTGTTAATCTCACTGTACTGGCCAAATCTAACCAGCATATTTCTGTTCATAGATAGATTCCAAGTCCAGAAGGGACCATTTTGATTATCCAGTCTGACACCCTGGGTAACTCGGACCATAGAACATACACAAAATAATTCTCAGAGTATAATTCTCAGAGTATATAATTTAGAAAAATATCCTATCTTGATTTTAAAACCATCAGTGATAGAGAATCCTCCATAACCCTTGGTAAAGTCTTATTACCCTCACTGTAAAAAATGTACACCTTTTTTCTTGATTGAAGTTATCTAGCTTCAACTTCCAGCCACTGAATCGTGTTGCTATTGTCTGCTTTGAAGAGCCCATTATTAAGTATCTTTTTCCAGTGTAGGAACTTACAAACTGTAATCAAGTCACCACTTAACTTTCTCTTTTCAAGCTAAGTAGATTGTAGCTCTTTGGGTACGTCTAGACTTCACTCTAAAATCGAAATAAGATATACAATTGACACTACGCAAATTGTATATCTTATTTTGATTTTATTTTGAAATAGGCTATTTTGAAATTTGTCATGTCTAAACGGTGCCAAATTTCGAAATAAAGCACCATTTAGAGACATCCCTTATTCCTCGTGGAAGAAGGTTTACAGGGATGTCGAAAGAGCGCGTCCGTTATTTCAAAAATTATTTTGAAATAGCAGACGTGTCCCTTGAACATGGGGTAGCTATTTTGGGATATCTCTGGTATCCCAAAATAGCCTTGCAATCTAGATGTACCCTTTGAGTCTACCACTGCTAAGGCATGTCTTCTAATCCTTTAATCATTCTCATGATACTTTTCTGAATCTTCTCCAGTTTGTGAACATTCTTCCTCAATGATGGGTATTAGCAATAGTCACACTTGTGTCAAATACAGAGATAAACTAACCTGCTGCTATTTGAGATTCCATTCTGGCCATAGAGCGACATTGGGATGACCCTCTATTTTTTTCCCCCAAAGTCACTGCTTCCCAGGATAAAGGCCCCCATTCTCTAGGTATGACCTACATTCTTTGTTCCCCAGATGTATACATTTACATTAGCCCTATTAAAAACACATCCATTTACCTAGATATCCAGATTGCTCTGAATCAGTGATTGCTCTCTACACTATTTAGCATTCCCCCAATTTTTGTATAGGCGTTTTTAAATAAAAGTGTAGTGAAAACCAGATATATTATGTCAACATGATTACCTTTATCAGCCAAACTTGTAATCTCTTCAAAAACAGGTATCAAATTAGCTTGACAAATCTATTTTCCATAAACAGATGTTGATTTGCATTAATTATAGTACAATCCTTTAATTCTTCATTAAATCAAGTTCCATGTCAGCTGCTCCATTATCTTGCACAGGATCAATGTCACACTCACAGGTGTATACTACCTAGGTCATTCCATTGACTCTTTTCAACAAATTTCCATTACCTTTGTGAAAGATATGGCAACTTCTGTAATATCTTTGGAAGACCATATTTTATTGAGCATATGAATGATTTATACATTGCTGTGGGCCAAACACTGTATGCACTTCACAGGGGAGGTTACTGGAGCTTTCAGGAAATAAAAACAGTACAGAACGATTAAGACAAATCATTCAAATGCGAATGCCTCCAGAGAGGTGCAACCTCATAAGAAGGCTCACAAATTTTGGTTTAAACTGGATTCTTCAGAGATTAAACAGCAAAGAAGTATCTCAAGCTTAAACTGACTCCCAGCCTTCATTCTGGTTCTTGAGCTAAAGACTGACATGAACTTGTAACCACAGCGAAAACCCAGTGGTGGGGTTTAAAGGGCTGGCACACACCAGAGCCCTGTGCTGGAGTCAGGGGTGACCTCTAGGTGCAACCTATGTTTAAGCTCTTGTATTGTTTTTATACACTCTCATGATAATGTTTTTACCTTAAGAATAAGTGTGCTTGCTTACAAGAAGCTGTGGGTAACTTGTAACTGCTGGCAAAACATTGGCATAGCCCTTGTACAGAAAGCAAAACACAAGCACTAGCCTTTTAGGCAGACTAGCTTGCTGGGGATATCACAGGATAGATCAGGGAGCTGCATAATATTAAAAAGATCATTTAGAAGGGTGAGAGATGCGGGTCTCCATGAAGGACTGGTGATGGCTGGGTGCTGGAAAACTTTAAGTGAGTGCCCTTGAAATACAGGGGAAACACCCAGGGGAAATACAGATGCAGGTACCCTGAATCTGTAACAACCCTCTGAATTTCAGCTGGCTAATGCACATTCTCTGTTCAGAAACTTCAGCATTCTAGCCTGGAGATGGCAAGAGAAAATTCTATATATTTAGGCCCTGCTCCTCAAGGTGAGCCACTTGGGTGGACTCTCATCCTCCCACCAAAATGGTTAACCCTGAGAATCAGGGCCTAAATATATAGGAATTTCTCTAATCACCCTCGGAACCTTGCTGAAGTCCTGAAGTCAATGGGATTCTAAATGTTCACAAAGTTCAATACCTAGACTGGTGTTTTCCAGATCGGTGCCTTAGTTTGTGCAGTCTGTCAGTAATATTTGTAGAATCTCATACAGACCATTTATAGATACAAGATTAACATTTCATTGCATGAAAAGCATTTGATATCTAGTAAAATTGAGAGGGAAAACAGCAAAGATGTTAGTGAACAGAACAAACTGCCCAGTTTGGTGCTAAATATCCAGAATACAGCAGAGAGAAGGAGAGGCATGTTTTTAAGACATTCACATTTCACCCATTGCTAATCCCATCAGTTGATGGGCTACAGAAGGCTGAACATCCAAGGGCCACATCCAGCATACACAATTGCTGGGGACAGAGCAGCTATCCTGGAACCTGTGAGATAGCAGAGAACTCTCTTACAGAAAGCCCATTACTTTTTCTTCTTGCTTTCAAACAAACACTCTATGGTGGGATACAAAGCTCTGAAATTACCTCTTTGGTAAGGCATATACCATGAGAGTGTTTCTTCCAAGTCACTGAGCTGACCCTGTATAGGCTGCCTTCATGCTGAACCTGGATACCGATGCCCTGCTGGGATATTTGGAAGGGTTCCTCACTTCTGGGAAAAGCAGCCCAAAAGATGCCTTCATTTTAACGGGGTTAGTGGTAATTAAGAGGCTTATTTTAAAGGGTGCTGAATGCCTTTCTTATCTTGCTACATCAAGCCCAGAAGCTGATAAAAAGCTCACACTTTTAAATATATATATTTAGCAGGCTATTTTAGCAAAATATTTTTTTCAAACCAGAAGACTAAAAAAAGGCATCTAAATCAAACACGTCAGGGCAAAAGTTCACTCTAGTTTGATATTTTAAATAAACAAACCCTGAAAAATAGCAGAGAGACAGTTAATAGAAATACAGAACCTACGGGTAAGAATTCACCATACCTACTGCAAGCATAGGCAAGAAAAAAGTGTGGGATATTTTCATTGTAATCTATCCACAATGATTTCCTGGAGGCCGGGACTAGAGCATTGCAGGGCATAGCTACATTCCATTCAAGTTAAAATGTGCTTAGTTAGTGAAATTTAGCAAGTTAATACAGAAAGAATGGTCATCCTCTCTATAGTTTAGCCATTTGGTTTTGTAAATGAGCAGAAAACTAAACAGGATGTGGCCGCAATGAGTAAGATTTGTTTTACGCTCAATCTGTGCTAACACACACATCCACATTTACACAGACACCCCTTTCTGACTGACAAGATTGGAATCAAGAGTCACCCCTTCACACACCTGTGCTATTATGATAAGTGACCAGATTTCATCTTAGCCTCGTGGACGAAGCTTTTGAAATAGGGCAATTTCAAAAAGGTAGTTTCCTCTACTATTTATGTACAAAGATTAATACAGCAAAGGCAATATTATCTTTTGAAATAAAAAGGTCTTCATGTACTTTGCCTTCATTGCACTGTTTACCTTCATGTTCACCTACCACTGGCATCTATATAGTGTAGAGAACAAACCTTAGTTAAATTTCTCGCCCCGCCACCCCACTCATTTTGCTTCTAAGTACATATTAACGAAAACCCCACAACTGTATTATTTGCCTCTCCAGAGACAGAAAACCCCATGTAGAGCTGGGCTTTTTAATATTCATATGCAAACACGCGTAGAGTCCAACTTGCTGTAATGCCTCGCTTAAACGAACCTGAGTATTCTTTGAAAGCTTGTAGCTCCAAAGAAAGAACGATACAGAACAATCTGTTGTCCTCTTAATGCAATTAGCAGATTAAAGCAGCATTTCACTTTCAATACTTCATTAAAATACTGATTGCATCCAGCATTAGCTGATTATATGACGTACACAGTGTTCCCCCTACAGTCCTCTCAGAGACATAGTGGAAAACAACAAGGGTAAGCGAAGCAGTTTACAAGTGAGCATCTGGTATTGACATTAGGAACTGAACACAAAATTTGCAGTGTAGTGTGCCCAAGAGGTGGTGCATGAGGAGGTGAAAGAAGAATTACACAAGACTTCTAGACACTAACTACCTTGATGTTATTGTGTTATTTCTATATATTGTACTTCAGTGCTCTCCACTCACCTGCCCTTAAAAAATCCCTTATGCACCTAGATTTGAATCCTTAAAATGAAGTCATGAGAAAACTCCTCCTCATCTATTGTCAACACAGATTTTTGTTTTCAGTTTCCATTCCATGGTTGCTTCAAACCAGCCCAATATTTATTTACTGGCTACAACCCAGTAAGAACAAAGTGGAAGAGTGGTAAGGTCCAGTCAATTGTGATCTAAACACAAGCGATTATTTCAATTTTCTCATCGCATTATTTTTTCACGGCAGACCAATAAACCCAATAATGCCTAGATTTACTAGAAAAATTTTTATTCATTTCCCTGCGCAGCAGAAAGTAAGCTAATAACGTCCCACCGAGAGTGCTGTCAGGCTAAATCCCTCAACTACTGAAAGCACTGCCTGGATAAATCTCACTTCACTTTCCATTCTGCCAACCACTTAGGGCAGGGCCCAGGGGAACTCTTCAGCTTATCCCTCCTCACGCAATGTCACAAGCACAAGCCAGAGTGGCCCAATCAGTGCCAAGAAAAGAACAAACTAAAAAAGATTAATTCGCAGATGTTCATGCATTTCACATACACTGTGCCCTATGGTCCGTTGCTAGGGCAACTGGAGACCACCAGTGTGCGCTTTATTGGCTTTATGAAGTGCGTCTCGGGGACTATAGTCCGAGAAATGCTGCATGATAATAGTGAGGCTTTTCAGAAGCCTTGTTTTGTGTTTATCCACATTTAACCCTCTGAATATTATTAAGAACATTGCTATGCACATCTTTTGCACCAAGAGGGGGGAGGGGAGGAGGAAAGGGGGATGGTCTTCACTTTTCAACCTAGAAAGGCTCAAAAGCACTTCCTGAGCTTTAGTTTCAGAAAGGCCCATGTTAAAATTCTAACTTATGGGTCGCAAATAAATTATCTCTTGTGTTTGTACAGTGTCTAGCATGATGATGTCCTGTCCATGACTGGGGATTCATGGTGCTACTGCATTAGAAGCAAACTTAATATTATAATAAAATAATAGTAATAATAACAATAATAATAATAATATACAGACTGATTCTGAATACAACATACATTCTTGGCAGTGTTAGATAGTAAAAAAAAAAAAAAAAAAGCAGCACATCTCTTTGTAACACAATCACCACAAAAAGTGCACTGTTGAATGCTACCATGTACCATCAATAATGAAACAAAGACAGCACCTTTAACAAAACCCTGAAAGCTTTGTGGCTTTTGAAAAAAAATATATCCTTTGTACATATATTGTTTAGTGTTTCAGTGTCTGGGACTACAACATAATCTATGTATTCACAGAACCAGCTTAGAGCAATAAATCATCTATGATTTGAATACTCCGCCTTCCCCATACCCTATTTTCAACCGTTGGCTTAATCTGAGTTTATTTGCCCTGAACAGCCCTCCAATCAGTTTTGTTTTGTTAGGAGCTATTTTTGGGGTGGGGAAGCGGAGGACCGAGAGGGGGGTATGTGGAGGGTTGGGGGTTAAAATCACAAATGTCACAACCCTTAGAGCAGCAGCAGATATCAAGTGTTAATCCAAAAAAGAGAGGGGGAAGAGAATGCCAGGAGAAGAGATCAATAGAAGAAACTGCTTACATTCAGATTCACAGGAGAAGGAACACGCAGAGACAATCATTTCCTGGGAAAAGCTAAAGCCTAATGAGAATTTACTCTGTCCCTTTTATTCAGACAACTAGCCCTTTTGTGGCAGGGGCTTCCTGACTGACAGGAACCCAGGGCCCCTTAATAGGATTTCCATATTATTTCCAACACCTGCCTAGAAGTTATTTGTTTACATTGAAGGAGGCTAGATTCTCAAATCAGACATCTGCTTCTAGCTCAGGCATATCTTAGGAAACCATCTAGAAAGCAGCTTTGTTGCCATGGTGACATTTTTATTTTCTTGCCTTAGTTGGCTGAAAAACATTAGCATTTCCAATTTTATTTTGTTCTTCAAAAGGCCAAATGTCGCTCAAGAAAACAGAGAACTTTTAAAATTGCTATATAAAATAGGTCACACAAAGTTTATTTATTTATTTAAGCTTAATTAGAACAGTATTGGGAAGAGAAGAGGAGGGCAGGTGGTGTAACTTTCCTGGAAATCCCTCTCACTGGCTGGTACATACTTACTGAGATACTTATTTTCCCACCTTCTTCACCAGGCCATCACCCCCTCAAAAATTTACACTTTGTAATTCATGATGTATTTATGAATTCTCCATTATGGCTCATGAAAACACTTAGATCATTCCTTCCAATGTCTTCCAAAGTCAATTTAATAACCCAACAACATAAGATAGCAGGAGTCCTACCAGGAATATACTTTTGGCACACTGTGGGAGACAATGCAGTAAATGTATTCCTAATAGGACTCCTCCTATCTTATGTTGTTGGGTTATTAGATTGGGTTATTGTTTGGGTTAATACAAATATTAACTTGTTAATTAGTGCTCAGTAACTTATGACCTCCCTAATTTTTTATCAGTTTTGATTTTTTTCCCCACACTACTCTCTTAATACCAGAAGGTGATTTCTCTTTGCTTCTTTCTTTTTTTTCCCCCCTTTTCTTTTAATCAGTGTTTAGAGTGTCGGATGAATCAATTAATTTGCATTGCAATAAAGGACATTTAAAAATAAAATGTCCACGGAGTATTTTAAGAGAATTTAAAATTAAACACTAGTTGATCCACCGAGGGAAAAAATCATAAAGCTGAGGGAACTCTCTAAAGCAGTTGACTCGCTTTTGGATATTGCTTCGATAAAGTTTGATCAATACTACCTATTCTCTCCCACTCCACCCATTCCAATGACTTAGACTAAAAGCTATTTGAACATGAAGTAAAAGTACTTTCTTCATTCTGACTTTGTTCACCATGAATACACTGTGGCAAATCTTTAATGCCATCAACTAAAAACTAATTATGACTGTACACTTATATGACAACTTGAAGGAATACAGTGCAGAAAAAAAACCCCTTTCCCTCTTTTCTCCAAAATAGTGCGTTATCGAACATACTGCATTCAAGATGACCTGTCCAGCTACCTCACCACTTCTTCACTCCAGCAAACTTCCTATTTCTCCCCTACAATGTGAAGTCATAATTTTATATTACTAACATCACAGTCTGTTGCCATGGAAATAATTAAACATGACTGCTCAGGTTAGAAATTACAAGCCATGTAAGTGTTTGCCTCCTGGGTGATGAGAGCATCTGGAGAGAGAATATTTGAGTTACTCTAAATCACCGAGTGGCAAAATAAAGTTTGATAGTGATAAGCATTATAGAAGTTCCCCCAATACACGCACTCTGGAATATTGCAGCCATCAGAAATTGTCATTGCAGGCAATTCTCCTGACAGAATATAATGGGGGATAAGGGGTGGTGAATAGTTTGGATATAGTAGAGTGCAAGAGATGTTTGTATGGTATACAGGAGATTAAATGATCAAAAATAGGTTTAAGAAGCTAACTTTTTGAAAACAGATTACATTCTGTTACTCTTAAATGAATTCTCTCCCCTGCTGAACAAATATACCCCAATGGCTTCATTTAAAAATACAAAGTGATCTCTCTCTCTCTCTCTCTCACACACACACACACTCTCTCTCTCTCACACACACACAAGTTTTAAGAAAATCTGTAAGGGAAATATTGACCTGGAGATAAAGTTCACTGTTTTAAAGAATTAGTTTTAAAATTACAAAATGTAGTGACGTGTTATCAACTGAACAAGATTTTATACGAAAAAAAAAAGCAGTGCCAAAATCAGCTATGTAAGATAGACCAAGATAACAAACAGGGCCCTGCTAATTAATATTTGTTCTGCTTCAGCGGACAGTTACTGGACGAGACTGCAAAACACAAGCATGTCTCACCCAATCACATCATTAATCCGTTCATGTTCACCACCTGAGGACCAGCTATGCCCCAAAGATATTTATTCATCTGTTCCACAAACAAACAATTACAACACATTTTCGGGAATTAGGGCACCTGTTACATTCTGCACTGTTTACATGCCCAGAGGCAGATATCAATTAATACTGAACAAATTACTGTATCACAAACCAACAGAACAAAAAAGTTACTAATTACACTGTGATATGGCTATTCACAAACAACAGTGTGCCTCCTGAAAATTCAACAAGCCTTCTGTGGAGAGAAGTGTAGCTCAAATATGCTCAACATAAAATGACTACATCACAATGTGGAAAACAAAACACATGCCAATCAATGCATTTTTGAGAAAAATTAATATTTTATTGTACAACACAGAGAGAAACAGTGATGGTAAGACAAAGTGAAAAAGCACACATCTACATCGGCTCCAATGGAGATACTTTGAAAAGTTCTGCACATGTGGGCTAAATTTTAAATGAGTGGAGTCTGGTAAAAAGAAAATATAATAGAAATTAAATTCTGTATGTTTCCTTAGATATAATTTGGGGATCTTTAAACTACTAGGGTTTGTCTAGACTTTGCAGGAGGCTTAAGGAATCTGTCGAAAAAGGCTTTCTTTCTCGACAGATCCCCCTCTAGACTGCCGCTTTTTGCCAACAAAGTGCTGAGTTGGCAAAATGCGGCAGCCACTTTTATGCAAATTAGGTGCGAGCTATTTAAATCCCTGCCTCATTTGCAATGTCGACCTGCCTAATCTGCATCCCTCTGCCGACAGAGGGATGCAGTCTAGACATACCCTGAAAGTGCTAGGAGGGAGGGGAAGGAGTAGGAAGTGCTGGGCTCCAATGCACCAGTATGCGAGAGGTGCATAGGGAAGAGGAGTCGACAGGGGTCCACGGGCTGCAGGTGGAACTTCAGGGGGCCGTAGGTTGCCCACCACTGCACTAGATCATCTACCAGCATAAAAATGAGAAAGCAAATAAACATGATTAAATTAGATAATATGCAAGAATTCAACATTTTAAGGATGCCTGTTTATAGCTAACCCCTCTGCTCCTTTCAGAAACATGAATATCACACCAAAAATGTATATGACCTAATTATAGTTGTGGGGAGCAAGATGTTCACCCTTACTGGTATACTTTCCTGAAGAGAGGCCTAAATATTCAGAAGTTTTTCGTAATTTGACCTTCTTGGATCAAGGCCTTCCTATAGGCTGCAGCCTCAACACAGTATTACATGGAAAATGCAGTTATCCAACCCACTTGAGTTTGTACTGTGTTTTACTAGCTTATGACCAAACTGGAAAAACCATAGCCAAAATATTCATGAAAGCTTAATACATCACATCAAAAACTGACAGCCATATTGCACAAAGACTATTCTCTTAAACTCAGTCTCAAAACAGACTTTTATTCCAACAATATGCCTGCAACTTTTAATTAATTCAATTATTATTATTGCTTATTTCTAATTGTGGTAGTGCCCGCCAATTCCAGGCAGAATTGGGACCCCGCTGTACTAGACACTTTATGAATACAGACATGGGCTCTGTTCAAAAAGCTTCAAATCCAATCTAAAACAAGATGAAACAAGCTAGTGTAATAAGCAATATGGAGGAGGAGGCTAACAGTAGCAGGACTATACCATTACATAGTTCAAAATGTCCCAAATGATGGTTCAGATGCCTTAGTAGGTTTTTATAAAAGCAAACAAATATCAGCTCTCTCTGACTGTCCCACAACATAGCCAACATTAGATGGTCCATTTCTTAAAGATATAGCATACAGAAAGCTACACAGAAGGGAGAGACCTCTAAACATACAACGCTTCCTCCCACGTGATACTGTTCCCCCACACATGCTTCCTCAGTTTTCTTACAGACTGCGGTGAAAGTAACTTAGAATTTCTTACAGGTACTGCCCTATTGCAACGTGAGTGCTTGCCAGCTCTTTAAATAGCTCCCTGCTGGTTTTTGCTGCAGCTCAGCTAGCTCTTGCCGAAGATGCACACCTGAAGACACGCACTTACTTTCACTTCTGCTTTCAGGAAAAAGTTGCCTGTAGCAAAATTAGTCAAGGAACAGAAGAGATCCTCTTATCTCTTTTTAGGGGAAAATGTGGCTGGATGGGGGGGGGGGGGG
>JANRFK010004149.1:84612119-84639556 GCA_030068395.1 Apalone spinifera
CCCCCCCATCAAAAATTACTGCCCACCCCTGTACTAGTCAGAAGATAAGTACGCCAGACAGAACCCTAAAGCAGAAAACTCAAGTAAGAATCCTGACACCTTCCCTTCCCCCTCTTTCACCCCCAGAAGTTTTTTGTCAAATGGAGTAAGAGGTGCTGACAATGAGTTATTACCCCCATCATCCCCCTAGACAATGTGATTGTCCTTATAACCAATATTTTTGGAACCACTTGGGCAGAAAATATACTTCTCTGTCTATTAAGCGTGTGGTAATATTGCCAATCCTATGTCAGATTTATTCAACCAATAGTTTTCTGCTTTTAACCCGCCCTAATAGCAAATTATGTATTTTTTATATAAAATATTAGAAAGATGACTAACAATTTGGTACAACTGTTACTTGTAAGCAAACAGTACAGAAATTTTTATTCCTTTGGGAAGCATTGCCGGAAATACATTTCCCCCTCCTATTTTCATACTAGAGAGCACCTACTTAGGCTTATTTTTATGCTAATAGAGAAAGGGTACATTTTTCAAGCCCAGATTTGAACATTCATGCAATTCACACACACAATTTGATTGTGTTCCAGATATAGATGAGCATCCTGATATATGTGCTTATTCAAATGAAAGAAAACAGACTAGTACATTCACAGCTACACAAATCACTCTTGTGTCCCCTATTATACATTCCAACATTTATATGGCCATGCTCACACTCATACCATCTACCTATAGAGATTAATTCAGGGTCAGGAAATTATTTTAGGGAGATGGGGAAAATGTGAGAGTCACTAGAAAGATAGGTTTCCTATACAACTTAGATACAGCTTAAGAATAAACCATTTCTAAGAGGGATAACCCAAGTGGTTAGAAAGTAAAATTTTATTTGCACACATTGTACAACTCATTTCTTTTTCACATTTGCAGACAAGTTTAAATTTTGAATATATTCAGAGTATAAGTCTACAGACTCCAAAGAGTTAATATCACATACTAGCCCATTCCCTCCACCCCCATCCTCCTTGCTCTTCAGTGCGACATAAGAACTGTTCTGCTCTTCCATATTTAGGAACAGGACACACTTATGAAGACTAAGCCAATGAGAAAAGATGCGATAATTAAACTCACTGGCTAATAAATCATCCTGCAATCCTTGACATGTATATTATTAAACACTTTCTTAATGAAACACTGTATCTACACGAGACTGCTCATCAGAACAAACATCACAATCCAGTTTAAATTTGTGACATTTTTGTACGTTTTTAGATCAAACTGCAATAAAATGCACCACACATTTCTTTTAGTTGCTCCTTTCACCTATGAAATAGAGTCCTACCTTTATGGAGTCTCTGTCTGCATACAGAACAGCAGCAACATAAGCAGGAAGAGGAGGCAGCAGGGGGAAATACAAAGAGAAAAGTACTAGTTAGTTTACATAAAATTATACATTTATCATACTTGGAAGATTAAAAAATCATGTCTTTCAATCAGCTCCTACCTCTTTGGTGATCATTTTCATGGTGCTTCTTTTCATCTTTAATTGGTAGGTGGGACTGTCCACCCAGCGCACTGGATAGTGCTAAGAGGCCAGCACTGCTGCCAATTGGTGGGATGGCTGGAGGCTGCAAGCCAGAAGGGTGTGGAGTGAGAGGCACTGGGAGACCGTGTCCATGTGACAAATGCTGGGCCTGGAGTTGTTGCTGCTGTGAGAAATTAAACACAGATATTGAACTTGTTCTGAGAAAGGGAGTTGAGACAGACAGATATAGGACAACACACACACACACACACGCACACACGCTTCAAAGATGGCCATATATTTAGGCATATTGCTGACTAAGTCTCATTTAGATAGGAGGTTGAATTAACAAAGAAAAAAATATTTAGAATCGATTAAGCAGATTTGCCAGTTCTACTCAAACTCAGTTTACTCTGACAGAAGTAATGGATTTTTTTTTCTCTTATGGAAAGAGACACACCACATACATGTCTAATCAAAACATATGTGAATAACTATGCAAGCAGTTATAGCAGGGGGAGGGAAAAAAAGCTGAAAATTGAGAAAATTAGTGTTAAACAGTTCTCCCAGCGCTACTGCACAGCATGCAGTGAGAGTTAATTTGAAAGAGAAAACCTGAATTAACAACCCAGAAAAGGAAACTGGTTGCAGCCACCGTTTTAAGCCCTTTAAGTGTCCTCAGCGGTACTTCAGCAAATTACTAAAGAAAATCTAATGTAGCAAGGCTTGGGTCCTCCTGTAGGCTTGCTCAATAATGCTGAAATAATTGGGCACTCTGTGCACGTTTAGTGATGCTCGAATGAAAAGCTAGAGGCCTGCCCTTGTACTCTTCTCTAGCTGCTGACTCTGTGTTGTGACAGGTTTATTTGAGTGGGACTGTGATGCATGCACCAGTAACTGCACTGACAAGAGTTTAAAGTCATTTTTACCAGTACACTGGCAACACAGAGAAAACCCTTGAGAGGTTAGAATTGGAGTGCTTGACCTCAGCCAAGGCTGCATCAAGCTCTGTGCTTTACTAACCATTATGGGGTAGATGGTTTGTTGTAGCTATTGAATGAGAAGAAAGGGGAAAAAGGGAGGGGGGGGTAACATGTTATGTTAAATATATCACACCAGGGATCTGCTCAGCTTAAGACGTACCCAATAATAGTCAGACAGACACATTTTTGTTCATACAGTTACTAGATTAGCTTTAAAATTTGCTTTTGCTTTTAGAGCTGTCACTTCCTAGGACTAACTAGTGATAAATCCAATCAAATTCCTTATTGTGAAGTACCCTCCTTTAAAAAAAAATATTTGATTTAATATAAAATTTAAACCTTTGAACCAGCAGTTTGTCTCTTGACTTTAATAGATCAAGATGCATATGGATTGTTCATTCGTTCCCCCCTTTAAACGTTTAAATCGTTCCCTCCCCAGCTTTAAACTTGACTCTTGGATTTGGCTTAAATTAGTATAACCAGTATATTTTAAAAAAATAAATAAGAATAAAAAATAAAGGATGAATAGTTTGTCTGAAACATCACCTGCAGGTGTTTTGTATTTTCTAAAGACGCTACTCTTAAACCCAGACACCTTTCATAGTTTTTGAAATGTAAAACTAGTTTTAGATTCCAGATGGTAGAGCCAATCCTATTCTACCCCACCTGACCCACTTTTAGCAATAAAACAAAAGGAGTATCAGTAGTAACCCTTCTCATCAGCCAATATCATTCTGGTAAGGTTCCACTGCTAGTAGAAAACATCAAATGTATGTGTTTGTTTTATGCTCTTATGGAAGGATGCTTGTTTGCTTAAAATTTAAAAAGACAACTATGCACAGTTCAGCTGCAGGGGGCTTAATGTGGCTGCCTTGTAGCTACTCGGCAACTGGTATTATTTAACT
This sequence comes from Apalone spinifera, assembly GCA_030068395.1. Classification (NCBI taxonomy): domain Eukaryota; kingdom Metazoa; phylum Chordata; order Testudines; family Trionychidae; genus Apalone; species Apalone spinifera. Next base: position 84,615,533 of record JANRFK010004149.1, read on the forward strand.
GGTATTATTTATTTAGGAGAACGACACCAAGTACTCCAGCATCTAAGCCTTTTTTTTTTTAAATAAAAAATAAATAATAAAGAGTGTTGGGAAGAAAGCTTCCGAAGTGAGAACTGCACGTAAACTAACACCATGCAGTCTGTCTGGGTCTGTAGAGAGCCTCAAATGATAATTCAGAGAAGTCAGAAGTCTCTGTCCTACTCAATGGGTGTTAACACTGACAGAAAATGTCAACATTAACTATTTCCCCAAGGATCAAATTACAGAAGAAAAAGGACACTCATGGAGTACAGTACTGAAAAAAAATCTACAATGTATCATGTGTCCAAGGGATGCACCTCAATTTGTAAGCAGCATGTAGAGAGTATCGTTTCTCCCTCCCAAATTCCATCAATTTTTTCACTGACACTTCTAAAGTGACCATCTGCTTTCATCAGTATTATAGCGGTGCCATGCTCTGTATCATTGATGCAACATATAGCATCAGCATTTTCTATAAATAAATTAGATATTATAAGCTATATGCATAATGACACCTCTGGCAGAGTTTGCCTACATGTTTCCATTATAAAAGATCATCCTCAGTGGCTTCTAACTTCTCAAAGCTGTACCTTTTCAGATGAAATTTGGCTTACTTGCTCTTGGTCAAGAAGTGATTTGTTTTCGCTGCCAGTTTAATTAAAAACAGTTGAGCTGTTTTCAAGCATGAAAGGAGCAGGAGGACAAAATGGCAGCTTTTCTGCTGAGAGAGAAAAAAAATCCCACATTTGCAACCTTTCTTTGTACAACTCATGCACCTCAGCAGAAAAGGCTCGAAATTCAGTAGGGTCATAGTCCCTTTAGTCAAAAAGGTGCCTTCCATAGGCCAGGGGAAACTTAAGCTATGTCTACACTACAAAGAAAAGTTAGAAAAAAATACGCAAATTGTGAACCACAATTTGTGCATCTTTTTCTGCTTTTCCTCCAAAAAAGACTTTTCCGACATTTGGCCCATCTACACGGGGCCAAATGTCAGGAAAAAACCTTCTTTCAGAACATCCCTTCATCACAAAACGAGATTTACCAGGATGCCGAAAAAACATTTCCAACTTTTTTTTGGAAATGAGGACTAGTTCCCAAATTTTTTTCCCGCTTTTCCAACATTTTTTTCAGAAAAGCGGACGCATTCATCTGTAGTCTAGATGCACTCTTAGATTTGATTTGGGATATGATGCAATGGTTTAACAAAAACAGCTTGAGCACACACTGGATTGTATGAAATGCTTAAAAGTAGAGGGCGCTCAACATTCCATGGATATTGAGTATGCGTGCTTTATACATTGAAAGGGAATTTCCATGGAACAATATCTCTGGATCTCATTGGCAGTGCACATCTGCTTATATTGGAGTGGGACTAAGGGTTTAAGAATATGAGTTCTGGGTTATGATTTATATTCATGCACATAGAAGGAGGATGGGCTCTGAGTAGTCCTATTCCAAGGTTAGCCAACCGGACATTGGTCCAAAAGCTGAAATGATGATCAAAATGAAATACAGAATAGTGAACTCATTTCTAGACCACTAATCCTGAGTACTATGGGAGGCAGAGGCCCTAAGGAAAAAAAGTTGTATAGTATGATTAAAGGCTGTGCTGTAAAGCATATACACAAGGGATGAGACAAATGCATCTTTAGGTGTCATTTTGTAACTTTAGGAATGTATAATATACTCTGACATACTTAAACAAACTGGCACCAATTCTCCACTGTGTGCTCACTGGTCTCAAGTCATTTGACCCCAGGGGAAGCTAGGGCAACATAAGGCCTCTACCCACAGCGCAAAAATGCAGGGTACCAGGTCCAATGGTCCCTTCCCAGCCACGCATTCTCCCTCCTCTCACTCACACTGGGGATGAGATAGACAGGGCAGCTGGCATAGGATATGCCTTCAACTGCAGGATATTCCACTATGCAGGGAGAGTTCTCCACAGGGAAGTTCCAGCAGGTTTACATTTACTTTTTGACACGCAACTGAAAACAGAAGACCAGAATATCTGGCCCCATGTTGACAGCTTTGTGAAGCTGGAATTTATCTTAACTGAAAACCACTAACTTTGAAATGGTGCTTCATCTGTGCTGCGTGTGAGAGAACTGTACACCAACATTCCAAACCACATTAAATAGCATATCCTTCATCTGAAGTAAAATTAAGAAGGACAGGACATTAATGAGGAACTTATAACTGAAAGAGCTAGATGTGTACATGCCTAAACTGAATACCCATGTGATTTTGTTGTGGTAATTCTTTTGCTCCCTCCACCCATTCCCTTTTGTTTGTTAACCCTAATTATGTAACATCAAAACACTTTTATATGTGGCTTGCTTTACACACACCTAGTTCTGCGGACTACAATGGGACTATCCATAGACATTAAGTTAAACACCTGTTTAAATCTCTGCATGATTAGGGTGTAGAGCTCATATTCTTATAGCAGGGCATATGGCTTTCTATTTGTATTGTAAACTGCCCAGAATGATTTTGGGTGCTTAAAAATGATAAGTTAACTCGACTGAAGAAGTTTTTTTACCTAAAACTAGCCAAGTAGGAAAGTACTGCAGCATGTATTTGTTATTTCATGAAGTGCTGTCTAAGACATAACATTACAAAGATGGAGAGGAATCAAGTAAGTGAGAAGGAACCCAAAAATAAATTATATTTTAAAAAATCCACAAAGCCAAATGTTTGGTGAAACAATCTGAGTTTTTTAAACTGAAATCAAATATGTGAAACACAGCAAAAGATAAAATACTGATTAATAACAAACAGATGTTGAGAGACTCAGTAAGATTTTTCTTACAGATAGTCTACAGTGACATTCTTATTTACAATTTGAAACTACTCTTGTCTCTTCTAATTGTAAAAAGTTTCTCTATCTGAAGACTGAGTATCACTACCAAGGTGATTCTAAACATTAATGCTAAGCTTAACTCTCTCTCTCTTTCCTCCCTCCCTCCCTCCCCCATCTCCAACTTAAAAAAAAACAACCAAATTTCTAGTAAAAGGTGATAATAAACCCACTAACAAATTAGCTTCTAATGTTCTCTTGTTATAGTCAGCACAATCAAAGCCTATTTTCCTGGAAAGGATTCAAGTTTCTACTGGATACTTTCCAAGCAGCTCTGTGTCAGAGTAATCTACTGCTTTTCCCTTTATAGATCCTGAAAATTCACTGCTATTATCCAAACAACCAGAACATCCTCCTCTAACCTGGAGACATTTTTTATATGAACATATGAATCGCTCAAAAATCTACTTTATATCTATATTCTACACACACACACACACACACACACACACACCCCTTACATCAGAAAATATTCTCATAGATTGATTGCTTGTGTCCAATCATAATAAAGACCTCATCACATACAAAACCATTACAAAAAACTGAAGCAGGTGAAGGAAGGTAAAATAAAGACAAAAAACCCATAAAAGGGAAAGCAGATAATGTCAAGAGCTGGTTCAAAGATCAACAAGTAAAGCAATTAAGCAGAACACATGAGAGTACCTTGGCACCCACAACTCCAGGTGTGTTTAGAAAGAGATGGTCTTGGAAGCCTTGTGTTTAACATGACATGTCTCTTAACATTGCCTGCCACAATTATCACTAGTTGTATATCTTCTCCAACAGTCATAATGCCACAGCCCAACCCCTAGCCCACCGATTTTTCTGATAATCTAATGAATAATTTAACAGTAAGAAAATACATGGTAAAATCAGCTGCAAAAAGAGATTCATACAACCACCCCTCCATTAAGATGATAAATATTGCTGAATGTATGAAATATATAAGATTGGTTTGCTATAACTGAGGTAACGGTATGCACGTAACACAGAAAATGACCTGGTGTCTTTAAAGTCCCTCATTACACAGAGAGCCATCACTTTGCAAATTGGAATGCATGGTATGGGAAGGCGAAGGAAGGGTATCAGACACAGGTGAGCTCTCAAAACAGTTCCTTCTCACATACAGAGCTAATTCATTGGGAAAAGCTGATGGATTTCATTTCTGACCACAAAGAGGAACAAGAGTGCTTTCAATGAATACCTGTGGTAGGGAAAAGACTGGGAAGAGAAAGTACAAGAGGCAAAAATGAGACAGAGGGAATAAGGACCACATAAAAAAACCCAACACATTTCTTATTAATTTACAGCCATGGATTTAAATTCTACAACACTGAACAATGTGAAAGAAAGAAAGAAAGAAAGAAAGAAAGAAAGAAAGAAAGAAAGGGAGCCAGACTTGGATAACTATGGAGGAGGGGGGCATAATGATTGTCAAATGAAGTAGGCTATTTAAAACAATTGTATATACAAAATACCGAAGGAACTGTTGGAAGCGCATACTACCCAGCTGTCTCCAGGATTCTTTGTGAATGGTTTAGAAAGAAAAATAAACCCAAAAAACATGAAATGGGGTGAAAGACAAAATATAAATACATTTCCATTCTTGATCTTGAGTACACATACTATGCATCATCATTTATCCATCTTGTAGAATGATGTCTTAATCAACAAAATAGCTTAGGGCTATAAAAGGAAACAAATAAACAGGAAGATTGCTGCCAAACAAAAGCAGCAAACCCCTTTATAAAAGAACACATGATTAAGCACATGCCAAAAAAAAAAAAATCAGTGTGCACATTTTTCAAAGTATTTGAAATTCAGGAGTTTATTATTTTAATTACAGGAGTTCCCACCCACACATTTTTTTAATTGGAACTAAGGGCTTGTCTATACTTAAATGCTATAATTGTACTGCTGCTGGAGGGCTTAAGCATAGCTACTACCTATGCTGATAGAACGAAGTCTCCTATTGGCACAGGGTAATCCCACCTCTCCAAGAGACCACTGCTAGGTTGATGGAAGAATTCTCCCATCAACCTAGTGCTGAATACATGGGGATTTAGATCAGCTTAATTACTCCACTCAGAGATGTAGATTTTGTGTACCTCTATGCAATGTCATTATGCAGACAATAGGGGTCAACTGCAGCTCTGCATCACCTGCACAAAATATCATTAGCTGTTGCTTAGCACCCATTGGCAGCTAAGCTCCCCTCCTTACCCTTCCCCAATGCCTCCCAGTGGCCCCACCAATCAACTCACCCTCCTCATGCCTGCCACCCACCATGAATGATCAGTTCCATGGCACGAAGACAACAAGTGGGAGAGGCTAAGGGTCAGGGAAGAACTGAGCAGGAAGAGGCAAGGCAGGGCCATGGAAAGAAGTGAAGTGAGGACTAGGGATGTTAGCAAGTAGTCGACTGGAGTATCAATTACTCTATGAGAAGCATCAAGGGAGGTGAAGACAGGTGCTAGGGGGAGCCAGCTTAAAAGCCGGTTCCCCCCAGCACCATCTCCGTGGTGCCACTCTATCAGAGGCAGCAGGGGGAGGAAGAGGAGACTATGGGAGGCTGACGCCAAGCAGCCCCTGGCTGTGACCAGCCCGGGCCACTGTAAACAGAGGCTGCTCCAGCAGCAGCCTCTGTTCATGGTGGACAGGCTTGTCCACTGCGAACAGGAGGTGCACGAGCTGGGACCGAACAGTTCTGGCTCGCGCTGGACTGGGATGCTGCACCTCTGCATTTTAAAATGTAGGATGGCTCTTACTACATTTAAAATGCAGAGTTGCAGTGTGGGTTGCTCCCGGAGCTGGCACAAGCTGGGACTACTCAGTTCCAGCTTGAGCCATCTCTTGGAGATGCCCCTGCTGCGGCTCTGCAGAGTGATCCTATCAACGAATTGTGTAGTCGATATACAATTTGTATCGATTACACGATTACTTAGATAACCATAATTTAACATCCTTAGTGGGGACAAGGCTTGGGGCTGAGCAGGGCTTGAGCAATCCCCTGGAAAAGCTGGTGCCTGTGATGGTGACTTAATTGTCTAGTGTAGACTAGGCTTGAATGGTAGAAAAGAGTACAACATTATTTGAAATTACCCTTTTGATTAAGAGTAGAAATTCCTGCATAAATATTCCACTTAAGTCCTTTTTTTAAAAACAAAAAAACAAAAAAAAGTCATCGCTGTCACCTGTTAATTAATAAAAGGGAATTTTATTTTTTATGGATGAAACTCGCATAACACAAGAGAAAAGGCAGAAGTCTCCAAATGCAACAGAACCTCAAGATCCCACTGTCCACAGTATTGGCAGGTATTCTGGGACGTAGAACACCTATGCACAGACCAACAGGAAGATAGGGGTGGGTCTGATGAAGGCTGGAAATGGTGACTATGGGGCTACAATTACACACATTCAGTGGCAACAATTGCCCCCTCATGGGGTGCATACAAATTGCAATGTCTATTTCAGCTAGATGTTCTATCCACATCTTAGCCACAAAATGACGGAAATGGGTTTAATCTCCATATCTCCTGTGTGTGTGTTTCTTTGACAATGTCTATCCCTTAAGAGCAGTCCCGTGGCACCTTAAAGACTAACAAATTTATTTGGGCATAAGATTTCATGGGTTGGAGCTCACTTTGTCTTCATGCATCTGATGAAGTAGACTCTAGCCAATGAAAGCTTAATATACAAATAAATGTGTTAGTCTTTAAAATGCTAAGACTCCTCTTTGTTTTTTCTGAAACAGACTAACACAGCTACCCCTCAAACTTGTCCTCAAAGAGCTTGTGGAGCATCTGTGTCATGCATTTGTAACCTACAGGCTGCAGAAAAGTCTGGGTGGGGAATGGGCGGGAAAGTCACAACCATACCCCTCTCTTTATGGGTGAATGGAAGGGGGTCCATAACAACAAAACAGGTTGTCCTAAAACTTCTGTTGTAAAATGGGTTCATGGTACGAAAAAAAAAAAGTTTAGAACTACTGATCAATGGAAGTTTCAAAGAATGCCACATGAGATTTATGTCACATACTACCTTTAGAGGCTAGAAGAAGAGTTTAGCTATGCCCCTTTCTGCCTACAAGTTTGACTCGGGGCTTTTGGATCTAAAAGCATGGGTCTGTATTGTTTGAGCCATTAGCGTGGAGTAAGCAATATACTCAAACTTCTCTGAGGCCTAGCCACTAGAGGATGTCAGAACCCACTGAATTAGTCTGAGTTACATAAGAACACTAGACCCAACATTAAAAACACACAGGTTTATATGTGTTTATCTTGCTTTTAGGTCTAAAATAATTCTTCATCGTCCCGTTTTTAACTGGTAACAGTAAGATTATTTGATTGCTATTTCTAATACCCACAGTGACTAATTCTTATACTGTGCAACATTTTTAAGTATTTAAATATTTACATTATATGCCTATTTTACACACACACACCCACACACACCCACACCAACCCTACCTTTTAACTGTGGACAGAAACTTGTGTATAGGCAACTTATTGTTATCAATTCATTCTTTTCAATATAATCAGTTCCTCAGGAGATCACTTCCAATACACTTTTCGTCATATTTCAGCCAATTTAAAATTTTCCCATTGATCTTATGGAAAGGATTGGACTCACAGACCACAACTCAGTATTGACCTATGGAGGTGCACTCCCATCTCTTCACACATGGCTGTATTTAGGGCCTAAATGTTTTTATTTCTAAAATTTAACAGTCCAGTCTCTCTCCTCTTGCCTCCATTATTCAAACGACTGAAAGCCAGAGTAATTTTTGTTGCTCTCTAGGGCAGTTTCCACTTATAGCAACTTGCATAAAGAAAGGTCCTGTTGCTAAAGTACTCAACTTGGACTACGCAGATATGGATTAAATTCACAGCCCTGTCAGACTGTGTGCGAGATCCTGGGTGACCCACTTAATCTCCGTGCCTCTGTTTTCACAACTTTAAAATGGAGAAAGTAGAACTTCCTCACTTCACCAAGGTGTTTTAAGGATAAATTCATCAACATTAGTGAGCTGTTTAAACACAATAGTGCAGCCTCCATCACAAATGCATAGTAAATAAGACCTTCCAAAATTGCAAACAGCATGCAAGGAATAGTCTTCACTAACACATCAACCACTAACAAAATAATTTCAAACAATTTAAATTTCAAGCAATAATATCCATTTTATTCCTTCTGCCACACATTAATGCTCCTAAAGATTTTCCTTTTCTGTATTATTCTCTCTCCCATAATTTAGACCCCAATCCAGGACATCATGCTAGATCATGCTTCACTTGATGCACACAACTAGTACATCAAATTCAAAAGACCAATTTGTACTTAAAGATAAACATGTATTTAAGTGTTCTATTGGATCGGGGCTCTGACCATTCTTGGGGGATGTAGCCTATAAAGTGTGGCTGGAAAAAAAAAGTCTACATCATGGATGTACAGTGTATTTAGAGACCATTTTAAAACACCTGTTTTAAAGAAACCACAACTCTCTTGATAAGGACTTCACTTAATTCCCCAGGAAGGCTCACACAAAGACAACTGCATTTCCCCCCCAGTACTTTTATATCCTTATTTTTGAGTTGAGTATTTTCCAGGATGTGATTAGGAAATCCCCACCCGCACCATACTACACAATCATACAGGTGTATTACAAAATACATTTTCCCTCTGAGGCATCAGCATAGGCCACTGCTGAAGGCAACATACTGTGCTTGATGGACCAATGGACTGATGTGGGTTGACAAATCCTAGGTTGTCAGCATCTTGTGTGTGTTAGATTATAGACCATCATTTCTCCTTTGCATGGAAGTGCTAGCTTATAAAAAACAGTGAGAGGGAAAATGTTACAGGTGATTGTCTGCAACAACACAGGTAGATGCCACAGAATTTGAAGTAAATTCTCCACAGGGTAAGTTCTATACCCGCAGAGACTAAAAATCAAAAACATATGGTGATCCCATAGCTTAAATGCAAGGATTTTGAAGATCTTGAGAAACATGGCGTCAGAGGCCAGGCCTTCCCCATGATCAAATATGGCACTGATCTTGTCATACACACTTAGGTACATCACCATGACTAAAATCTCTGATTTCAACACACTGGTGAGTGGGAAGTAATAAATGATTTGCATCCTGCGCTGCACCCTGTCACTGACTACACTGGTTGTGACAGGCCTATACAATTTAGGATACTCAGCACAAGGCTCTTTTAAAAAATAAATTATATATATGCACTCAGTGCTTTTTTTGTGACGGTACTGCCTGGTACGCAGCACCGGCACCTCCAGACACAGTACCAGCACCTCCAGTCAGAGCTCAACAATTTATCCTGGAGTACCGGTATCCTTCCCTTCCCCCCCCCCAAAAAAAAAGCACTGTATGTACTAACAACAGTTCTCAAGGAAACATAGGTGCTAGCAGTAAAGGTGCTGCTGCACTCCCAGGCTTGAAATGGTTTCCACGATATACAGGGTTTATGGTTTGGTTCAATGGCTCTCAGCACCCCCACTGTACAAATTGGTCTTGGGCCTCTCCAAAGAAATACTAAACAAACACTATCTGCATTAAAATAAACTGCCTAAAATCCCCCAAAGAGGACTAAGTCTCTCTTCATTTTTTCAACCCTTTTGAATTACAGCAAGTGCTGTGCAGAGCAGGAGACTTGTTTAAATCATGCTTCAACTGCTGTTAAGGTTCTGTAGTTGGTATCCACGGATGATCAAGTGGTATATGTGGGCGAGGGAAGAACCCAATCACCCCAGAAGAGCAGCACCTGCCTAGGTTTGCCAATTGTGGTTGGACATTTTCCAGGAGATTCCATTACGTGACAATCTTTAATTAAAATTTCCTGGCGACCAATCCAGGAGGGTTGGCAGCCCTACTTATGACGTACCCGGATTTTAGAGGAATAATTGAGAAGAAGTTACTAATATAAGAGCCTTCTGCACCAGGTTAAATCATCAAAACTCAAAAGGATAAAGAATTAACTTAAAAGCACTCGATACTGTCACAAATTTCAAGCCAATGGATCCAAGCCATCTTGCACTTTGTACACAAACACCAAATACAGTAATTAAATACGACACAGTACATTTCAATATTTCCTTGGGCATAAGATGCAAATAAATACAACACAAAACAGATACACCATTGAGCCAACCTCCTTTTTTTTGCCTTCCCACCATAACAATCTGTGTACAGTATACAGCAGGTGGCCAATTTGTTTTTACAGCCTTTAAGCTCCAAGCACTGCTTAATATGGGCTGAGCCTTTGATCACAAAATAAAAAGAAAGACAGAGAAATTATTGTTGCCCACGGGTCAGAGTGCATTTACCAATTTATAATATACCCTCCTTCCTCTCAGAAGTTACCATCTTTAAATGCACGCAATTGGCAAGAATGACTTTACTGAACAAACTGAAATCAAAACATCCACAATTTACAGAGAAAACGCTCAGCTGGCCTCTCCCACAGTTAGAGGAGATGCCTCAATGTATAAATCTGGAGGAAAAGCTAGCTCTTCTTCCCTTCTAAAAATCCAGGGCCAGATCCTCAGTGTATCTTCAACAAAGCTACACCAGATTATGTCATCTGAGGATCTGGGAAGACCACAGGCCCTTACTCTTACCCACACACTGTAATCTTGTTTGAAAGGCAGAGAGAAAGAGACTCTTTGCACAAGGAGTCAGAAATTGCTCTATATGTTCAGCACCAGTGCAAAAATGCATTAGCATTTAGCAGCAGGAGCTCGGGACCACTGGCGCCAGGGGAATAATAGCATGCATTGATGCTAAGTTTTTATTAGAACTTGTGTGCACTTATCTACACCACACCGATTTCTAACATGCTCATATCTGTGAATGCATAAAAGATGACATATTGTTTTCTTAAGAGGCATTGTTCCACACTTCTGCTGCGAAAGTATGAGAGGTTTGGCTGATGGACTACTCAAAAAAACAAAACCACACGGCTCCCGATCTCAGGCAAACAAGAGTTTCAGTCTAAAACATGAAATGGAAATTTTGACAACTGGTGTATTGAAGACGGAACTTTATAGATTGATAATTATATGCCACAATATAAAAAGGGCCTTTTTCTCCTGCAAATGCCATTTGCCTTAGAAACAGACTCTTATTTTTTAAAGAAGATAATAAAACTGACATAATAAAACAAAATGCTTACAAATTAAACCAAAGGTGTTTTTTTTTTAATTCAAACATAGATTGGTAAAGGAAAAATCATTTAAATCATTTCCTTAGTAATACAAGTAATATTTAAATAGATTTAATAGTGCTGCTCCAAGCCAATGAATTATGAGTTTAAAACCTATTAAAATGTAATGTTTTTTTCCTGAGCTGAGGGGAGAGAGATTTAAATCCACTGAATTTTAATATTTCAGCTTGAGCTGCAGGAGGTAGAGAAAGTCCAAATGAACTATTCCATCAGCACCATTCAAGCATGAACATTTTAATCAGTTTTACTTCCTTGGAGTTCTCTAACACAGTTTACGCTGTCATTCTGAAAGCACTTAACACAGAGAGTGAAAAACCACCAAGGCTTGTTATTGCCTTCACAATTGATGGCAAATAATTTTGCAGACTTCCTATCATTAAAATGTCACTGCTAAAAATGGAGGTTCAGCATATCTTGTGCTAAACTGCTTTTTCTTTGAACACCATCACATACCTGTCTTAAGTTTTTGGTACATTTTTCTCTCTCTCTGTAATAAACAGGCATATGAACGGTAGCCTCCATTTCTGCCTTACTACCTATGAGCAGCTGAACATATATACAATTTTAAATATGCATATTAAAAGAAACCCAAACAGGAAAAAAATAATTACTCTGATTACCCATTAGTTGCTTTTGCCTTTATTAAAATGTAACCACATTCACACAGCATGTTCTGATTATACAAAACAATGGATAAAATATTTTAAGGAAGTCAGATGACTGTTTAATAATACAGGAGATGAACACATTATTCCTAATTAGATCATATTACTGATTTAAGACTACAATGTGTATTGTTCCAACAGTATGATCTTGCCATATTTAACGTAAAAAAACCCAACAGTGACACATGACAAGATCAACTGGAAACTTAATATTCCTTATCCCAGCAGGATGAACTTGGAAGGGTTCAAATTGTTCAAGAGAACTGACTCAAAATAAGATCTCTAATCAGCAGTATAGACTATTGCAAACATCGGTTACAAAGTCTGCATTCATTAGTTTTTAAAATACTTCGGCATATGCAGGATATCTAGGTACTTTGTCCTCCCCACTCCAGCCTTCAATTTCTTAAAAAAAAAATAATAATAATTTAACTTGTTTCAATCTGTCAACAGTTTTAAACTGAACATGACCTGTGAAAGAAGTCATTATAACCATGTTTCATTCCATTAAACACAACTAGTTTATTGTCAAGAGAACAAGCAGTCTCTCCAGGTTCCAGGCTCACTTCAGTATTTTGCATTTAAACTGCATGGATCAGTGGTTTGGTTCATTTACCAATGAAGATAGCATAATACTGCAAAGTTAAAAAGGTGCTTCATCAGATTTCATTAAATCTGAGTACATTTGTGTAAAATATATACCTGAGACTCAAAAAAGAGAAACACAGATAATTTGTGTATGCTCATTTTCTCTTGTGCCATCTTTAACTCTCATAGGATCCAGTTCTGAAATCCTAAATCACTGTCCACTGTTGCAACCAAAAAATGGTTTTTGCTTTGGGCTCTCATTCTACAGTAAGCATCTACAGGGCCCTCAGTATAAATAAACTTGTGTTATCCACAATTATATTTTAAAAGCTCTAAGCCCAGCACAACTTCAGCTCAGAACTAACTGGTTATTAAGAGATAATTTAGAAAAAAGTAAAACAGCAACTGAGTAGTGAATCCTTTTAATTACACCACAATGTAACAACAGGAACTCCAGCAGGTGTAGCAAACAGTAAACCAACATAAGACAGAGCGTAATTAGAGTTTTTTTTTTTAAAGACCAAATATGTTCTAATTATGTTCTTTGCTTTTTTATTTATATGCATTTTAAGCGTGCCAGAGTTTTTCTAGGGCTAGCACTACAGCTCAAATTTTGCTTTTATCTTCTGTTCAAATATACCCAGAGAGATTTATTCATGGGTATCCATACAACTAACAGTTATGCTGCTTTGATAATTTGCTATCCTACGGAATCAGTTTTCCTAATAAATTGTCTAAAGATTATACCAGATTACTTTTTACATAATATGAACAAACAAGAATTTTTCACTAAATAATACTGCATATGTTTATCAAAAACTATAAGCGATCCACATAAAATATCCCCATGTTTCCAAATCAGAAGAGTGTACAAAAGAAATACAGCACGTACAAATTATTTTTTGTGAGGAAGGTAAAAGGAGAGTTATTTTCACGCCACAAATTACAGCCTTTATGAAATCTGGGTTACGTAGAATTTCAAAATCAATCCATCAGTTTGAAAAAAGTAGTATCAGAGAGCCTTGGACAAAATAGGAAATTGAGTTCTATCCTTTAGAAAAGAAGAGGCCCAAACTCTTGAATAAGCATTCAGTCCATTTGTTCATTTTAGTTTGTATGTTTTATTGGTTCATGGAAAGCAAGATAAACTTTAAATAAGCAAAATCTGCAACATCTGTAATAATGCCACAAATTCTACATTAATACCTGACTTTCTAGTAGAAAGCTAAACTTATTACAGACTCTTCAATATATGTAATGTTTAGTGGCAACTATTATTTATACATATTTATAAATAAGTATACATATACATGCAAGCACACACACACACACACACACAATGCAATGCATACAGGCATATAGCATATACACATATATCTTTTTAAAAAAACCCAACCTTTCACAACTTACTTTATGCAAAGAATGTTAATAGAAGGCAGTGTTTTGGTTAGGTAATGAAAACTAATTGGGAAATTATTCATCTCCCACTCTCCCCACTGGAGCGTAAAAGACGTACAACAAATGTTATTCATGATTCTACACGACTCGCTCTGATTCATCCCCTTCTTTCCAAGGGGCACTTCAGAGGAAATAAAGGTTACTCTTTTCCATTTATATCTTCTAATTGACTACCAGTATATTCTTATGGTAGGAGGGATCCAAAAACAGAGTTAGAAACGGTCTATTAAAAACAAGCTACAATCAGACAACTACTCTACACTACCGTCAGCAATGATCAGAGAGTCCCGATTTCCTTGTTAAAAGACAGAGGCATAATTGAAGCAATATCTTCACTTCAGATTGATTATTCGGCGACCCTTATCCACATCTTCACTCAGCAATTTGAATTTTAATGAAAGTAAATGGAATAATTAGCATTTCAAAGTGTGTTTGATACACTGAATAAAAAAGGAAAGACTTATGTATAATCTATACACAAAAGAAAAAGCATTTTGGAGGTGGTAGAATAAGGAAAGTACAGTTGTAGTGTACTCATTAGAACAGCTTAAAGAACTACTTCCACCAGCTGCATATTTATAGATGTGAGTGTTCTATTAAGCTATGATTTCTTGCCTTTATTTTATGTAATGTGAACAGCTAATATTTCATTGTTTTTGCTTTTCCTCTTGATTCATAAGATGTAAACATGATGGCTACCCAAACCCATACAATCTCACAGGACTTCTACACTATGTTAATACTGTTTCCAAAAAAGTTTTCAGAAGAGGGGCCCTGTATTTGTGTTAAACAAATGGGAGCATGATACCTATCACTTCCTTTGAGAATTGTAATTTAATATTAGACTGGGAGAGGAGAAGGGATTTTTTTTATTTTAAAAAATGAGTTAGAAAACAGATATACTTGGCTTTGATGTGTAGGGGTGGGGCAGAGGCCTCATTCAGTAGCAGTGCAAATCAAATGCTACCTATAAGGTAGTATTAGAGGCAGACTGAACAGCACTAAACAAATGAAAAGAAGTTTTACTTTAAAAAAAAAAGTAAAAATAACAAGAAAGAAAAAAGGCAATTCCCAGAGGGAAGCGTAAAGCAGTTACACTAGTCACCTTATGGGCACAGTTCAATCAGAAGTTTTTATATAGCAATCAGTTTTTATGCAGATTAAGTCAGACTTCCTAACTTTACTGCTGTCCACAACTTTTGCTTAGTTGATGGAGCAAATTTTTATTTTTATTTCTTAAATAAAGAAAAAAAAGAGCTAATTACAAATACTATTAGAGCTAAAATGGAAAGACCACATACCCCAATGATTGCGTTCAGTTCTGCCATGGTCACTTGCTTGGCACGTTCCACAGCCTGCACCACTTGTTGCTGGTGCTATAAATGAAGATCAGAAACAGAATAAAATTATTTGCTTTCTAGTCAATTAAGCACAGATTTTCTTTTTTTCTTCCCCCCTTTATTTTATTTTTTTTAATTCTTCAACAGCATGCAGGGCTTGAAATAATGGATCTGTGAGTAGACTGTAAAAAGCTGTGTGAATGTGTGAAAGGAGAGAGAGGGGAAAATTTGATCCAAGTAACTGCCTGCCTAAAAATAAACACTACAGCCCCTCCTTTCCCAAAGTGAAGTGCTCCAAGACTGACTTTTTTTTTTTAATTGATCAGGGCAGTGGGTGGTTCTGTCAATAATATGTTTCATCCTAAAACCCAGAACCTTTTCATCACAAACAGAATACTGTTAAATAAAATTATATGTGCTGAAAAGGAAAGGAATGCATTTCCGTAGCCACACTGCTTCCTCGGCCCGGGAAACGGAGATTCCCCTTTGTGGTATGGTCCAGAGCAGTTCAACCGTGGTAAGGAAATTCAAAATTCCATTCTCACTTCTGTCAAAAATATGAATGTTGATTATTTCAATCCCTAAAAACGTAAGTTTTAATAGTTTAAACAATTCCATCAAAAACATGGTCTAATTAACCCCACAGTTTATAAGCTTCAGCAGTTCTGTTATCATGCTTTAGGTGATGCTATACTTCTGTTATCAGTTAGGGTGGCTACATTCTGAAAGTTTTAAGGAATATTTAATTGAAAACATTGACTTAAAACAGAATCAGGTGCCAATCTTGCAATCAGATCCATATCTGAGGACCTGAACCTATCTGGAGTTGCACTGTGTTGATGAGATTGCAGAAATGGGAAGTAAATTTGTGTCATGTTTTTTGTATATCACACTAGAAAACACACTTTGAAGATTATGGTTTCCACAGTACAGGCTAACTGTTGACAGCTCTTTGTTGGCACTGAAGAGGGGAGTGCATTGTTCTCTGATATACAGCCAGAGGCTGAACTGAAGATAGTACAGACAAGACCTCACATCGCAAGGATGCACCAAGTATAATGGGGTCTTCACGCTGTAGTGGAACAGGAGACTGAGAGGTCGGCTCTGAACTCTCTTTCAAAACTATGACTCGTATTTCACGCTGTGCAGTCGGGCTTAACACAATGTGGGAAATGGGGTTTGTCAGGCTTCTATTAGGTGTCATGATGTTTAGGACCAGTCTGCATACCTAAGATATGCAAGCTATGGACAGCCAGAGAACAGCATACTCCAGCTACTTCCCATCATCCCTCTTTTTCCTCCAAACATGTTCCTATATTAGGGCTGGGAGAAACAGTTGCTTCAGGAGCCAAATATACCAGCTAAGAGTGCCCCATCACAAGCAGCAATTCTCAGTTGGCCAGATCCAGATGTTTGTCTACCCCTTTGTATCAGACAGCTATGCACAGAGGCTGGAATGCAGGAATATCTGGCTGTATGCCTCTGGGTACAGCTGTCTGAAATGTTTAAAAAATGTCAATGCAGTTAAGTTTATATGTACACATTTTTAAGAAAAATATTTCTATTCTTATTTTTAGCAAGTTCACATCCTCTCCCCAACCTAACCAGCTCTCACTTGTATGAAGAAAGAATACTATGGGCAGTGATAGAAAGGATCTTTACAATGGGGATGCAGCGCAGAATTAAGGTGGGAGTGGGGGTAGAGCCTGCATAAATCCCATTTAAACAAAGGGGACTTAAATAGGGGCTTAAAAACAACCCCCAGAGAGCTCCCTCCACACAGGGGAAGCAAAATGTCAGAATACAAAACATTATGCTACTTAAAGGAAAGAGTTACAAGGAGGAGCTCTGACAACTGTGGGAAGACACTATCAGTTACAGCAGCCCTTCCCTAAGCTGTGCCAGGGGCCACGTTACCCTTCAGATAAGCCCAGAAATTTGAAAGGTACAAGGGGACTTTATGCCATTTTGGCTTCCCTGTTCCTCTCCTAGGATGCCTTTTCCACACTGATGCAGGAAACAGACTCTCTCTCTCTCTCTCTCGAGGGGGGCGCCGGGAGGGAGGGGAGATGGGGGGCGGGGCGGGTGTGTGTGCGCGCACGCGCACACGTCCTTTTTTTAAAGTATGTTAATTTTAACCCTAAGTTTCAAAAGTTTTGGATCTGTGAATATTCATTTGCTTGAAGTGGTGCTGAATTTCTTTTCACTCTGCCAGGTTAGTTAGAATACAATAATTTGGAGGTAACAATTATTTCTAAAGCACTGAAAAATTATAGGAAAAACCCCACAAGATTTCCAGTGCAGCTCCGGGAAGAGCTACCAGATCAAAATTCTCTACATCAACCCTATAGTAAAGGACATGCAAGTACTAGTGTTAGGGCATGGAAAACTTAACAGTTAAAAAGAGGCTTTTAAAATATCTATCAAGAGTTGTCTAAGAAGCACTGAAGTTGCTATACTAAGAGCTCTGGTCTTCAACTAAATTTTGCAAAAGCAAGTCAATCCTACAACTTACATTACAAATGATCTCCCTCACCATGGGAGAATTCCACCTTTATGAACAACCTGGGACAAATACTGCTCTGTTCCCTGAGAAAATTCTTAAATATCAATAGTGATGAGGAGAAAAATCTCATTTTGTCCACACTCCAAAAATCTCACTTTAAATTCTCTTTAGTTTTACTAACTCTCCTCTATATGAGATTTAACAGAGAAGTAAAGTATCAGAACATGTAACTGATAATTCTACTCTATCAGGTCCAGACCCAAACCCCATTTAAGTCCAAGGGTACCTTTCCATTGACTTTAGTGGCTTTGGGATCAGGCCCATAGCAAGGAGAAAAGGTGTGAGCCTAGTAACGCTGAGCTCTTCATTAAATAAAGGAAGGACAATTACAATTATCCTATTGCTAGCTTCTTAAACATCTAGATTTCACTGACATTCCATGCAAACAAACCAAAATTCACAATGGACACTGTCACTAATGCCCAAATTCTACAAATGGATCTGGACAGACAGACTCCTGCACCTGCACAAAGCATCATTAATGGTTTCCCCATGCTAGCACTCCTTGCAGGATTCAAACCAAAAAGCCACTCTTCATCGAGATATCCATGCAAACAAATGTACACAATCCCTAGGATAGCCGGTTTAGACTGTAACTTTAAAAACAACAGAGTAGTCCTGTGGCTATTTAGAGACTAATCAAAATTTACAGAATCATGAGCTTTCCTGTACAAAACCCACTTCATCATATGAACTGCAGCGGAGCTAATACAAACCAAGATATATACAAAAAAGCAGAAGTAGTACTTGTCAATTGTAGGACCCCTATTAATGAGGTTAATTAAGTGGGCTGGATGTGTCACATACATATATTATTAGCCTCATTAACAGAAGTCCTGCAATTGACAGACACTTCTTCTGCTGTTATATATATCTTGGTTTCTGTTCGTTCCAGTGATGATGAAGTGGATTTTGCCAATGAAAGCTCATGATTCTGTATATTTTGGTTCATCTCTAAGGTGCCACAGGACTACACATTTATATATACACACACAGACACAGTATAAAATCATCTAGTATTATATAAAAATCTAAGACACAATGGTCTATCTTATTTTTAATCTCTGATGGCTGAAATGAATATATTAATTTTAAGAAGTTTCCCACAGAACTTCATTCAAAAGAAAAACCAGTGCTGTACTAGCATCTCCAGTCACATTTAACCAATATATGTGTCAAGTGCAATGGGAAGTTTAAGTCTGCCAGTATCAGAATATCAAATTAACTGATCATGTGCTAGCAATTTCTTGTATTTATCTAGACAGTTACATGAACCCCTGACCATTTCAAACACATTTAAAAATTTTATCTTCATATCACCCTGGTGATTCAGGGAAAGATTATTATCCCCATTGTACAGATGATGACTTGAGCCACACAGATTAGTTATGTTGGCAAGGGTCATACAAGTGAGCAGAGTACTAATTACCGACTTTTGATTACCTGAATATTCAAAAAGGCTAAATTATTATTTTTCTTGCACCTCTGATACTGGATAATACAGCAAAACTGACTGAAGCCCCAAACCCAGAGACTTCTCAGCAATCTTGATTACATATTTTATTACCAGGTGAAATCCAAATAATACTGTACAGACAGATTAAAATTGTACTAAATACAGTACACACAGTGGTGACATACTTGTCAGCACTTAACAGCGCTGCAGTAGAGCAACACCACCGTATCACTTCAGTGACGACATTACCTACGCCAACAGGTGTACTGTAATTAACTCACCTCCCCAAGAGGTGGTACCTAGACTGGCAGAAGAATTCTCCCATTGGCTATTGGCACTAAGAGTTAGATCAGTTTAACTGCATCACTGGGGGCACAGGGGAGGAAGAACTTTTCACATTCCTGACAAACATAGTTATACTAGGACATTAGGTCAATACAGACCAGATCTTATACAGGCTTGGATAAAAATATATGGGTTTTTTTGGTAAATAAAGGACATGGTATTTTGTTATTTAAACTAGATTTTATTTAAATTGGAGTTCTAGTTAAATTAAATACAGGATTTTAGAAATAAAACTGCTGAAAACTAAATTTAAAGCTGACAGCCCATGTTAAAACTAGGGCTGTCAATTAAATGCAGTTAACGCCTGCAATTAACTGAAAACAAAATTAACATGTTAATTTATTTAACAAGTTAATTGCATACCTGCGGGTGGGGAGGGAGGCATGGAGGGGGAGTTGAAGCCCCAGCCTGGCGCTTTACAGAGGTGATGGAGAGGGGGGCGCTAAGGCACTGAGCACAGCTGCAGCCCACAGCCTATTTGAAAATACAGAACCCCCCCCAAAATATTTAATAATTGGTAGTCTGGCAGCGCAATTAAAAAATTAATCATAAGTAATCACTGTTTAAATGGCTTGACAGCCCTAGTTAAAACTAAGTCAAACTTATTATCCACTATTAAATAGAACAAATATTAAAAAAATACATGTTTACTGCCAAGTTTTAAAGAAAGTCAGACCACTGAACTGGTGGAAATCACTGGCTAAGCACCTCAAACTACAATTTGTTGTTTTGCTAAACCAGCTTTTGATGACAGAAGCCTCTTCTGTGAGTACAGAGAGAATATTTTCTTTATTTCAGTTCAATGACTGGTTCATTCAATATTAAGAAACCAACTGGTTTCTGAAAAAGCAGGACAGACTGTTTTCCTCTTCCAATCTATATAGAAAAACTGGGTCTGAGAGGATGAGATTTATTAGTTCCAAAATATTATCGGATATGGAGACAGGAAACAATCTGTTCAATTCACTAACAATACATAATACTTCCTTCAGTAATCAGGAATTTTTAAATGCACAACAGGTTTTGATAAACATTTTGAGAAATGATTTTGCTTGCACATCCCATAGTTTGAAAGTTTTATTTAATATAGTTCAAAAAATTGTTGTTGTGCATTTGTCATTGAATTTTAATTTTCCATACAAATAAAGCTGGAAAAAAATCATAAATAAGAAATGCATCATTCACCATTTTCTAAACTCAAAAAATGTAAAAATTAGAATAAATAGAAAGCTACATAATTACTTAAACGTACATAGATACAGCCTGGTCTCCTTGTTTGGAAAAGCATATCATGAAGGCTCTATTTAGTTTCAAATCAACATATTTTAACAATCAATCATTAAATTAACCATTTAAAAACAATTTTAACTAAAAAATCCTATCTTTAAGAAAAAATTAGAAATGCAAAACAATGAAAATTATTTATTTAAATCAAAGTTTCCTTCTTGTAAAACCAGTGACTTAAGTCACTTTGATTAAAATCATTTGTTACTTCTACAATGCATCATTATCAAGAGGTGTGGCAATTGTGGCCATAATCTCTTACATCAAACTGAGTTATTGCAATCCATTGATTCCTTAAAAAGCTAACAAGCAATAAGACAAATTAACCCGGTGCTGAGAGGAGGTAATAACCACTGCATTTTGTTCATTTTCTCATCAGTGAAACACAATACTAAAATGACTAGTCACATTTTAAGCTACTATCACACAATGATATTGTGAGCAAAATACAGAAACAACATAAACACTATATATTTCACTGCTGTATTAACTGAGATCATGAAAACCAGGATTTCATGAATACGATTTGTTAAAGAATAGATGTAGCAGTTTTGAGTGATTTACTAATTTGGTTTATTATCTATGAGTGGAAACATAGCGTGATCTTAAAAGATATTAGTATTAAGTAGAGGCTATGCAGTTATTAGAATTTTACCACTTCAGCATAAAGACCTTATTTTGATCATCAGTGGCACTTCAGACAGATGTTTTGTTACTCCTATTAGAGGCACTAAAATTACATATGCTTACACTTGCCCTCAAGCAAGATGAATTGTGAAAATGCATGTGAAGTTCCAATTTTTTTTAATCTCTTAATTTCCTTTTTAGCCTGTAGAGCTTTGACACTACAGAACATGCACACATGTATACCACCTGATAAATGTGAAAGAATGAGATGTGAGCAGGTGAAGAAGTAATTATGGGCCAAGATTTTATGAAGCAGAGGCAATTGGCAGATACCAATATAGAAACCATGAAAGATTCAATTTGCAGATCTGAAAACACTCAACCTTAGGATCCAATCCAAAGCCCAAGGTCTTTCCATGGACCTCAACTGCCTTAGGCACTTAAGCACAGTGTTTCTCAAAACATTCAGTGGACCCGCTCTGGGAAAGCTGCAAGAAGGCCCGCGCCACTTTGGTTACTTAAAGGGTCCTTAGGGAAGTGACGTGGCCATGGTTGCTGGGAAACAGCGAATCAGAGCCAATGGGAGCCGCAAGGCTCTGTGGCTATGGACCCTTTGTTTACCTAAAGTGGTACAGGCCCACTAGCCACTTTTCCAAAGCAGGCCTGCGCAACACTTTGAGAAACACTGACTTAGCAGATAATATTGTATCTATAAGAGAAGTGGGGCAATGTCTGTTTGTAACTTGATCTTTTGGATCATTCAGCTGTCTATCATCTAAGTTCCTTGTAATTAAAATGATTCAGGGAAGTTCAAGAATGTGATTATTTCCCCCAAAGGCTTGTCCCCACTTCAAAGGCCGCAGTGACAGTGCTTCTGTGTAGATGCCAACTACACTGATGGATAATCCACCATAGCAGGAATTCTGTTGACATAGCACAGTCTACATTGGTAATTAGGTCAATATAACTGCATTGTTCAGGGTTGCAGATCTTCCATACCCTGGAGTGACACAGTTATACTGACGTAAGTTACTAGTGAAGATTACCTTGATCAGGCATTTAAAAATTGCTTCTCCAGCCAGGAGCTACTCTACACTACATAGATCAATGTAAGCTATCTGGTGTAGACCTAGTTATAATATGTTTACACTTAATTTTGTTTCTCATCGTCCTGTTTACAGCCGTACAGAAACACCATCTCCCCACGCAGTGTTGAGCCATTATCGATGTACTGAAGTCAATGCAGCAGGATTGTAGACCGGTGGAAGGGGGGGGAAATGCAGCCTGCGGGCTCGATCTGGCCGGCCAAACATTTCTTGCTAACCGGCTATTACCTTCCAGGCTGCTAAAAGTCTGTGGTGCAAGAGGGCACTCAGACAGGCTGCCTTGCAGTGCCCTTGGCCATGCCACTCCCAGAAGTGGCCTGCTGCTGCTAGCAAATGTGTCGCTCGTGGGAGGGGGCAGAGGGTCCCACCTGCTACCTCTAGCTCTGTCCTTACAGCTTACTATGCAGACAATGGTACCTCTGTGTTTTACCTGGAGCAGCTGCCATTACAGCCTCGAGGGGTTTCCCCCTCTACACTTTGGAACATCTGAGCAAGATAAGGAGAAGAAAGAAGAGGAGGATTCAGGATGGCATGTTCAATGAGATCCTGCAAGCCAGTGCTACCACAGACTGTGAACAAAGGGGCGCTAAAGGGTGAATACTGCAGACAGCCTGGAGAAGGCAAGAGCAGACAAGAGACAAACCCAGGAGTTTCACAGGAAGCAAAGATGAAACACCAGCACATAATGGAGATTCTCTGGTAGCAGAAACAGAGGCTACAGACTCCTGTGAACCTAGAAGTTTATCAGTCGTGGGCTTGCCCACATAGTTCCTGCCGAGGTGCATGCCTGCACAGCAGCACTCACCTTCCTGCTGAAGGCGAGTGGTGCGGCAGGCAGCTGCTCCGAGCCGGGGCCAGCTGAGTTGGTGGGGCTACTGGGGGAGGGGACTGAGCCCACACGGTAGGAGGCGAGGTCTGCCCCACCAGCCAGGGCCAGGACCTGCTGCATGGGGGGGAAGGGGAAGAACCTGTTCCAGCAGCTGGGGCTGGGACCTGCCGGGACCTGTAACATGGCTAGGGGGGTTGGGACCTGCTCAAAGGACCAGGACCAGTTCGGTGGGCTAGCTTGAGGGGCCGGTGGCCTGCTTGGAGGGCCAGGGGCCTATTCTGGCAGTAGGGTTGCCAGATGGCCAGTTTTGAACCGGACAGTCCTGTATTTGAGGATTCTGTCACGGAAAAAAATTAAGAAAATACTGGACACATAAAATGTCTGGTATTTTCTAATTAGATAATTTTTATGATGATGATGATGATGATGAGCACTGCTTTTTTTTTTTTTGGTTAAAAAAAAAAAAAAGAAAAAAAAAAGAAGGTGCCAGTACTCCAGGGGCAAGTTGTTGAGCTTGACTGGAGGTGCTGGTACTGCGTACCGGGCAGTACCATCACAAAAAAAGCACTGTTTATGAGTATCAGTACCTAGTTGTGAACTGCCTGGCTGGTAGACACGCTCACGCTGCG
>JANRFK010004149.1:84639656-84655112 GCA_030068395.1 Apalone spinifera
TCGGGGGGGGGTGCGGAACTGGCTGACAGAAAGGAGGGCTGGCCGGGAGGGGAGTGGGAGGAGCAGGGCTGGCCCGGGCGCACGCAGATCCCGGGGTGCTGCCTCTCCCACGCAGAGTCCCGGAGGGGTGCACGGGCGAGTCCGGCCCCAAGAATTCCATCCTGGCTTGGCCCAGACTCCTCCACTCCCCACTGCGTAGCTGCGAACTGCTTGGCTGGTAGACATGCTCACGTAGCGTGAGCGTGTCTACCAGCCAGGAGGTACGCAACTACGTACTGATACTCATGATAGTAATAAAACGTACTTAATTATTTTCTCAATTTGTTTTCCGGACAGGAAGCTCAAATACCGGATTGTTCAGTTCAAAACCGGACACCTGGCAACCCTACACCTTCTCTCTAAAAAGTGGGGCCACTACTTGGGAGAGTCTCTTGGGGAGCAGCGCCACCGGTGGGTGCCACAGTGGCACACATCTGAACAAGTGCACGTGACCTCATTGTTGGTACACAAGACAAAACTCACTCTGCTCATGGATGGAAAATCTTAGCGGTAACACTGCCTGCCAACATTTACAGTCTATAGAGATCCCGGGGTATCACAGCACCTCACTACACTCCCCTGAATATTCTACAAGACATCAGGGACCACATCTCTACCCCTGCCACTTCACACCAGGGGACACTGAGAACCAACACAGCTTCACATGGAGTGATCGTGGCTAAAATGGGCATGAATATTTCTTCCCTTTGTTAAGTTCTATTCCATTAATTTATTAATTTTTTATATATTTGCTTTTAAATTGCATAGACTTTTCTTTCCACGGATTTTGTTACTGAATAAATTCTATTATTTGAAAAATAATTCATCTTAATTGCTTCACAATATTAGCTGCAGAGTGCCTAGCAATTTTGAAAGCACCTACTTTATTATTGTACACTGTGACAACTAATTGGATCAGTGACAGTGTTACAATCAACCATACAGCAAACATAGCAACATTAATAGGTAAATTTATAGTCTTAAATGTACTTGAAGCATTACATAATTCCTAACAAGCCCCAAAACACCAGGCCAAGTAGCGCACAGTATTCCATAATGCATTACTGTGGCTCGCTGCTGAAATGATCTTTCAAAGCCTTTTTGAGCCATACAGCTTCACGTTGAGAGCCTCTAATATACCTTGTGATGGGAGGTACAAGCCCAACACTGGGGAGCTAAGGGTTAAGGAGCAGTTCTGGGCCCAGAAAATGTTGCTGCTCCTGCTGGACAAGCTCAGAGAAGACACTGAGCTCAAAAGAGGGCAATTTTTGGTTTGGGTAGATGGAGCATGAGAGCAGTTGTGTGCTGCAGGCTCCTGTCAAAAGCCTCTCAGGCCCCATGCAGTTGGGCCTGGTCCTCAATCCTAAACCATCACAGGCCTTTCAATCGTGCAGACTGGCAGCAATGAGCCATGACTCCAGAAGTGAACTAGTGACATCATCAGTAACAGACGCCACAGTAGACAATGTCCCAGGAAGCATGCACGGGGGCATCCACCGCCCCCCCAGGCTTCGTTTTTAATTACTACTTCATTGGGCCTTGGGGTGGAATCTGGTGGAGCAGGGTAGTTAGGTTCCCCTAATCCCAAATACCTGATGTTCACCATCAGGAAATGTGAATGCTTATGGCAGAACTGGCTCTGAACCCCAGCCATCAACAGTCCCCCAGAATCACTATTGGAATTTCAATATCACTGATGCTAATCCACCATTGGGGGAAGAGAGAGAGAGTCCGTGCTTGTAGCTCTCTCAACAGTCCTGTAGTCTTAAAGATGGAAGGGTCATGCACCTTCCTGACCAACTAACATCAAAGATGGTAAGGCTTCCTCAGTGATCCAACACAGCTTCTGTAATCATAAAAAAGCCCTTTCTCTTTCTATAGTGCATAGCAAGGTGCTGAGGTGCCAAAATAGGAATATGTGAGCCACCTATCACTTCACCACAGCTAGGGAACCCCATTGCTGGAAATCCAGCCATCCACCATGGCCTGAACATTGCCAAATTCCTGCATAGCCTAAGAGACAATTAATGCCCTCACACTTGTATGACAACTGGTCCCCTCCAGCAGATTTTCCAGCTTCAGAATTATTTCCCAGGGACTGGTAGCTTTCTAGCAATGCATATTTCCACACCTCAATCACCACTTGCTTCTCCACATTCAGTGTAGCTCTCATTCTGGTGTCCTTGCACTGGAAGAATGTTTTAGTTTGGCCCACAGGTCTTAGAACATGGTCTTGTGCATCTCAAAGTATTGCAGCTAGGGATCGTCATCCCATGCTTGCATTATGATGCAATCCCTCTGGTCAGTGCCCATTTCTCAATGCCCAAAGAGGCACTCTACCATCTGCAGGTGCACTATGAATGCCAGCAACAACAATGAATTGGTTCTGTGTCCCACAGCAATCTGTCCTCCACAAAATCATCTTGTTCCTTGCTGATTTTGTTCCCTTCATGGCTCTGCAAGATATCAGAGTATCATGTGTCCTGTGCTTGTAACACTTGACATTAGGGCAGACTTGTGCATACTCCATGCTTCTGTCAAATATGGCCAACAGCAAGGAGGGCAAGGTGGGTTTGTGGGATTTTTTTAAGACAACATTATAGAATTGAGATAGTTACACACCAGGAAGTTGACCTCTTGACCCTAGTCAGACCTGCATGCCAACATTTTGTGAGAAATAGTGCGTTTGAGTGTAAGATCCCTACCTATGGTGCACCACACTATGCACTTGGTAAATAATTGCAGCACAAACAGAAGGAGCCAGATATGCATGCACACAACTAATTTTGGTGGCTCTGTGCCGACTTAACTTATATTGACCAAAGTTTGTCGTGTATACATGGCCTAGAAGGCTAGGAGATACACTGTGGAAGACTAAAATTAAAGATAAGAGTCCTAGCACAAGTCCCCAATTTCTGTTTACGCATCCCACACACAGATTATTCTCCCCTCCAGTAAGAAAGAGGAAACAATGCATCCTTCATGATTCTACCTCCCTCCAGTGTATCACTTAAAATGCATCAGTGCAAGCTTTCAGCAGATTGACTATGGACTCAGGTAACCATGATATATGTGGTGCAGTGGGAGAGAAGAAATCTATGATGAACTGACTAGGGCACCACCACTTATAAACAAACACCAAATCTTACCCCTTTTTCCACATGAGCACATACAAAGCGTCAAATCTAAGACGATCAAAAGGGCGGCAAAAACTCATACAGGGTTTCTTGGTAATATCTATCTTTTTGAAGTCCATTATCCAAGTTTTCAGTTATTGTGTGTGTAAAGGGGAAAACAGAGAAAGGTATCGCTGAATAAACAGGCAAACAATGATTTTTTAGGACTCCAATGGAAAGTTCTAACCCTGCAGCCATAGAAAATAAAGTAATAAAATAATTTTAAAAATGATGAAGGAAGAGCTCTGAATGCAGGACCAAGGCAAAATGTGACTTCATACTGCAATCGCTGGACCTGACCTTTTGCCCAGATCACAGCTTTAATTGCAAACAGTCTCTCGCACCCATCTTTTAAACTTTTGTCAGTTTAGTACTTATTGACCGAAGAGACCAATGGCACTGCCTTGAATCAGAAATAGGTACAATGACAGCTTCTTCCCCCCTTACCCCCACCCCCCCAAAAAGCCAATATACCTCAATCCCCTCTTACTTCTCAACCCCAAGTAACTTCTGAATGGAGCAATTTCCAGATGTAGCATTGACAAAGTAAGTTCAAAGGTTAAACTAATTTTCATATGTAATTCAAGGCAGATTTGAATTCAGGCCCCCAGTGGCAATAGAAAAGAATTTGTGCACTAACTCACTGTGCCTCTTAGTCCTCATAAACACATCTTTATAGACCAAAGGGGATAGTGGCAAGTTTTGATCTAGTCTTGTCAACATTATTTTCATTCTCTCTCTCTCTCTCTCTCTCTCTCACGGATTAATGCGAGTATCCTCCAGCACATGACCTCCAGCAAGCAAAAGGATGAACAGCTCTCTTGAAAAGCAATGACACTTTGTGGAACAATTGAAAGGGTGGGAAAAAGAATCCTAATACATTCTCAGACTGCAGTACAATGCTTTGCAGCTGCATGACAAAGAAATACTGCTGCAAGCTTTGACTTCCCATCACTGATTTTACTGAAATGAAGACCTAAATTATACAAAAAAAAAAAAAAATCAAGCCAGCCTACTTTCAACAGCCCCACCCCCCATCCAAATCCTGCCCCTGCACAAAACAAAAACACAAACACAAAAAACAAAAAACAAACCCACACTTGATGTCTCCTTTCACAAATCCCACTGAAATCAATGTAGCAAGGTTCCCCAGCCAACACCACGCCTTTTCTTCAAGTTCCCTGTGTTTCTCAGAATGCATCTATTGCATAATGTACTCAAGAGCATGACAGTGAATAATAACTGAGAATATTATCTCTCTGTAAGCACCAATCATCAGCGTATTTTCCCCATACACACACAGAAGCCAGAGAGGAAAAAGACTACAGACATAAGCTTCATTAGTATGTTTACTATCTAGAGCATCACTATTTGATAGATATACATACATTTCTACCTACTTTTAATGCCCATTGTCAAGAGCGTAGCACAAATCATGTATTTCTAGCAGTTTTTCAATCTATTCTATCAGATGCCAGTTTGACAAAGTCATTATTCTGAGCAACACTGCATTGTACGTGACAGCAAAATATTTTAAACAACTAAATTTTGCTTAGCACATTAGAATGTGATCTATTATATAAATGTGCTGAAATTATATTCTACTGAATTTTTAATAAGACACTGATGTTGGAACAGTACCTTGGAAAATGAAATACAGGCACTATGAGTTTCACAAAGCCAGATAGGTCATATAAAGCTCCACTTTTGTAATAACAACATTAGAGAAACTTTTTAGGCCAGCACCTGCAAACTACCACCTTACCTCTTGGGATAAGAAGGGGATGACTTGTGCACATATAGCATTCAGCCTCTTGACAATTTCTGCCTGCATAAAGAAGAAGAAAGTTAGTGGAGTCGATATTTCTCAAATGTTAATGTAATCACATGAAAAGCTAACATATCAAATTACATCTCTCAGTGGTGTGTGTGTAATCCTGGTCAAACTGGAATACTTAATAAGAATAAAAAAATAATTCAGTGACGTAATTCAAAAACAGGTAATGGCTATTGTTAGTCATTCACCACTCACATTTTAAAGAGTTTCCTCACAAAAAAACAACTTTTGAGCTTCTACATGGTCCAAAGAAAATTTCATTTCTATGGCAAAATCAGAAAATGTTTCATAAAGTTTCCAGGAGGAGGAGCAAACAAACCAACCATTCTCTTTTTCCAGTACTATTTCAAACCTTAAAAAAAACCCTCAAAATTATTCGATACTGAAGCAACATTTCCTCCCCTCACAGAAAAAAAAAATCATTCAAGGAATTTGACAATATTCCAATTGTAAGATGGGTATAAATAGAAATTTCTGAACTAAAAAATGTATTGGGAGCATTACAACTTCACTGAAGTTAATGTAGACAGACATTGTCATTTGAGATTCTGGTTTTAGAAAAAATAAGTAATACATAAAACTCCAACTGTCCGGCATCCAATGGTCCGGCACTTCCGATAGTCCGGCATCAACTGGAACCTGGAAGTGCTCCGGCCAGCCGGACAATTGGAGCTGCTCCCCAAGTCCGTTGCTGCCGCTGCTGAAACTGACCAGCTGCAGACCTGGGGAAGTGGTGAGGAGCAGAGCAGCTGGGTGCTGCCGGGTTGGTCCCGCAGCGCCTCCTCTCATTCCCTGCTCAGTGCCCGGCAGCACCCCAGCTGCTTTGCCCCAGGGCTTCCCCAAGTCCGCCGCTGGTCAGGTTTCAGCAGCGGTGGACTTGGGGAAGCCCTGGGGCAGAGCATCTGGGTTGCTGCCTGGTTGGTCCCGCAGCACCGCCCCTCACCAGCACCTGGTTCGCCCCATGCCGCGCCGTTCCCCGCCCGACACCCCCTCCCCCCCCTTCCAGACCCGTCACAGCCCCCCTGCCAGAGTACCTCCTGATACTCTGGCATATCCGATAATCCAGCACCCCCTGGGTCCCAAAGGTGCCGGATTATCGGAAGTCTGCTGTACTTAGATTTTTTTTATAGCAGTTCCCCTGGATTAAAACTAGAGAGAGTCATTCCACTGAAATCAACTGCTTCACTGGAATTACTCTGGATTTAGATCAGTGCAACTGATCATAATCTGATTCTCTATATTATATTTCCGTATAGATGGATTATTATAGATATTTAACCTGCACATTTTAATATAGGTAGGGGAGATACCACAGCTGTTATAATTACAGGGACATTTTAAAAATAAATTCTACATAAGGTCAGTTCCTCATTACACAGGAGGACAAAATGTCTTTTGCTTGCAAAGTCATTACCAGAATGACAGAAACATTCATACTTATGCAATCTAAGTTTCCTTCTTTCATCCGCAACCCTTTCCATCTTCTTGCTATGCAACCTTTTAAATGACAAAACCTTAAAAAAATTATGTAACCAACAGACGATCACAGAACTACTAACAAAGTATCTAACACACTATATAAAAATCCACATTCGTGAAACATGGTTATACAGCTATGGTATCAGAAGTCATGATATGCTGCAGCCACGGCGTCAGGTGACATTTTAACTTTGCCCCTTCCGTGTGTGTTATGATACTTTTCAACAACCACATACTGCACATTTTCTGGTTATCTAGCTGTACAGCCCACAAGTGCACTTTAAGAGCTTACACAGTTAACTACAAAGCTAATTTACCTGCAAATGTAACTGACCTACATAGCCTGCAGTTTTTCACAATATTCTACAGTACATCTCTTATGTATTATATTGAGTAAATACAGTTTATGATGTTCTTTTCATCTAGGAACAAGGAGATGGAGTTGTAGGTGCTAAAATTAACGCTTCTGGAGCATTTCCTAATTTGAGGGTTTAGCAACCATGCAATTTTTTTATTCAGAATTTCCTAGGTTTACTAAAAAAAGCATCAAGAAAAAGTTGTAGACACTGTTATTCTTTCATGAGGCAGACCCCTGCATCCACGAGGAACCCCACTCTCTTTAACCAGGCTCCTTTGGGGCCCTCACAAAGCATAGAACCTTGTAAAGTGAAAGGGAAAGGCTCACAAAATCACAGATTTTTTTAAGCACAGAGACCTATGACCTCTCTAACACAGGCCATAGAATTTCACCAACTGATTCCTGAATCATGTTTAGAACTTCTTGTTGAGCTACAGCATAGTTTAGCCACATCAAAAACCATTTTACCCAGCATACATAAAAGGCACTTCTCCCCAGTTACAGTTCTGTCCATATTATGTCAACATTGAAGCACAGCTGTTTCAACTATGCAACTATTTAAAAAAAAAAAGAGTTGCAAGATTTTTTTTCCATGAGAAAAATAATTTCTCCTTTCCGACACAACTCTTCCACCCTCTCCCACCTCCTTATGGTCAAAAACAGCTGACACTTGTTTTTCTCCTCAGTATTTCAAACATACACATCTTGTACCTTTCCCTCTATGGCAGAGTCTGAGCATGGGGAGCATCAGACAGAAAAGTGAAAGTTTTGGAAGGTCTGAACAATTTTAAACAAGAGCTCAGAAAGTAAATCATTATGTAGGCCTTAAACAAGAGTGGTCCTAAACACAGAGTACTACAAAACTGCGGCTTCTTCCTGCTTCAAAAAGAAAGGTCAGGATTCTTAAACTGGTGGACACAGCAGCCTGCTCCTGGATAAAGTATGAAAGATTTGTATGGGAAGAGAGAAGAATTTTTAATGTTGGTAAGACATCTCAAAACTATTCAACACCTGGGAGGGGCCAACAAAAGGTGGAAGAGAATGAAAGAAAAAGCCCGCACTTACGATTTGGATGTCTAGCCACAGACAGAGAAAAAACCCCACCACAATGAACTATTACTTTCTGCTGAATTAATCCATCATTTTTCTGCATGGCCTTGTAGTGCTGCCAGTTAGCCGTGCTGAGCCAATCTGCAGAGAATTATCTAAGGTGAACCTTGAGGTTGCCTAGATACATCCTGAAAGCTACCGTGGGCAAAAGGTAGACATTGGAGATAAGCAGTGTTTCCATTTTGGATTTGAAGAATGTGGGAGAGAAGAGAAAGGCACTGGAGTAAAGCGGATGTTGGCTAGTGCACGAGTTTAGGTTTATGGCAAACCAAAGCTCAAATATATAAGCATCCTTTAATGCAAAGATGTTTGTCAGAGTTTGGGTCACATGTGTTTTCCAAGAAACAGTTTTATGGGTTGGAATAACAGGCAAATATCAAAACCATTAGGAAAAAATGTACACTTAATACATACTTGGCTAACAAAATCAGGCTGCTCATTGCTAAGTAACAACCAAACACCTATAAGAACACATCTATGTTGTAACAGATTAATTTCACAGTTTATCCACTACTTTTTCATACCAGGAATAATGTGAACTTCTTAACTTCACAATCTTTAAAGGCCCTGAACCCACAGATGGTTCACACAGAATTGGATGGTTGGCATGAATATTCAAGTGCCCCCAAATTATTTTGGCAAGATTATTAGTCTGCTTATATTAACAAAGGCAAAGCGGAGCTCATTTTACAAATGGATGAATAGAATGATTTTGGATCCTAACCAGGATTAGTCTAGGACAGGACAGGGCAAGATGCAGCCCGGGGGCCAGATCCGGCCTGCCTAACACTTTGATCTGGGCCGCAGACTACATCTGGCCACTTTCTATTTAAATTCTGCTGCCCAAGCCACTGAATTTCCAGGCGGTGGCTCGGGCAGCAGCATCCTATTTAAATGGCTCCTTGCTCCCAGTCATGATGCCGAGGCCGGAACCGTGAGCCCTTTAAATAGCTGCAGCAAACCCAGGCTGCCAGACAACACGGTAGCATGGGACTAGGAGATGCGAGTCCTTTGCTGTGTTTTTAATTCAAAGCCTCTGGCCCCAGACAAGTCTGGGAGAAATCTAGTCTCCAGGCCCTGCCCCTTCCAGGGAAGGGAAGTGTGGAGCTGGCCCGAGACTGCATACCAAACTTCATTAAGTGGCCCCTCTGTGAAAATTATTGCCTAGACTCCTGGTCTAGGGCCGGGGTTGAGATTAGTCAACAGCAACATTTCCAGTAATCTTGCAAGATTAGCAATTCTCATGCATGCATTTTAATAAATACCAAAACTTAAAAAATAAAAGTGGATCTGCCTCAAAAATTAGTGGAGGCCAGTTAGTCTCAAATGCTATGTCCATTATAATCTTCAGATTTTGAAGGGGCTCACATTCAAGGTTCTGGTCTTAGTTTCTTTCTATCTAGATGATCATCTCACATCAAGAGAGATTTTCATCTTTAATATCAACCAAGAATTTACAGTAAATAAGTAAGTTGGCAGCTCTGTGTTTTCACCCAAAACATGCATCAAACTGCCACCTACTAGGGCAGGTAATTATAAAAAGGAAGAGACTCTCTCAATGTGAGAGTCAAAATTTCCTCCTTCCTGGAAATGGAGGGGGGAAAGAGGAATCTAATCCAAAAAATAACCCCCCTGAAACCCAGCTCTCCTGACATATCCTTTATATGAGTCAAATACTCAAGCACTTAGGTGAAAACAGATTAAATGGAAAATTTTATTATTTGAGGCATTCTTGTAGATTACACACACACACACACACACACCTCCCTACCTCTCCTCTTTGGGACAAGGACTGTGTACTGAGTACACTGTGTGCGCTAAGTTATTATTAGTGCACAAGTTTTATTCTCAGTCTTCGATTTCTTCAAACAATTATCCTTCTATTTCCTTCTATCCCATTTAATCAGAGTAAAATGTATGCTCACAGTCTGTGTTGTCACGTGTCCTATTATGAAGGATAATATAAAATGCTCCCAAAACACCCTCAAACCCAAACACCTCCATTTATCTTTTTGCAGAAATACATACATCAAATGAAGAAATGCATCAAAATCTAAACAATTGGCTTGGATTCATGGAAGAAGTGTCTGTAGAGTACTATGACAGCAGGTTTAGTGTGCTCTTAACTATTTATTACAAAACGTAATAAAAAGAGTTAACCCCTGGAAGACAGATAGTCTAATTTCTTGCTGTGCCATTCCACTATTTACAGGGAAAGGCACCAATTATGTGTGTTAGTATCTCAGTGGGCCTGTGGTTATTAAGCCCGTACAATACCACTAACACCAGTTTTCCCTGCCTAGCAGGCATAAAGAGGCAAGACACATAAGAAAGAAAAGAAAAGTTTTAAACAAAGATTAAAAAAACCAAACAAACAAACAAAAAAACAAAAAACCACACCCTTCATTTTAAAATTATCCACTTTAAGAGGTTTTTTTTTTCCTTTTAGATGCTTTTCCATTGGCTTTCATGATCAACCTAATTGGCAGCAGGAGGGGAAAAAAGTATGATTTCATAAAAATAAGAAGCCAATTCCTCACTTTGAAGCTAAAGTTGCCTCGGAAACACTGCTGCTTCCACAGCCATCTAATTTTGCCTCTTTTGTCCCATGGGACCAAGCTTTAGAGAAGCATCATTTATTTACAGGCCTTTCCAGTGGGCTTCAGTTATCGGCCAATAATACTGTGGACGGTACACACACTTCTAATGGCCTATGTTTTGAAACCAAGTCTAATCTAATGGCGCAGAGCCCACACTCCTTTTCCAGCATAGCCATTAAAGGATGTAGGTTATTGCTGTTGTCACCATTGATATTTGTCATTGTAATGTAATTAGGGCCCTAAAATGATGCATTACAGCCCTTGGCACAGCTTCTATTAAAATCTTTTCTTCTGCTCACTGAACTGCGACCTGCTTTCTGATGAATAACAGACAGACAGCTTTAGGGTGAGGAGCAGATTCATCAAAGTAGTATTTTTCAGCTTTGGAAATAAAAGCCGGGGGGGGGGCTGGAGGGGGGAGGGGAGAGACTAAGAAGAAAAGCACAAGGAAAAAAAAGCCAAACAGCAATTTGAATTTCATCTGACCACTTGACATTCTGATTGCATCTGATGAATCTTGCTTAGGACAATATATTCCCAGCCTGCGAATCACATGGTTAATCAGGGTTCTAATCTGCTATCCATCAGCCTATGCCAGCACTGTAACTTCCAATCAAATTTATAGGTTATGTGGGTCATGCATCCCTGAACAACTACATTTACAGATATCCCATTTAAACAGGCAGAGATTCTGAAATGCTGTTGTTAGGGTTACTGAATGTTAGAATACTATTCAATGCTTTATGAAAGCTCCTGATAAACAGCTGCTAAATTATTGTCTGTGGAGGCTCCAAAATAGCATTAATGGCCCAATAAAAGGGCAATTGTTCATGCCAAAATAAAAAAAGGATAGTTTTTGCTGCCATAGTTTGTCAAATATGTTAACAAACACTGGCACTTCTATTACTTCTTTCCCAAAACAAAAAGATGTTTGTTTTTGCCTAAAAACACCAACACAAAGTGAAGAGAAGGGTAGTCTTGGTGGTGGTAATGTTTTTTTTTAAATACGGTGGTTTTAAACTAGCACTGTATTAGACTATTTAGTTGTTATAACTGAAAAAAACTGTTTAAAATAATCTTGTTTATTTTAAGCTCTTTCCATAACTGTGTACTTTAACAACATTTTTTAAAATCCAAATAATGAAACAACAAATATTTACAAACTATAAACACACTTTTCTGGAATATTTCGTCTCTTATTTGAAGGCACTGTAACTAACCAGGCCAATTTAGAACCCAGATAAAAGAACAAACACTTATGTCAGTCAATATTTCCTTATCAATAAAAAAGGAATGCAACACAAGAGTAACTGTTTAAGGACCTGAGTCAGCAAATCATCCCTTGCAATCTACACTTGGGGCAGATTTTTAAAGTTGTTTCGGCACCGAAAGATAGATAGGGGCTTAATGGAATTTTAAAAGCACCTATCTGAATCTTTAGATGCCTAAATACCTTTAAAACTGGATCTTGGGGTAAAATTTCCAAAAGCACCAAAGGGACTTCTGAGCCAAAGTCTCAGTTTCAGAAGGGACTTTGGAGGCAATCAGGAGCTTGTGGGTACATCTGCACTGTAATTAGACACCCACGGCTGACTCACGGGAACCAAGTAGGACTCACAGGTCTAAGGGCCTATTTCATTACAATACAGACATTTGGACATGGGCTGGAGCCCAAGCTCTGGTAGCCTCTAACTGAGTGTAGACACACCATTTCCGTGACATATCCATAGATTCCTTGAAAATCAGAGGAATTTGGAGCTCGGATTACTTTTTAAAAGTTACATAGGCTTCTCAAGTCCCTTTGGTAAATGGGACTTAGGTGCTTTTAAAAGTGTTATCCTTAAGCACTAGACTTCAGAGCTTAAGTGCATGTTTAAACTCAGGAACAAGTGTAAGTGCTTTGCTAGGCAGGAATGAATTTAACCATGTACTTAAAGCGTTTGGCTAAAGTGGGGTCTAAAATAAAAACAAAGCTAGCCCTGGTATTAAAATACCTAACTAAATATAAGAAATTCAGCATTATTTTGTCATTTGAAATACTGGTGTTTGCATTTTGGGGGGGTGGGAGGGGGAGAAGATTGGGATTTTATTTAAGGTACATAAACCTTAGAAAAATGTTTCCATTATGTTTCACAATGTTACATAGTAAACAATCACCCCTGAAGGAGATGGGAATGAGAACAAATACTACTATGTACGTACTGTTAAAGATAAAAGAAGAAAAAAAAACACTTTTGGGAAATCCATTTCAGCAATCAGTAGAATCATTAATTTTGTGTGTGTGTGTGTGTGTGTGTGTGTGTGTGTGTGTGAGAGAGAGAGAGATTCACACATACACCCATGCAATTAAATTTTTAGAAAAATAATCGGAACCAG
Source organism: Apalone spinifera (assembly GCA_030068395.1). NCBI lineage: Eukaryota > Metazoa > Chordata > Testudines > Trionychidae > Apalone > Apalone spinifera. Next base: position 84,652,632 of record JANRFK010004149.1, read on the forward strand.
TTATTTCAGACTTAATTTGTTTTACACAATGCAGCTTTTGTCAAGAGATCAATCTAGTTTATTAAGTGCTAACCAAAAGCACATGCATATACCCCCATCATATCTACACAAGCATTTCATGAATTAGCAGTAACAAACAAAAATTTACTACATTATGAGACATCCCACACAATTCTGAACCACACACACACACAAGCTAATCTTAGTATTTCACACAAAATTAACTCTTCTTTCATAAAGAGAAGCACATTTTGGTTTAATCACAGACTGAGTGGTCTTGTAACACTTACTTTACAGAATGGTAGAAAATATGTAAGCCTTGAATATAAATTTTATCCTCGGCCAGAGATTCATGCTGTTTGGAAAAATAAGCCTCAGAGAATCTAGACTTGATTTGAAGTCAGAAATACAGACAGAAAGATTCTCCTGTGGGCCACTGCTCCTTCGCTGTGCCAACTGTTCAAGTTTAGGGTGCTTAGTTTTTTAAGTCTCTACAATCTGCACATATCCACATGGGTTGAATATAAGTGTGATGATCAGACTCTGCTGAACGAACCTGGTTATAATATCCATCTCGCTTTCCTTATCAGTTTTCTTTACAAACCTCCCAACTAAACTCATAAGATACTATACACTGGATGCTTACACTTTAAAATTAGTTTATATGCTTATTTTGCACAAAATACTACATACAGTGACATAAGCAATCAACTGAAGCACCCGAAGTTTCAGAATCAATTTACTAATGTACCTACAACTCTCTGGGCTGCTGAAGCAAACTGATAAGACAGGGTTTTTATTTATTTATATACTGCATGTCTCTGGAACTATGTAAATTGCAATTTAGTTCTAAAAACATACATGGATTCACTCATAATTAAGAGTAAAAATCCAAATCAACGAAGTTGACCACGGTACTTTCAGGCCTGTCACTTGAAGAAACAAAAGCAGCAGCAGTGGCAACAACAACAACAAAAAAGAGCTGGCTTAATATCTGCATCTAATAGAGCGTGCGGACAAAGACAGACATGGAATCAGCATGACCATTCAATTCACTCAGGACCAAACCAGACAATGAGATAAATTCACCTTGGACTTATACTGTTATTGACCCTGACTGAGAAAAGACTGCAGATGGAGGTCACGATGGCAGGAAATGGCTTCAATTTTTCTTCCACCAAGATGGAGGGAAAAAGCTGAGAAGAGGATAGCTCAGGCCAAAAACTAATGCAAGCGAGAAGGAAGCTCAGCCAATAGCAAAGCCCTTGTGAACTTTGAAGAGTTGCTGCTCTTTCTTTTCCCAGGGGAAATCCTGGACCAAGTTCTCCTTCAGAGCAATGTGGTTCACTGGTAGAAATTTCCACCTCTCCTTGCCAGCTTCTAGGAATCTGGCTTGATGTTTTTAAAACTAACTCCTTTTATGCATAAGTACTTACTGTACTACATTGGGTCAGCTTCTTTATCAAAACCTCAGATATTTAACTTAATCCCAGTTATATTTACACTGCATTTTCCCTTTTTAATCCTTAGTTACATAATTGTGCAACAGAGATGAACACACATATAAGCCATGATCTTAGTCTTTGATTCTCTTTCTTCCTCTTCCCATTAGGTAAAATTTTGGCTTATAACCATTTTATCCCCAATGAAAGTGGTACAATTCAACTATCTGTACTCTTCTTTAAGACCATATTTGTGGTGCTTTCACTGTGTGGTAAATATGCCACAAAGCATAGAGCTCTATTTTAATTAGATACATTTAAAATAGAGGAGGGAGAGGGGGGAGTGTTGGGGGGAAAAGAGGAGTCCAGAAGAAAATACTTCTGATGCAGGAATGTGAAAGGAAATATCAGGAAAATAGCCTACATTTGCTGAAAAATAAAGTGTGCACACCAAGCAGGAAACACCCCCTACCAACACATGTGCATACACATATTAGTCTATCTAAATCATAGATTGTACTAAGCACTGGATAAATAACACAAATTGAGTCCCTGCCCTACATGGCTGACAATGAGGCCACAATCCCTATGTGGGGCATTTAGATTTTATCACAATATAAACAGATATTTGCCCCTCTCGTTCCTCCCCTGCCTCTCCCCTCACACAAACTGATTCTATAAATATTTAGAATGGTGGCCCTGTCCTCAATGCTACTTCAGGTTTTCCTTTAAAAATACAGACAAAGGGAAAATGTAAATGCAGATGTGTTCCCATTATCCTAAACACTGGTCCCTGTACTCTGGTGACAGCAAAGTGGGGAGGGATGACAAAGTGACACTTTCCATTTGGATAACTTTAAATGTCTCTGTTCTACTCTTAGGAGCTGGGGGAACACAAAGAAGAGAGGCAGCCCACAAACATGGCTTCCAGCCACAAAGGGATAAGACTAGTTTGCCCAACATCCAAATATTTCTGCTGGAAAAAAGTTGGGAGGGTTCCCTTCCCAACATGAAGCCTTCTCTTCAGGTAGCAAACCGT
>JANRFK010004149.1:84655122-84667002 GCA_030068395.1 Apalone spinifera
GGGGGAAATCAGACCACACATGGCCTGATTCCTTACCATGCTAGGTACACAACAGATGAGTGCTGAAGTGAATGGAAGTACAGAGCACTTAGCAGCATTCAGGAGCACTCCAATAACTTACAGATTCAAGGTATTTTTGTTTACTAAAAGAATTAGGAGAATTCAGAAGAGTTATTTAAATATAGGTTCTTTCTGAGGGCAAGATCTGTATAACCGTTCACAGAGTTTGCTAAGTTCTGAAGAGACTGTTCTCTGAAGCTGAAGGCTTGAAGAGACTTTTCCATAAAGTTTTTGTTCTTATAAAGAAAGAGTCATCACAAGGGTAGACTGCTCTATCTAAATAAAAAGTTGCATATTTCCAGGAAGTTGCAGAAAACAACACAAAAAGTGATAACCATATAACAAACTGCAGCACCTCAAAGTTTTCCTGTGTCTGCATGCTCACGTTTCAATGAGGCTCCTTCTTGGGGCGGGGAAAATACACAATGTCATGTCATCAACATGGCCAATTGTTGTGCAAATCTTTGTTCCATTCTGCTACAAATCTTAAGGCCTGATCCTGAAATTGGTTCCATATAAGACCTCTGAGGCCACATGGAATGCAACTGTCGTCATTGGAATTCTATGCAGTGGTTCGCTCATGTTGAAACAATTTACAATACTGCGTCTCTGAAAAACTAGATGTTAACTTACTGTAGCAGCAAGAGAGGTGAAGGGTGGGGAAGCTCTAATAGATCTCACATCTCCAACCCAGGCATGGGCACGGAACGGCTCATGGGACAGATGTGACCCATCAAGCCATTTGATCTGGCCCATGGCCCGCCTTAGCAGGGGGCGGAGGCAAAAGACTCTGCATCCTCTCTGCCCCAAAGCCCCAACTGGCTTGGGGGCAGGGTAAAACAAGACGACTCTTCCTCCCCACTGTCAGGGGTGTGCGACACATAGTGGAGCCGCCAGCTGTTCAAAATGGCTGGTGGTTTCCCTCTACATGCCACACACCTCTGGTGATGGAAGAGGAGGGTTGTGCACTCCCCTGCACCCAGGCCAATCATCGCAGCTGGGGGAAGAAGAGTGCAGAAACTCTCTTGCCCCCCGCCAGGGTCGCATGGCATATAGAGGGAACCACCAGACATTTTGAACAACTGGCGGTTACCTCTAGGCCCTGCATGACCCCAGCAGGGGTGAGAGACTTTGCATGCTCCCCCACCTTCAGGACCCGACTAACCTGGGGGTGGGAAAGCGCACATGAAGTTTCTTGGCCTCCCTCCTGCCCCGCCCCCCGGGCTTTGACAGCCCTGAGCAGTGCATGGAACAAACCCATGTGGCTGGAGCTGCTGAAGGAGGAAGTCTGTGTAAGGGATCCTTTTGGGCTGCTGGCTGGGAGCCACATAAGGTAAATGACTCCCTGCCAGAGCCTGCCTCCTGCACTTCAGCCCCTGTCCCTCCTACTTCGTAACTCCCTGCTCCAGGTCATCATCCTCCTCTGTCCTAGGTCACCAGCCAAATTCTCTCCACACCTCCCCAGATCACAATTTCCTCCCAGATCCTGCACCCTCTGCTACATTCCTCCCTCAGCTCAAAATTCACTCCTGCACCCCTACTCCCTCTGGACCCAGTACCTTAGTCCCTTGCCCCAGGTCACAACCCCTCTACTTCATCTAAACTCCCTCTCAGACCCCACACACTCTCCTGCCCTCCAGTCCTCTTACTCCAACTCCCTTGTGCACCCAACCTCCATCCTAAACCCCACGCCTCCTCCATAGAGAAGCATGGCCCTTGAGCACTTCCAAAATCTTGGAGTGGCCTCCAATCAAAAATTATTTCCCACTCCTGCTCAAAACACTATATGGTACAGTGACAAAATCATATTCCATAGATTTCACCTCCTCTAATTCATCTTACCAACATAAATAATTTTGATGATACCCTAAGGCCTAATAAATTTACACAGTAGTAAACCACTAAAAGTCCCAGCATCTAAAAATAGTCTCTCCCTGTTGAAAGGGGCCATGATGAAAATTACCTTATTAAAAGGTTTGTCTACACTTAAAACAATACAGCAGCAAAGCTTCAGTGTAGCCACTTCCTATGCTGACAGGCACAAGTAATCCTCCTCCCCGAGAAACAATAGCAAGGTTGATTGATTAATTCTTCCATCAACCTACCACTGTGTACAAAGGATTGAGGTCATCCTAACAATATTGCTCAGGGTGAGGATTTTTCACACCTCTGACTAACATAGTTAAATTGACTTCAGTAGAAAATTAAGATTGGGCCTGACTCTCATTTTCCGTACAAAATGCAAACATCAAAATGTGTTCTGAGATTATTAGCTGGTAGCAGAATGCTACATTTTTCAGTTTAAAAAAAAAATTGTGTTTGAAAATCCAGCATCTCAATAGGCTATAAATTCTCCTGGTTCGAATTGTCATAATCACAGATCAGAACTAATTCTGTTAAAAACTGTTTCTGCTTTCGATTTCACCATATGTGTGGCTGCAGGTTTCTATAATTTTCACTATTTTTGCTTAAAGAAGGGGGAGTGGAAGCCAAGAATGTTGTTACTTTCAGTTTATCAAAATGTGAAGCACATCTTTAAAAAAAATAAACAGATTTTTAACCTTCTTTAAAAAGCCATCTTACAAAGAAGATTGAAGACACTTGTATGTGATGAAGTAAAATTCAGGAAATGCACTGTTCAGGACTGCTGGCCACATGAAGCACATCAATTCCTCTGAACGGCCCTTCCCCTTAAAACTAGCCAAAACACAGAGGACACTAAACTTTTTTTCCCTTACATAACATGGCTGCAGTTTTCATTGACAGATTTCAACTGGCACGTCAAAAAAAAAAAACAAAAAAAAACAAAAACACACCCACAACCACTGTAGATCAAAAATGCTTTAAAACGAAGCAGAAGTTTGAAGCAGAAAGGGCAGTCCCTGTTAGAAGTGGGTAAACTTTATCATGCACAGTCCTTACAGTTTTATGGGGCCAATGCCTACTCACTACTGGATCACAACCTGTTTCAAGCAACATAATGAACTGTACTAAACTTCAGGTGAATATTTGTGTCTCAAAATGAAACCTGCATATACTCTTCACAGAACCCCTTGCTGGTAGACTACAGCAATCATGTCCAGAACAGGGGGAGTAAGGTTAAGTGTAAGCAACGGTTAATGGTTAATAAAATCAATTTTATGTAAAGTGGTTAAATATCTCCGAGTAAAATTGGTTTAAAAACAACAAGACACTTGGCCTACAGTTAGCGAGGTGGGTGGTCTCAGTCTACGTCCCAAAGGACATGTCATGAACACAACAAAAGCAATCATTGCAAAAAAAGGGATTCCCATACAGTCTCAGTCTAGTTCAGTCTCTACAGTTTTTTCCTCTACCTCTACCACCACTCCAGAAGATGGTCTCTTTACTTCAGAGTGTAGAAGCACTAATGTCTCCCCCTAATTGTGCTGTGTCAGTTCTGTGGCTAGAGTGCTACAAGAGACCACATCTGCTGAACTGAGACTTTCTGTGAACAGTGAAGTAACCCTCACCCCCTTTCCTTGCTTTACCATAAAGAGTACAAAACACAGTAGAGTTAAAAAAGTAAACCACACAGTAATACTCTCTGCAAACTGCACATCTTGTGACACATACCGATACTTGTCTTGGGCTAGGAAGGCACTCTGTTTCACTTCTTGCACCACACTGTTTACTGCTAGCAATCACATAATAAACTTTTCACCTTTTGAGTTAGCATCAAGATCTGTATTAATTGTAAGTTTCTGAGTAATACTTTCAGCCACCTAAGAGACAGTTTGATGAACTATGATATGCAGTTACTTTAAATTTAATCATGAAGTAACTTTAAAAAAAAAACAGCCTGCTAAAAATTAACTGTGGGTATACTACCACAGAGAAGGAAAGGGAGGGCGAGAGAAGAGGAAAGGGGGATGAAGCAAACTGAATACTGTGGTCAAACTTGTGAAAACACACCATAAGACAACATATGTTTTTGTCAGTTACAGCAGACTGCGTGACAGACATCAAAACCACATTTCTGCACTTTTTTTCCCCTAAATGCTTCTGTGGCTTTTTGCCACTGAGCAATACTATGGTTTACCAAAATGTAGCCTATGGTCTTGTTAATTTCATCTTTATTTAGCTAGGGCTATAATCTTGCCACTCTCTTAGTCACAAACTGCAAAGATTTCAGTCAAGTGTTTATAGGAAAAATCTACATGGACATAAATATATTTTATACACACAAGTCCATGAAAATTATGTTGTTATTTTTCACAGATTATAGTTGTACAAAACTTTTTTATTAATGCCAGATTCCCATTACAATTATTAAGTTTGTTTAAAAAAAGCTAGCATGAATAAATATAGAAATGTAAAGTCATTGAACTATCTACAAATTGTTCGCAAATCTGTGAATAATCACCTCCTGTTGCAAAGAAAAAAAGGGAAGAATAATGTGGAAGAAAGTAGGTTTGATAACGGATAGTACTGAATATGGGTTTTTGTGTTTGTGCGAATGTGTTTCAGCAAAGCATATGAAAGTAAGGTGGAAAATATTAACCTTAATAAAAACCATTTAAAATTATTAAATGTTTTTGCAGAACGTCGGTTTGCACTATTCTAACGGCATAAAGTTCCAGAGGTATAGGCAGAGAAAACAAATAAGAAGACTACCATTTTACACAAACACAAAGCCACACAAGCTAGACACACTAACCTCATTGTCTACACCTGGGGTGGGCAACAGAGCCACCACGTGGCTGAATCCAGCCCACCAAGCAGGTTGATCCAGCCCACAGATGCCCTTCCATTCCCTGGCCCCCAGGCCAATAAGGGCCTCCTCCCACACCAGGGGTATGTGGCGCTTAGAGTGAACCACTAGCTGAACAGCTGGTGGTTCACTCTGGGCACCGCACACCCCTTGCAGAGCAGGGACAGGGTGAGAGAGACTTCGCACACTCCCCTACCTCCAGGCTCTGATTCACCTGGGGGCGGGAGAGCGTGTAATCTTCTGCCACCAGAGGTGCAGGTGCCTAGAGGAAACTGCCAGCTGTTTTGAACAGGGAGAGGCAGGGACAAAAACTTCACACTCACCCTCACCCCCAGGCCAATCAGTGTCTGTGAGCAGGAGAGCACGGAAGTGTCCCTTCTGTCTGAGGCCTCGCCCCTTCCAGGGAAGCCCAGGGCCACTTAAAAAATTTGTGAAGTGGCCCCCCTTCTAAAATTATTGCCCATCCCTGGTCTACACATAGTCCCTGATTACACTGGCAAAAAAAAAAAAAAAAAAAAAAAAAAAGGTGTGATTCTCAACTGAGTTACTCAACTCGACAGAAAACCCCCGTTAACATCTTTATGAACACCTGGGGTCATAGCTCACCATGTAAGAAGGGTCATCGTGTAAATTAGCAGACATTAGGGAGAGGACAGTACCAAATGCACAACTGTTTCACATCCTAATTAGTAGCATCCTTCACAGCAGAATAGCTAAGTGTCCAAAGCCTGATCTTCTTACAACTAGAAGTAGGTCTCTTGAGAACTTTAAGACACCAGTGTGGGAAAGCTCCCAGTGGGGGTTAGAGACCTTCAGATTTATCAAGCCAACATCTTTCACTACCTGTTAATTTCAAAAGCCAAAATACCGCCTCAGTGCTTATCTATGAAGAGATCATACTATAACACTCATGCAATGCACAATGGAATTACTATAATATCAAGCATCCCTCCTCTCACACCACAGACAAAGCAGTCTGAAGACTAACTCTTTTTTGTAGTACAACTATTTGCATTTACATTTCTTATGTATTTTGAGGTCAAATATTTCTAAAATACTAAAACTGAAGTCACATGAATTTGACTCAATCAAACAGATCTTCTCTGTTGCCCTTCAACAAAGGTGGTTTATTTATTGTTTTAATTATTCTCCACATTAACCCTTGCAAAGAAAAGAAATAAACCAAGAATCAGTTTCATATCCATATTTGTAAATGATTGAGTGGAACATTACAATTGATTAAAGCAAGGAACTGGGAATCTGCACACCTCTAAAGTGGCACTCGCTAATTGTGGCTAAATATACGGAGGCATAGAGAAGCTAAATGAAATGCCTGATTTCCCCCACCTCTAAATTATTGGTACCATTGTAGAAGATACCAGTCAAAAATCAAGTGTGAGGCACTGTGTGTAGATATTCACCAAACAGCTTACGTAAAATCTACCTATACATATGTCACTACTTCTCAGTTGTGTTGTGAGGCTTGGTTCTACACTGGACACTCATACAGCATTCATGACAGTATTATCTGATCCCTTAGGTTTATTTTTAATGCATCTCTCCTGAAAACCCCATGGAGGTAAGGAAATGCTATTAGCCCCATTATACAAAAGGGGAAATGAGACACTGAAGCCCGGATTGGAAAAAGGTGTGTAGGTGCCTAAAAATGCAGGAAGGTACTTTTGAAAATCTGCATGACTAAGCAAGTAAGCACCTAACTCTTGTGTACATCAATAGGCATAAAGCGCCTAATCTACTTTGGTGCTTCTGAAAATCCCAGTTCATATTTGGGCACCTACATATCTTTCAAATCTGGTACAGAGAAACTAAGTGACTTGTCTAAGGTCACAAAAGGAAGTTTGTGAACGTGCAAAGAACTGAATCTGGGTTTCTCATGTTCCAAGTCCACAGTGATCCAGCAGCTGACAAATGTTAACAATGCAGATGCACAATGCATCTAGATCCTTAGCGGAAAGAAATAAGCACTATTTCATAATGCAAGCTACTCATTTGTGCCATTAAACCTGACCTTGCAATGGTAAGCAAGTTACAGAACACCATTTTCCTAAGAAAACCACAGAAGTTCTCTCACTTACCCCATGTTAATTTCAAGAGATATTTCTTGTGTCTATAGCTTTAAGTCATCAGCCTTACACCACAGATTTAGATCAACCTTAGGATGCCCAATATAAGTTACCCTTTAGAAAATATTTTTCTTTGCGAGTATGTAGGCGAAGAATATCCCATTATTATTCTTGCTAGTCTAAAATGAGCTATCAGAATAAATGTATAGAAAAAAAAAAAGAACAGTAACCGAGATTCAGACATAAAACAGAGGTGGGAAGATTGCACCTATACTAGGAGTACACTATTTTGTGTGTCCTATCTACAAACAAATCCATTCCATTATAGGTTTGTTTGTTTTAAATATCTTCTTAAAGATGGGGAGAATTGGAACTTTTGTATTTTGCAAATGAAAGTCCTTTAAAGTACATAATTAAGGCTTGGTCTACACTACCAATTATGTAGGTATAACTACATCACTCAAGGGTGTGGATTTTCCATATCCTGATGTAATTATATCCTCCTCTCTCCATCCCTATTGTTGACAGCACTATGTTGATGGGAGGACTTCTCCCATGGAGACAACTACTAAAGCTTTTCCAATGGCACAAGTAGCATCTTCTCTGAGCTCTCCCGCTGCAGCGCAGTAAGTACAGACATATCCTATAGTTGGCAAAGAGTAAGGAAGAAGGTAGAGTAAAGTTGCTAATATCTGTTTGAAAAAACACAGCTGTATTCAAACTTCATTCCTTCTCTTCCAGTCCATACTGCTCTTAAAACAGAGAAACCCACAACAGAATATTCTACCTCCTATATATTCCTTATTGGAACACCATTCATATTCCCATTACATATTTCAGAGGATGAGATAGGAGCTTGTAGTGCTAATCTCCCTTTGTATCTATATGCAGAATGAACAACCTTAAGAAAAAATGCACATACAAATTTCTGTTAAAATAAGGTTTGAGACAAAAATGTCACAAGCAGAACGGTCTCAGAAATTGTAAGCATGCAGCAGACGACTGCAGGTAACAAGCACTCACACTGCCACTATTTGACTTGAAAACACAATCGTATGCCACAGTGATGAAGGTGATATAGATTAGTCAGACAAAGAATGGCTATAATTTACTCTAGAAATGTATGAAAAATTCCCTTTTCCACATGATGTCTGGTTTATAGATTGATCGTCAGCATTACCTTCCTGTAGGGTTGCACGGCATCTAGGACTGGCCTGGAGTCTCCCAGAATCAACATCAATCTCCCGGTGACTACTGAAAGCAATCCTGGAGATTTTTTATAGGATATTTTAAGAAAATTATATCATAATACATTGGTAGGGGGGAACAAAAATGTCCCAGAATAGCTTCAGTCATCACTGATAACCCTATCTCCCTGTATAACCAGTAAGTACTAAACCAAGCATTAGAAACAGATGGGCAATCTCTTAATGCATACAACTGAAGTATATATGGTGTATGGTGCACATAAATCCTATCCAATCTTTTGGTATTGCCCAAATGCTATCTTACAGTAGGTACGTACTTTGTACCATGTCACATGCTTTTGGAAATTAAATAAACCAGACAGCAGTGCTACTGTGGTGGAATCTCTCCCAAGTTCCCTTTTACATTCAGTTGTATCACACAGTGATAAAGTGCCATCTTTCAAAGAGGGCACTGTGTAGCTGGAGAATTGTCATAGAGGGAATGGTACTGCAGGGATATATGAGACGTGAGGAGAAAACTTAATTCCCTTCCAGTGGTTTCTTGTTCAGTGTCTCCTCTTCAGACCAAGAATCCAGCGCAGACTTTTTGGATCAACTTATACCTGAAAATAACTTTTTCATTTTGACAGGGAGTCAATCTTCAAACCACTGCCTCAGATTTCCCACACTCTCTTCCTGCTATAAAATTCATTTGGGATAAGATAGAAGAGCAACACAAGTGCTTTCAGTATTACACATCATGGATATAAACTACAGGGTGACACTGCTGGCCATAAGACCAAATACAACTTTATGGCAGGGTATGTGTAGCAGGACTGTATTTTAAAGTGAACACTACTTTAAGCCATTTTAAAATATACTCTTCCTTCCCCTATAACATATCTATTCAATTAATGTTTGGCACTTCTAGAGAACCTTCATTTGAGGATTTCAATGCAGTTTCAAATATTAACAAATTAATCCTCTCCTATCAATCGTCCCTCCCCTTTCTGAAACAGAGGTACAGGAAGTTAAGTGATTTGCCAAGGTCACATGGAGAGTTCACAAGAGGAGACAGGCAAAGATTCCAGATCTTCATAGTCTAAGAACTGTGCATTCCATAAAAAAAAAATCCTTCCTAGATTCAAAAGAAATCAAAGACCAAAAAAGTTAATACCAAAAGAATTAACTAAGTTCCAAAATAAATGACCCATATTCTCTAAAGCAGGGGGTGGAAATCCACATCTCTGGGCATCTGGCATTAAGGACAATGCCACCACGAAGATCCATCGGAACCAATGTTGCCACTCATCGGTTGGCTGCAGAGCAGCAGTGGTAGTAGTAGAGTGGCTTTCCTGAGATTTCACTATCAGATATCCTACTCAGAATCTCCTGGCTCAGCAAGAAAGCATGCCAAAGGGGAGGAATTCAGTGTCTCCACTCTGTCCTGGCTCTGGTGCCAAGTCTTGGCAGAAATCTGAAACAGCTGCGTGGAGTAGTTTCCCGTTGAGTTCTCTGGGAACCAAGGCATAGAATAGACCAGGTATTCCCACTTCCCCAAAGCCATTCTACAGCTATGCTGCACTGATTTTTGGCCCCCTCCTTGCATGAGTGGAAGGGAGACTGACTATCTTTGATTTAAGAGCAAAGCTAAACATTAAAGACTACTGAAAAATTCATGCTGGTATACAGGAAAGGTCATGAATAGAGAATGGGTTGTAATCTGACATGAATAGCTTGAGTAATCTTTGTTTACTGACTGAGATTTGAGAGTTACTTTGGTTCTTCCCCTTTCCCAGAGGAAGTTAAAATGGAAAGCAATTGGCAAACAGGATGCAGGAGCAATTAATTTATCAAGCACTATATAAAGATAAAGATATAGAGATAGATGGGCTAACCACTAGGAATTATAAAAGTCCACTCTCTTTCTACCTGTATTACAGAGCTAGACCAATTTAAAAAAAAAAAAAAGTTAATTTTTTGAGAGGCCCCAGGACATGGAAGATCAGAATTTTTCTCCCCATTCAATTCAAAGTTATGCAGTCATTCCAACAATAGTTACAATTAATTTTAAACACAATTATGTAATATAACAATCATGATAACAACCAATAAGTGGCTGTGGGGAAGAACGGCATTCAGAATGGCTCAGATCTCTCATGATTACATATTGTAAGATTCATAATGAAATGCACACGATCTCCCTTATCTTCCAATTTATCTATGCAAAAGCATACTGCTAGCGGCCTTGAGTACAGTCCCTCTTTCCCTTTCTCCTCAATCATCACACACCCAGGCATATTGCAGTTACTTTTCAGAAAACTTTTTCTCAGTTACATAGCAGATAGACACTAGAACTGCTTCCCTTTCCTGCACCTCTCCCCCCATCCCAGCCTCTCCCTCCCACTCCAGTATTAAATTCAAAATAATTTTTACAATCACTGACTACAAGTACCAAAATGTTTTATTAAGTCTTTGCAGAGAGCATATGTTGGCTCGCTTGTGTTTTGATTTGTTGACTGTGGGTTCAAACTCTTGAGAAGGGGAGAAAGGTTCCTCTGCTTTCTAAAAGACGGTAAATTTGCATCATTGGCTATGGATGCAGCTAAAGACAGCTGGCACATTAAAACCCATATTACCATATTCTTTATCTGCTATTCTGGTAATTCCAATGGGTGCTCGAGTGCTACTGACTACTTATTACTCCCAGGTTTTTATGCTGTTGTTGGAGGTTTCTGTTTGAGTTTTACATTTTCAAATTCCTCCATAAAACCACCAATGAGAAAGAGGCAACATGGACATTAAGGGAATCCAGTCAGATACATGGTAAATCAGGTGGAGATTTATTGTGCTTGTTTTAAGAGGGAGAAAAGGAATATTACAAAAATGCTTTCAGAAAACAAAACACTACACCGTGCAAGCCAAAAACTGAAACTGGTGGCAGGACTTTATTATGCTGATATACACTGTGCATAGGCTAAATCGGATACTCAGACTTCTGCTCAAGTGAGAGATACTCTATGGAGGTTTTAAGCAAATACAAGAACACAGAAACAGAAAATTTTATTGCCAACATTCCACATCCCAAAACACAAGAATAATAGGTTTCTCTCCTTTTAAGAAGTTGAATACAGTCCAGTAAACATCAAAAATCTTTGGCTGGATGAAATCCTCCTGAGAACCCATTTAGGCAAGGCAAGGCGAAGAAGCTAAAACAGAGCACCTTATCATGCGCACTGCACACGTTTCTCTCTCCCTTTTTTTACCACTGAAAGCAGAACTGCAGAAAAAGTCATAGCAGCACAAGATATAAAACCACTTGCAATACAAGAGTTAACAAGAAATAGCAGAATATTTTAAAGGTTGTTTTTTTTCTAAATAACTAAAGCCCGCATTTTCAAAGTCCAAGAAATTACAACAGAAGACAGCAGTTTACTTATATTTTTAACAGCACATAATGTTCTCTCTCATGATTAGATTTTTATAATATATACAATGGCATGTTTTAATTAAAGCCTCTTTCTGCTAAACACAACAGATTATATTAGATTCTTGGAGCAAAATCTTTTAAATGTGAGCTGTGGCTCCAAAGTCAGAAAGCAAATGAAACCAAGTCAAGTCTCTTTGGCTTTAAAATCATGAGATGTTTTAAAAAAACAGTATCGTTATTGGGGGAGGGGAGAAGAGACAGATTCATTAATCTTTAACATTTGTCAGTAGTGTATACCGTACAAATACATAGCCTTAAAGAGACCAATTTAAGTTTAAATCGGCTTCCGTGCCTAATGACTGGAAGGTAGCCAATGTGACACCAATA
>JANRFK010004149.1:84675913-84693996 GCA_030068395.1 Apalone spinifera
GGGGGGGGGGGGGGGGGGGAGTACAACAAAACAGGAGCCATGTAAGAAACAGAGATAAGATTTCAAAGTGATAGTGAACAAGTTTCTTAGCTGTAATTCATTTGAGTCACCAGCATTTGATAAAATATTGAAGTGTTTTGGATGCAGTGTTTACAGCACAGATCCATAAAGATATTAGGCTCCTAGAGTCCTTTAGAGGAGTCTTGAATGGACCCACATTACTAATCTGAATTTCAAAAAGTGACAATAGAAAAAAGTGAATTTTAATTAAATTCAGTCCTTAGTAAGCCCATCATTAAATTTACAATTTCTTTAAAATTCTGTGAAAGTTCCCAGCATCTTAATAGTATCTAGTTTCTGAAATTGAATTAAAAAAAAAATCCATGTTTTCCTTTTAAATTCAACTAACTTCAGATTGAAGCTATTATTGCTAACTGTATATAGGTTTCTGTAAGTTTATACACATTTAATCCTTTGTATTTCTGCACACTGTTGATTTCTCTACCATTGCAGCCAAACTTTGTTATCTTGGAATGTCTATGACCTAGCGCTAAATAGGTGGCCTGAAGAGATTTTGGATACCTATGGGCTGCGTCTAGACTGGCATGATTTTCTGCAAATGCTTTTAATGGAAAAGTTTTTCCGTTAAAAGTATTTGCGGAAAAGAGCGTCTAGATTGGCATGGATGCTTTTGCACAAAAAGCGCTTTTGCGCAAAAGCATCCATGCCAATCTAGACGTGGTTTTGCGCAACAAAGCCCCGATCACCATTTTAGCCATTGGGGCTTTTTTGTGCAAAATGGTTCTGGGTTGTCTACACTGGCCCTCTTGCACAAAAGCATTTGCACAAGAGGGCTTTTGCCCAAGTGGGTGCGTCAAAGTATTTGTGCAAGAAGCATTGATTTTATACATTACAAAGTCAGTGCTCTTGCACAAATTCAAGCGGCCAGTGTAGACAGTTGGCAAGTTTTTGCGCAAAAGCAAGCGCTTTTGCGCAAAAACTTGCCAGTCTAGATGCAGCCATGGTGTTTATGTCCAACAATTTACTTTTTAAAAATTTTACTCAGATACTCCTAGCTATGAATTGAGAATCAAAATCCGAAACCTGAAGAAGTCATTGGAAGTCTTTCCGCTTATTTACATGAATTCTGAATAAGGCCCATATAAAAACTTTTCATTACTACCCTTGTACTCAATATGCCCCACTATTCCTTCCAAGTGTTTGCTGCACCCACTTGTCAAGTCGCAAGTTAGGTCCTGATTTATTCCTGCAGAATTACACATGTACTTAACATCACTCATATGACTAGTACCACCAAGTTTAACAGCACTACTCACACATGTAACATTATGCACGTGTGAGTGTGTCGGTGTAGGACTGGTGTTTTAGACTGAGAACCCCTTGAGTCTCAGTGTTTGTGATGTATCGTGCCTACTATCAGGTGGCCTGATCAAAACTGGTACCTCAGGATGCTAATGTTAAACAAATTAAAAACAAACAGTATTTAACTGCTTTCAACAAGACAAAGAAATCCAATTTCCACAATCAAAATAAAGTTTAAAATCCCGTATTATTACATTTTAAAATTGGTTTCTACAAATATCCACTTAAATCTGTTTACATTATTCAACAAGACATGCAAATAAATAGCAGCAATTCACGTCAGAAAACTTCTGAGTAAACACCAAGTAAAAGAGTTTCATCTAGAAAACAGAAGTGAGATCTATGTTTCATTTCTCAACATAAATTAAAAAAAAAAAAAAAACCACCTGATTTATACAATGATATAATCTTTGCCTAGTTGCCAGACTTCAAGGCACAGAGCTGACCCTTATAACATCCTCCTAGAAAACTCATTTACCCAGTAGAGTTTGGGGAACTAATGGACACAATTTCTGTACAAAAGGCCTACTAAATAGTCTCAAGGGACAAGTATGTGGTTTGCATCCATTTCTTGTGTCGACCAATTTTAATTTCCTCCCCTTCCAGTTTAACTATTGAAAGACAACAGTATCTTTTCCATGTATCGACTATACAGCTTTTTGCCTTGATGCCTAGTGTTTAGAATATAACTTTGGCTCCAAAAGATATAAATATGCCTAACATCAAAGATTAGAATTTAGATAGCGCTAATCCAACAAGTCCTACACACAAATCCTTCCTCATGCATAGTCTCACTGTAGTAAAATGGGACTATTTTGTGAGCTGCATTGTGTGTGCATGTGTCACAGAATCAGGTTTCTTACTCATGTGGGAATGCAGACACAGTAATTCTCATACTAAACCCATTAGGGAAGTAACAGAGCACCACAGTGCGCACGCACGCACAAAAAGGTTCAGCCACTTAAATGTGCAATTGAACAAAAGTCAGAGAACACTTTAAAAATAAACTGAGGAATTATATCCAACTTTCTCACCAAGTGAAATGTTTGCCTACCTGTTTATGCATCTCTATATTCAACCCATAGGACATCTCATAATACTAAGGAGAAAAAAGGAAAATGTGATTCTGTTAGTCCTCATAATAATGCAAATGCTTCCAATATTCAGTTTTAATCACACAGCAAATATAATGGCATATTATATACCTAACAAAGATTTACCAGTATTTGTAATCTCCCAAAATTAGAAAGGGAATTTCACAGCATCTTGTCCCTTGCATCTGTTTTTAGTGCTGCTTTGCCCCGTGTCAAATTTACAAGGAACAGCCACATTTAATTAAAAAAAAACAAACAAAACAACAACAAAAAAAGCACCACCACACAACAAAACACTGAACACACCTGTCAACTGGAGTCAAAGATGAGAAATCATAAAAATGTATGGAAACTGCTCTAAATTTTATTCTCTACTACACACTAAAGATGCCAAAAAAAATGCCTGAAGTGCTAGAAACCAGACATGCACATAAATCAGCAAAACCATGCAGACTCTTTATTAATATTTTAAATTTAAAAAACACAAAAAGCTAAAATTTAATAGAACATTTGCAAGAAAATTCAGAGTTAAAGCAGGCATTCCAACTGTAATGTCTCCTGCTATGCCTCAGAATTGCAGAGAGCTCAGTTCAATGTGTGACATATGTGCTCTGTACCTAGACTCATCATCAGGTATGGGAAGGACAGAATGTGAGATTAACTAAATGCTTATGCTTTGGATACACTTAAGTTATTTACTCTTTTTGTAAATATTTGTTTTATAGATCACACACATGGAAATCAATTATTCCCTTAGATGTACAAGAGAGCAGACAGAAACAGCTCCGTTGCAGTAGTCATAATGCATCACGCAGTTATGTATTTAGAGACTTCTTTATACTCAAGTTTATTTACCCATATGAACAATTACTAAATTATTTTTCCAGCTCAGTTCTCTGACTGTATGAAACTGCAGCTCACAAGCAATACTTTTTCAGAGACCTAAGGCTTCTGAAATTCTTGGTTAAATTCAAGAATAATAAAACAAAATAATAAATAAATAAATAATAAAACAAAAAACATGGACAAAATGGCAAAGCAGTAAAAGAAAATAAAAGCAGCAAAAGGATATGCCTATTAATGTGGGGGTATCTTTAAGAGACTAACTGGCTTCCTGTTAGTATTTTGAAAAAAATATTCCAATATATCTAAAAACGTTGACAAATTTAGGAAAATAAGACAGTGTAAGCAGGTAATAAACCTCTAAAAGTGAAGTATACGATGGAGAGACTGGTGCAACCACATTTATAGCAATGTTACTATCATAATCTGAATGTATTTTTGTTTTCGTATACAAAGATAATACACATTTTGAATTTATGATGCGGTTTGCTTACCATAACATAATGTCGCTGCATCTCTGTCTTCTCACTGGCCAGTTTCTCGCATTCCAGCTTTAAACTGTTCAAACATTTAAAAAAAAAAGGATGAGTACTACTTTTATGTCCTTCTGGACACACATTTGCTTCCCTTCTTGTCATCTTCTGCAAAATATAAATAAAAATGTAAGTCGAAGCTATTGTTTGTGGGTGGAGTCTTGTTAGTTTCCCTTTTCAACAAGTATTGTGCAACAGACTCCTCTAATGGGCCAAACATACAAGGTTTATATCCAATATATATATATATATATATTGCTCTGAAAAAAGTAGACTGGCTCATAGAAAATCACCTAAAAACACGTAAATTTGATCCTTTGATTTAAAAAAAATTAAATAAATAAAAATCAGGTTCAAGGAATGATGCATTTTAAAGGACAAAGCAGTGTTATTGTGTGTGTGTTTTTCTGTTGATGAAACTGTAAAGAAAATTCTGCACATCATTTCATTGACAATGTAGGCAAACATCAAAACCTTCCATGGCAGATTTGTTTTCAAATGTGCACAAAACAATCTTGTGGTAAGTGGTTCCTCACTTGAAGAATAAAATGCTCTTCTACCATAAAGCTTATTGAATAGCTCACCAACTATGCTTCTAGGTTATCAGCACTTGACATTTCAGTGGAAAGCTGGAAGGGGCTGGGTCAAGAGAAGAGGATACCACAAGCAATCAAATCACAGCCCTTGATCCACAATCCCATGCCACCTCCCTCCCCCTTCCTTCCCCCCACCAAGGGAAAAAAAAAACAGGAAAAATAAAAAAGATCTATTTCCAATATTTGACATTCGATTCTTCTGAGCTCCCTGCTTCAAAGTGTTTTCTTAATGGCTTTATCCTCACAACTGCAGACCTGTTATTTATGCCTGAGTGTCCAACCAGACAAGTCTCACTCACAGAGACTCCCACATTTTAGATGAATTCTCAGTTTAAGAGGCTTTGAGAGAGTATTTTAACCATGTGTTTCAATGAGACATTTGAAATTTCAGTCACAATATTTTGAAATCCCCCTTATCCAAATGATTGCAGCTCAAGACAGCTCCTGCACTATTAGAGAGGAGGAAATGTTGCCTTCCAGACACTGGTCTAGCAGGGCTGGGAAGCGGCATTTCTGCTTGGGAGGAAACAACAAACAAACAAAAAAACCCCAACCCATAAGACACCAAAAGCAATCCACACACGTTCATGCCTTTGCAAACAAAACAAAAAAAGAGTGACAAGAGCTAAGCAAACACGAGGATCAAGGAAAGTAAACATCATTACCTGTGGTACTGAGCCTGTAAAAACTGAAACTCCTCCTTAATCCGATCGCAGGATTCGGAAATAGTGAATTTAAAGGGTTGAGCAGGCTGATGCGGTGCCTAAAAATAATGATCGTTATAAGAGGTTTTAATTATGCCCCATCTAAACCAGTCCCAGACACGCACACACACAAACATGCCCAGCCCAGTGTATGCAAGGGGGCTGGCTCACCCACACAGCAATAAGGACGAAGGCTGTTAAAACTCACCTACTTTACATACACACGCACACACCAGCGTTTCCTCTTTGAAACATAAAAGTCCCTCGCCCTTTACGCACATACATACACAAGCCTGCTCCAGGCTTATCCGCTCCTTTACAGATCTCTAATAGAGGGAGGCAGGGTCATGTCCGTTTCATCCGCGTCCCCATCAGCACCCACCAACCCGTAATCAGACTGCCCGGCTTGTGAAGTGGGCGAGGGGGTCGGGGACCCTGCTAAACTGGGGTGACTGTGAAGGGAAGACAGAGGGCAAGAAAAAGAGACGAGGCAGGAGGGGAAGGGAGGGAATCACAGGTCGCTCCGTGGGAGCTGCTACAGCAGGAATACACTTTGGGGATAATACGAATCAGATTAAGACCTGGAACTCTCGCTCCCTCCTTCTGTCTTTAGTTTGCCTTTGACTCTTTAAAAGCCCGGAGCGATCGCAACTACAAGCGGCGAAATCGCTACACGGGAGAGCCTGAAAAGCCAAAGACAACAATAAGAAAATGGCTACAACTCAATTGTTTCTCCCCCCTCTCCCCCCTTTTTTGCGTTTGCTTTCTCCAAGCAGGAGGCAAGCGGACAGCAGGAGAAAGGCGGGTGTATTGTGCCGATTGTTCCTGGTCTCAGCCCTCTCCTGGGGACCCAGGCTTAGGGGAGGGGGGAAACAAACCAAGAGCCACATACAAGTCCCCCCCCCCCCCCCCCCCCCCCCCCCCCCCCAAGCCCTGCCTTGTCTCTACTCACCGGGTGTCTGGTTTGAGGATACATCTTGCTCAGATCGCGAATCATCCAAACCGATTTAGTTTGCGCTTTTGGCCAGAGCAGCTTGGTTCATGGAGTTTAATGGCAACAATGCAAAGGAGCAGCAGGAGGAAAGGGCTGCCCGGCGCTAGCGCTCGAAGGAGCGTCTCCGGCTGTCCCCGAACCCCCCCGCCCTCGGGACTCGCGTGAACACACAAGAGGAGGGACACTCGGCGGCGGCTCTGTCCCCGGCCGGAGGGAACCGCTGCCACATTCCACAGGGGCTGTCACTCGCTAGCAGACATGGTGGCGGGCGGAACGGCGGCTCCGGCAGCGTTCCGAAGGTCCGTGTCCCAGTGCCCCGACGATCGGAAGATCCCCGTGTCCTAGCCCTTCCTACACCAGCGTCCGGCAGGTCCCGCTTCCAACGTGTCAGCGCTCGGCAGCCGCCGCCTCCTCCTCCAGGGCTCGGCAGGTCCCTCTCCTAGCGCCCCACCGTTCCAAGGGGGTCTCTCCTTCCCTGCCAACCGATCCAGTCCCGTTAGAGGGGGAAGAACGGAAGAAGACAAAACTCCACTCGCCCCAGCTTCCGAATCACCCCCCAGAACACCCCCTCTCGCTGCTTCTTCCGGCTGCAAACTTTTATGGGTCTCAATTGTTATCCTGTCAAAAAAGGCAACCCGCTCCTTTCCTTTGTAGGGAGAAAAAAACTCCTAGTGGGGAAAAGCTGCTGGTGGTGCTTTTGCTCCTGGCTTTTCTCCGCCTCGCAAATAGTCGCTTCTTTTCAAAGGTTCAAGTGCAGTAACCTTTTGTTGTGATGTTTCTCCTCTTTCCCATTCACAGGTCGCAGCAACTCCCCCCCCCCCTTTCCGCCTTCCCCTTTTTTTACAGCACGGCAGGGTGAAGAAACGCGGTCTGGTTCATTGGTCTTCTCTCCTTCCCTCCTCGCCTCGCAAACTCTTGCAACTCAGAGCAAGATCGCCAAAGCCAGCAGCAGCCGCGACAGCCACCTCACCAACGCCGCTCCGAGCAGCTCTAA
This sequence comes from Apalone spinifera, assembly GCA_030068395.1. Classification (NCBI taxonomy): domain Eukaryota; kingdom Metazoa; phylum Chordata; order Testudines; family Trionychidae; genus Apalone; species Apalone spinifera. The sequence continues at coordinate 84,683,055 of JANRFK010004149.1, forward strand.
CTACAAGCTCCGGTGAGGTGACTTCTTTGACCAAATTTAGCAGCGGCAAATCATTAACATTCTGATACATATTCACAACAATCGGAAGACAAGGGGGCCGCGAGTTTTCCTGGGAGTTGTAGTTTCATTTCCGTGGCCTTTCCCCCCCGCCTTCGTTGCGAATTGCAGTTCAAGAAACTCCAACGACCATGAGGCAAAGCGAGCCCTCCTTTCCTAGCCCCCTCCCCGGGTCTACCCCTCGTTCTGCTCCGCCCATGAAGGGCGTTGCCGGCAACCAATCAGCAGCGGCTACACATTAATCGCCGTTCTGTATTAATGCCCATCATTTCGCTGCTGACAAATGGGCGTGCGGGTCTGAGGAAGGGGTGGGGCTCAGGGCCGAGTCCCCACGTGGGGGACAGACGTCGCTTCTCGTGGCAGCCAATCATGCTGCTTTATCCAATGGGCCGCACCCCCGTTTCCTAGTTCCTTCCCCCTGCCTGAGGTGGAGCTTTGAGATCGCTGACGTTCCATAGCGCCGGCGTTCGAACAGGGGAAACATTTGTTCAGCTGTCAATCAAAGTAACGTGGGGTGACTGGGGCTGCTGCTGCTGCTTGTATCTTGTGCTCTGGGTGGTGGCAGGAGAGAAGGTTTGGAGGGGGAAAAGGATGCGCTCTGCCTCTGTGCTCCCCCCTCCCCGTCACTCACGGCTGCTATATCACCCGCACCAGGAGGAATGCGGACTAATTAGGGGCCAATGTCTCCTTAAAGAGACAAGCTCGGCCTTGTGTAACGTGCAGGGACCCCTGTTGAGACAAGAGAGGGAGGATCGCGCTGATCCCACTTCTTTCAGCTCACATCAATTTTACACGCCACTGGAGCTGGCGTAATTTTCATGTGAACGGGACTGACTGGCTGCCCTGTTTGGAGCGAGAGCCGCGAGCGCTCGGGGAGAGGGGACAGCGAGGCGATTTGTTAATTTCAGGTTTCGAAGGGGTTTTTCCCCTTCCCAGGACCGACACCCACCGCCACCCTCCAACCCCTATATTGTTCGGATGGGCAGTCGCCGCTATTGTGAAGGCTGCATGTAAAACATGCCGGGTTTGGAATGATGCTTCTAGGAGGTAGATACGGGGGGGCGAGTGCTTTTTCCTGCCTTCGCTTTTGAAGAGAAGCAATTTAAAAAAATATTCGGCTTTCTTAAGTTTCTTTGTCCAGCAGAAATAGGAGAGATTCGATAGCAGAGCGCTTTGGCTTTAGTTGCTACAGTCCACGGCCTCACATCAGTGAGGGACACAGACACTCGCCTAGCAATTTTTACTGAGGCAATAGGAAAAATAGCAGAGACTTCCAAATTAACCATCACTCTGAGCAAAAAGCAGCATCGCCCAGTAGTTACACAGCGATCTACAGGTTTCACATTTGGATTCTAGTTACAGCTGTGTATTGGTAACTCCTGAGCACTAGGGAGGTAGACCACCCCGTAGGCCTACTCCAAAATTTTTTTACTAGATAGGGTGCCTCCACATGCCTCCCTGGGTGGTCCTCTGTGTACCCCTTGCCTCCCCAGTCACCCCTTCGTCTGTGCCTCTTTGTTGCTACTCTGTCCAGCACAACAACCTAACACTGTTCAGCCCACCGAGTGGAGACTGAAGGAGGCATTAGCTTCACACAACATAACATTGCAAAGAGGATAATGGAAACTGCGAAATTAAATACTATATATGCAGTGGTGTTGTAGCTCTGTAATCCCAGGATATTAGAGAGAGAAGGTAGGTGAGCTAATATTTTATTAGACCAATTCATGTTGGTAAGAGAGGTACAAGCTTGAGGTACACAGAGTTCTTCTTCAGTCCCACCACCAGATGTTGGTCCAGTAAAAAAATATATCACCCTTCTTGTTGCTCTAGGTAGGTGCTAGCCACATACACAGACTGTACAGCTCACGGAGGGTCCTATTCATCAATACCACATTCCACAGATTCACAGTTTTATATTTATGCTCTCAACACAAGGACATTCATTCACTTTTCTTCAACTATTGGAAGGCTTTTGCTACCAAAAGTACAAAACTATAAAAATAAACTGTTGCAACATCTTTTATCCTGCGGAAAAGAAAAAAAACTTGTATACTGTCCTTTAATTACCTTTATGCCTCATTTGCTTCCATGTTTTAATTTCAAAATTAAAATTTTATATGGTGTTGCTTTTACTGATCTAGACATTGTTCTGGCATAGTAATATAGAATGCCTGGTTCACTTGAAGAGTGATGTGTTGGTACAAAGAGATCTAAGGATGTAGACCATAAGGATGTAAAATCATGTTCAAAATGTTTAAGTGATTAACCAGCCCACAGCATCATGCCACGGGCAGGGGGGCTGCTCCAGCTCGGTCAGGCACTGATTAACTAGTTCCTGTAAATATCACCCAGTAAGGGGGATGCTTACCAGATAACCAGTGAACCAGTTACCCATTTGCATCCATAGTAGACCAGCATAGAACAGAAAATTCCAGATGTTCATAATTGGGTGCCAGGAACCTATTGGGAGGTTGAGTCTTTCCATTAGCAACCCCTACCCATGTGCATTTAAGTTTGGTTTTCTTCTTTTCTTAAAGATATTCTAAAGAAACAACCCAAAATATGACATCAAAGGAAAATTCATTTATGACATTTTGCACCATAACCATAGCATTTTTATATGGGTTGGTTTTGTTCTATCTTTAGTAATAAAGTAACTTATCAATTGCTCAAAGTCCTGTTTGATAAGCTTCATTTTAGACCTTTGACCTATATTTTTATTGCTGTAATTATTTACATAAAAAATGCTATCTCTCTGACACTGAGGTTATAAAACAAATACTTATTGAAGTCCAAGAAAACAATCCCACATCATTCAAAGTTTGCTAAGCTGTTATTTTTCTTCTGTATCTAATTATATGGTGTCCCCATACTGGGCTTTGGTATACTGAGAAATAGATGTTAGTCTCCTTTATGTACAACATAATTAAGGATGTGTTTCTCCAAGACTTCTTTACATGAGTAATCATTATTCATAAAAATAGTTCAATTGAAAGGAGGCTATTTTGGGCTACTCACATGAGTAAGGGGTACAGTTCAGATTTTAAATGGCCTACTTTGAGGCACCATTAACAAAAATGTGCCAGTAATTTTCACATTGTCATCAAATGGGAGCAAGACTACACCCTACTGAAAGGATCTGTAAAAGTATTTAGGTGCCCAAAGATGTAGATAGGCATCTAATGCCCTCTCCATAGTTTTAAAAATCTTACTGGGTGCCTTTCTGAATACCCTCAGAAATCTGTCCCCGAGTGATTTCTGCTAATTGCTCAATGTCATCAGTTCCCATTAGGGATGAAAGAATTTAACCAGTTAACTGATACACTCATGCTTTCTGGCTACCATAAACAGTTAGGCTATGTCTACACTGGCGGGTTCTTGTGCCAGAAATATACAAATGAGGCTAAGCATGGAATATCGCTGAGCCTCATTTGCATATCTAATGAGCCACCATTTTGCGGAAGAGGCTCTTGCGCCAGAAGGAGCTGTCTACACTGCCCCTTCTTGCGCAAGAAAAACCCTCTTGCGCAATGCCGCTACGCGGATTATTTTCAGGAATAACGGCATTGCACAAGAGGGTTTTTCTTGTGCAAGAAGAAGCAGTGTAGATGCTCCTTCTGGTGCAAGAGCCTCTCCCGCAAAAATGGCAGCTCATGAGATATGCAAATGAGGCTCAGCGATATTCCACGCTTAGCCTCATTTGCATATTTCTGGCGCACGAACCCGCCAGTGCAGACATAGCCTCAAACTCCTAAAGGCTGCCAAAGATGCAGGGTCTGCTGGCTCCATGGGGCCATGAGCGCCAGCAGAATCACAGAGCCCAGAACCCCAGCAGCTCCACAGGACTGGCAGCCCTGCATCTGTGGCCAGCCCTGGAAGCGGTTAACTATGTAATGGTTATCCGTTATGCAGTTAGTATTTTTATTCATTTTTTACATCCCTAGTTCCTATTTGAGTTAGGAGGCAATCACCAAGTAGCAGGATCAAATCCTAAAACGAGGATATACGGATGCCAGTCCTCCAAAAACTTACACCTGTGCTTACTTTTAGTCACATGAGGCATAGCATATGCTCAGAAGTATTGGTGGGACAGATCACAGAAAGACTTATGGGCCTGTTTCTGCAAAATTCTGAACCTCACAAGTGGTAAGTGTTCTCATCCTTCCGTTTCCAGCATTAGGTTCAAAATCTGGAGAGAAAATTGAGAAGTAAAATAAACACCAGTTGAGTTTTGTTTTGTATTTTTAAATCTCCGTTTAGTTTGACATCTGGTATAGTACTGTGATTTGAAACATTAAAGTCCTGAGAAGGGCAGATACATAGGTGTCTGTGAGTAAAACAGGCCTCTCTATCTTTTTGTGAGAGCAGCTCATCAAAAATGAAAATGGTGGCTGGTCAGCTTCCATGCATATGAACTCTTCACCATTACTTCTTAGTGGTTGTCTGAGGGGACATAGAATAAACCAATTTCTGTCCTATTTAAATTGTACTAGAGTCCTTACTCTACAAAAGCTCATGTGCATGCTTAATTTAATGGGACCATTGACAATGCATAAAGTAAACCCTGTGCATTTGTTTTTGCAGGAGCAAGGCGTAATTTTTCAACACATTGACAAAATTCTATGAAACTCAAAGCTGATACTGCATCATAACTTGCCACTTTAAAATTATGCAAATTACTATCAGAATGGCATTGTCATTTTGATTTTCTCAGCTTTTGTCAATTCTGACAACCCTGATGAGTCTTAAATATAGATTTTTTTTATTGAAAATTGCTTTTTTCCTCTTATGAAAAATGCTTTATGGCAGCTTGTATAACTTGTATTATTTTCCAGAACGTAGAGAAGGTAGTTTTTAAATGTATAATATATTTTCTGAAGAAAGATGTTTCAAAAGATTGCAAAATTATTTAGGTGGCTTTATATGTACCAGGAGTTTTGGTTGCTGATGAAAAATCCTTATGAATTCTCATACATGAACCAGTGTTTGTTGATTAATCTGTCATTTACATTATTTTGTTTAAAATTCCAAGAGTATTTTGATCATATTTTGAGCCCATCATTTGATTTCAGTCATTTGAGAGTCGAATGAGTTCTGCACTAGTCAATCTTTATTTATTCTTACATTTTAAAATAAACAATTTGAATATTTTTACAATTATAGCTAAAAGGAAAATTATTTTCAGGCTAGGATTTTGTAGCCTAGTTTTAGCCTTTGTTGAACTTTTCTAGTGGAGTTATGAATTAAATAATACAGGTTTATCAGTGCCAAAGTACCCTGAATAATGGACCCTGAATAATGGGCCCAAACCTGAAGCTCTTATATAAGTAAATCCATAGACTTCATGTGAGTAATGGCTCAGTTCCTATGGCATCATGTTCCATCCTGCTTTAATGCCACTTTTTTGGGAAAAAGTTATCATATGAACATGACTTGTTGGATCTGTATCTCAGAAACACACACACGCACGCACGCACACACTAAGCTGTCTGATAAATGAAGCCTTGTGGTAAATCTTGTATTAGTACTATGAAATTACCCTGTATCAACAAGTTTTTAAAAGCTTCAAGCTTCCTAAAATTAATTGTCAGTGATTGTGAAGATACATAGTAGATTGTTAGTAAGCCAAGCAAACTTAAAATACTTGATATTGTTGTAAATAATGTGATTATTCATGTGTTAATAATTTATAGGATAACTAGTCCAGTAAACACAAATCTTTTGCAAGGGAGTTTATAAATGTTACAAAACTCACTCTAAATAAGTTTTCAAATTCTCCTTTAGTTTTAATTTTGCTACATTTCTATTTTTGTTTCGGCTTCCCACATATGTAAACAGTTTAGATGAATTGTCTTACTTTGTTCAAGTCTCCAGATGCATTGGCACTTCATTCTGTATGATGTAAAGCTTCAGTCTTTTCAAACAATACAATTCTGCATTTAAAATATATCTACAAGTCATTTACTGGCCTTGAAATTTCAATGGGAATTGTGCCAGCAGAGGAAATCCTGTATAGGGCCAATTTTGCATGAATTAACCAGACACAATTTGCAAAAAACACATTTTGCCAAACACCTTTGACAAATATTTCAAATAATTTAAGCGACTTTTCCTGATTAACACGCAGACTTCTTTACTTTAGATGTATGTACTACTGTAATACTGCAGTTTTTGTATATTTTTGGAGGACAAAGCTCTCTTAGGATGAAATTTATTCCTTTGCAGAGAGCACAAAGCCTATGCAAGGCCTTAAGTCCCAATTGAGGCTTCAAAATAGGGTGTAAGATATGAAAGATGCATAGTCCTCAGCTGAACTAGGGGACCCAGTTATCATGCTGTAGCTTTTTGAGTTGGTTATAGAATGATTCCAATTTTTAGTTTAAATGGGACTTTGACTCTACATGACCAAAGGCTTTAGCTCAGTCATACTATTGTTAGGACCAGTTTACACTGCAAATTGCAATTGCAAGCAGATCAGGGAACAATTCAACCTCAGCAGCTAGATATGATTTACAGAGAGGGATAAATCCTGATCCCATGGAAATCAATGGGAAATGTGCCATTGACCTCAATGGCATTAGAGTATGGAACTTTATAAACAACTAACTTTATTGAAAGGGAAGAAGAAGTCGTTTACTGTTATCTGAAAAAGATTTTTGGCATGACAGGTTGTATAGCGTGCAATGATCCCTAGTTTACATACTTTTTATCAACAGGTCTCACGAAGATAAACAATGTAATGTTGCTACTGATAACTAATCCTGTTGGTGGTGTAACTGCATAAGTATCTGAAAGGTTTATTTAAGGTAAAGGAAATCAAAGTTTACATTAAGTCAAAATGATTTTTGCTCTCAATTTACTTCTAGTGTAAATCTAAGTAACTCCACTGACTTAAGCGGTGTTACTTTGGCATTACACTTGTGTAAAGCAGCGCAGAATGTAGCCCAGACTGTGGAAGTAGTTGGGAAACACATCTGACAGAATCTAAGTGTTTGTTTGCAAAACTCTTGACAAATAGATTGGATTGGTTTGGATGCGAGGGGGTGGGTTTTGAAAACAGGACAAGGGGTAGTTTACTAAACAAACCTTCCCCTCTGCTGTTAACAACTGAAATAGTGCCTGCCCTATCAGAGTCCCTATCAGAAAGGAGAGAGAGGAAAACATAAGATCATCAATGAAATAGAATCCTTTAACAAGACAGTCACTTCCTGTGGTCAAAACCAGGCTAGTATTTGGCTTGTTCCACTAAAAATTACTGGTCTGGAGCCAAACAAGGAAAAAGTAATTGATAATGTAGTTTTTCAGAACCCACCCATACATCAAATGTGTCACTCCTCCATAATACTTTATTTCCCTTTTGAACAAAGATCTTTAAAATTCATTGTGTGCACTTAAAAACAAAGTGTCCTTGTGTTGGTTTATAATGATTCTCTCTTAGTTTGGGTTTGTTTTGTTATTTAATTACATTCCCTTCTATCTCGCATTTTTGTCCAGAATAGTTGCTGGAAATTTCTGCTGTTCTCAAACAAAGAATCTTTGTGCTGTATCAGCTTGCATTTGCCTTGGATTGTGTCGTGCTGGTGTCTTTTCACTGACTTCAGCACTGCAGTATTGTAGCCATAGCCTCACTAAGTAGACTGTAACAAACAGATTCATTGGCCCTTTCTCTATTCTGCATCTTATTAACTGATCTGTGGGAAAAGCTCTCTGGGTTGGTAAGGCATATGAACTATTACAAATAATAAATTAACCTTAACTGGAAAAAGCTTTAAGACTCTTAATACAGTAACCCAGTAGAGAAAGCTGTTTCTGAAAAGCTCTTTGCCTAACAAGACAACTACATTTCGAATCGGCATTTTATTAAAATTCATCATAATTATCTTTGACATCAGCCTTACATTTATGTCTTTACTGACTAAAGATTTGAGGAATATTCTATATTTCTTTGGTACCAAATAGCAAATCAGAAGCTAACTCACTGAAAACCATTCAATAAAACTGTCAAGTTCTAAGATTGTTATTTAATTCATGATGCATTTCCTTTGCTCAATTAGATTTTAAAAAAGCAAAGCCAAATGAGATCTATATTAATCTGAATTACAGGAACTTGTTCACATTTTTTTGACCAATTTTAATCGGGGCTGCTAATGATAACCCTCAAATTACATACACTACTTCAGTTAAGAAACCAAATGCTGTGCTGCTAATTAATCCACAAGGAAGTGATTGGGAATTTAATGTCTTTCTACTGTATTTTATAGCATTAAATATTACATCTTACTACTGTGTGCAAGAAAACTCAAGATACCACTAGTAACCCAGAATGAGGAATGCATCCTGAACTGAAAGAAATTTGGGTACACAGTACTGCTCTGGCTGGGGTTTCTGTGTGGCCTAGAACAATGGTTTCCAACCTGCGGTCCACCCTGGTGGTCCATGTCGGTACTGTAGGAAGTCCATAGAAAGTTTAAAAGTAAGGAGCAGGCCCACTGAAGTGGGTTCAATCCTTACTTTTCTTTTTCCCCCAAGGAGGGGGATCTGTGACATTTTAATAGCTTGAAAAGGAGTTCGTATGCTCGAAAAGGTTGTGAACCACTGGCGTAGAAAACATCCAGGTTCCCCCTATGTGGTGTGTTTCACCACTTTCTAGCTCTAGATCTGGAAAGAGTGGGGCTGGGTGTGGTATTTTAACCTATCATTTTACATTTGTGGGGATTCAGTAGTTATACTTATTTATTTGATGGGTATCATTCAAATTAAGGATGTTAAAATGTGGTTATCAGGCTAATTGTATAGTGGATACAATTTTCATCCACTATATGACTAGTTGATAGGTCCGCTCTGCATAACCACAGTGGCGGGGGTAGCTCCAGGAGCCAGCTCAAGCCAAGACTGAGCAATCCCGGCTTGTGCCAATTCCAGGAGCCACCTACATTTCAGCTCTGCATTTTAAACGTAGAAAGAGCCGCTGGGCTCCTACTACATTTAAAATGCAGAGGTGCAGCAATCAGCACAGGCCAAGACTGCTGAGTCCCTGCTTGCTCTGAGTCCAGCAGCCCCTGTTCATGGCAGACAGCCCTGTCTGCTGCAAACAGGGGCTCATGCCAGAGCAGCCTCTGTTTCCGGTGGCCAGGAATGGCCGCAGGCAGGAGCTGCTCTGGCACTAGCCCCTCTTTGCGGCAGCCAGGGCTGGCCATATACAGGGGCAGCTGCCCAAGCAGTCCCTGCCCAAGCCCAGCTCTGGCTGCTATGAAGAGGCACTGCTTGGTGGCAGCAGCCCCGTCCACAGGAGGGCCCAGCTCCCTGCTAAGGCCCCTGTAGACAGAGGCTACTTCACAGCAACCTCCCCTATCCTCCCCTGCTGCCAGCAGAGGAGCAGCAGGCAGCACCTGGAGACAGAGAAGCAGCAAAGGGGGGTACCATAGGGAGCACGGGGCCAGCAGGAACTCAAGCAGTACCCACTGGCCCCTTGTTCCCACTGCAGAGCTTTAGCCTTTGTGGGAACACGGGAGTAGGGGATTGCTCGAGTCCCCTGCCCATCCCATGTTCCCTGCAGCACTTCTGCTTCTGAAGAGCCCCTGTGGGCTCTTGTACATTTCAAAAGCTGAAGCGGCCACAGTAGGAACTGTCATGAGCAGTGGACTGTTTCAGTCCCTGCCCTCCCTCTCTCCCCCACGGCTTCTATGCGGTCTCCCCCCAGCACTGGCTCTTGCTTCCCCCACTTGCAGCCAACTAGTTGAGTTACTTACTTGACTGTCCAGTAAGCTTATGCTTATCAGATAGACAATTAGTCAACTGGTTGCTTACATTCCTAATTCAAATGGAGTTAGTTACCAGATGAGAATTACATGAATAACTCCCTTGCCCTGCTCTGAGAAAGGTTTTTAGTCTTAAAATCCTTTGCTGTAGCACTGTTTCACATGGGTGTCAGGTGAAAGACCAGCTGGGGCAGACAAGCTCCAACCCTGTCCCTTCTGCCTGAGGTCCCACCCCTTCCACTGAGGCCACGCCTGCTACAAGCTGGCTCCTTCCTGCCCACATGGAGAGCCACAGCTGCTGTGCAGCGGTCCCAGCCCAGCTCTCCTTGGTGGCCAGGAAAAGTCAGGCTGCCAAGCTGTGGCCCCATCCCCCCCAGTGGCTGGGGGAAGCTGGGCTGCTATGTAGCAACCTGATGCCTCCCCACTGGATGGAGAAAGCCATGGTGCCACTCAGCAGTGGGTGGGGAAAGCCGGGCTGCCTTCCTCAGCTGCTGGAGCCAGGCTGCTGCACAAGCAGCCCCAGCCTTCATCACTGGAGGCCCCAGCCTCAGGCAGTCGATTGTGTAGGCAATTTTGGGAAGGCTGTACCTTCCCTTGCCTTGCTACCTTACCAATCGCCCATGCTGCTTCAGAAAATGTTAAACTTGTATCCTCAAGTAACCACTGGATTGGTCCATATAAGCTATTGCGGTAAATATTTAATCAGAGGGAGTGCTGTTTAAGAGTTAAAGCAGGCAGATAATGGGAACTCGAGCTATAGGATAGCTCTGCCACTGCTTCACAGTGCAACTGGGGGGGGGGGAGGGGGATTCACTTCACATCATTCAGTCTCCCCCTAGGGAAGAGAAAGAAAACTTCTCTAGCTTTATTTAATATTTGAAACTATTAATCATTATTACATCTTATAAAGCTGTCCAAAGATTAAGAACATAAGAATGGCCAAACTGGGTCAGACCAAAGGTCCACATAGCCCACTATTCTGTCTTCTGATAGGGTGTGTCTTCTGATAGACTACAGGTTTTTGTTGACAGAAGTTTTGTCAACAGATACTGTTGACAAAGCTTCTGTTGACAAAGAGGCTGCGTCTAGACTGGCATGATTTTCTGCAAATGCTTTTAACGGAA
>JANRFK010004149.1:84715199-84726464 GCA_030068395.1 Apalone spinifera
TCAAGCGGCCAGTGTAGACAGCTGGCAAGTTTTTGCGGAAAAACAGATGATTTTTCGCAAAAACTGGCCAGTCTAGACGCAGCCTGTATGTAGGGTAACTATAAACAGGAGGAGGCATAGCTGGCAAAACCAAAATCCCCTACTTTAAGGCTGCATCTACCCAGCAGGGCTTAACTCAAAATAAACTATGTAAATTGAGCTATGTCAATTGTGTAGCTTATTTCGAAATAGGGAGCGTCTATACAGCACTTATTTTGAAATAGAGCACTCTTCCTCTGACTTCCTTTACTCTTCATTTAATGTGGGTTAGAGGAGTCCGAGTAAGAAGTCTTCCAGCTTGACAGTATTTCAACATTATTTCGGAATAACTGCCTGCTGTGTGGACACGGACTAAGTTATTTCAAAATGACGCTAGCTATTTTGAAATAATGTTGCTGTATAGACATACCCTTAGAGTGATACCAGGGACTCATCACCTTCAGCATTTAAAGGGGAACTGGTCTCTCTTGAGGAAGATGTCATATGAAAGGTTATATCTTTGCTCGCCACTGGGAATGGCTGTAAATGGATTTCTCCTTGCTACTGCCTACACAGAATGGTGGCAATGTCTTTTTTCTTCCCTCTCTTCTTCAGCTTTTGTTAAATCAGCCAGATCTGGGGGAGGGGAGGGGACAGTCCCTGTGGCATGTAACAATTAACTTCTATCTTAGGAGCACTATAATTGGCAGGGAAAGGAACCAGTAAATTCAGAAACGTTCAAGAATACCTTTTGGAATCCTAGTCCTCTCCCCTGTTGTGCTGGTGCATGGCACACGGCATCTTCTAAAACTGGCTCCTATACAAATACATGTAAGCATAATGGCTGGTTTTATAAGCTAAGCAGTGTTGTGCACCAGTGTGCTGGATGACAGGATCGAGTATTTGGATTGCCTACCAACTGTCAATGAAAAGCCACACAGATTTTTAATTCAGAAACTTCAGTTTTTCTTCTGTTCCCATGTTCATTTTCTTTACCAGCAGGGGATGACTTAGACTTTCAAAACTGATTAACATTTTTAAACTGTGGGAGCACTTTGTGTGGCATTTCAAATGATTTTAACCCCTTGCTTGCCATTCCTTGCTGCAGCTCCTCTATGATTTTGTAATATAGGCTCATCCAGAATATCACCACTTATGAAGTGATGTATTTTATCTTCAAGATGTCCTGGGAGTTGTATTTCTGACCTACTTGCAGGTACAGGAGACATCAGCTAAATCAGAAAGTACAAGAATAATATAATTAACTGTTATGCCTAACTGAAGTAAAATGAAACATGCCTTATTTCAATTTTTCCTCTCCCGTCCTTGTCTCCCTCATGATTCCCCCTCCAAATAGAGACAAAAACAAAGGAAAATATTCCTTGTTTCCTGGGGAAGCATATTTCAACTGTTCTCTGCACAGTGCAAACTTTAAAACTATTGCAGCTTGACTGAGGAACCCCAGCACAAGTCAGGGGAGCACATAAAGGCTGTTCCCCCATCCCAATAAAGAAATGGTTACTTGCTGTAATTGGGGTTCTCTGAGATGTAATGCAGATAGGTATTCCACATAGGTGTGTGCTCACTCTGGAGCTAGAGAACTTTGCCTACCAGTGGCCACAGTAGGACAGAGCTTTAGCCTTTTGCCCTTATTCCCTCTCCTGACTGTATGAGATGGTGCTCCCCACCCTCCCCCTCACAACCCACTCAGTTCCTTCATACTGAATACCCAGAGGAGTAGACTCCAATGCAGAGGGAATGGAAGGTGGGCCATGGAATACTCAACTGCAAGACATTGCCACATGGAAGTAAGGATTCTGAAGGGGCAGAGCAGCAAACCAGTGGTTCTGATTCAACATGTGGAGGACAGTTGACAGGATGACCATAAGGAACTACATTGGTTGAAGTCTGAGAGGTCAAGAATAGGTCTTAATGCTACCTTGGCTTTGGGAACTAGGTAGTTCCAGGAATAGAAGCCCTGCTGCTACAGGTCTCAGTTGGTCTCAGCCCATACAACAGGGAACAGCTCCTCCATCTCTTTGGAGAGGCACCGGCTCCAGAGCACAAAACAGTATCACTCCCAGAACACGAGGGTGACCTCTAAACCGCTGAAGGCCTTAGTGCCAAAGTAGGCTGTGTGGCCTGTTTGAGCAGGTGCTTCTTTAAGCAAAGATCTCCACCCATTAGAGTCTGTTTCATGAACGACCTGTAGTTCGTACCCCTGCTCCTTGCACAAACACATCAAGCGCAGTCTTTGGGGATCATTTGTTGGGGATTGCTCCCCCACAGGGTGCAATGTTTAATACCAGTGAGTGCGTGTGACAGTTTACTCAGTGCTGGATGACAACTCACTCCTGGAGATTGTGGAGATAGCTCTGTCAGGCCAATGTTTCTTGCAGTGGTGATACCCTGTCAGCTTTTCTTCTGCAGCCCCTTTCTCACTCCAGGATCCTAGTCATGACTCACCCTTCTGGCTAGGTCACTATTGTGGTTTCCCCTTCTGGAGCAAGAAAGTTTGTTCTCTAAAACAGGTTCAGGCAAACCTCCTACTCACGATCTCAGTGGTGCCACTTCCCCAGTGGCTGATAGGGGAACCAAGATCCACCCTCTGCTGTGATGTCAATTCCGGGACCCAATAGCCAGCAGTCAAGGCCTGTATCTTGCTGCATTTCCCTGAGCACTTTTTGCACCGTTTGGCTTTACCTTCTTTCTCTGGGCCTACCAGTTTCATTACTCCCTCTTCCCAGGAAGCAACTGCAGGCTGTTTCTACAGCCTGCAAAACACTCCTCCCTTTTCCCCCAGGGAGTGACTGCAACACTTCCCAGCTACCCCTTCTGCTTCCTATGTCCTGTCTTTTTAGAAGTCCTGCCTGTCCCTCACAGGTAGTTACAGAATTGAGATGTGTGACCAAAGATGACGGTGACAGAAAAGGGAAAAGAAAACCAGACAGCATATCCTAACACTATGTTACACAAACATTCACACACATATACCTGTTACGCATAGAATATTTATTCATCTCAACATCCTTCTTTTATGTACCATTCTTAGCTTATGTCTCTTTTAAGAGGCACGTAGTAACAGTTCCTTCTTTTGGTTTCCTTACCTTTTGCATAGCAGTTTGCACAAACACCGCCACTCCCCCTTAGGGCCCCACCAGCTTTTTTTTTTTTTTTTATTAACCTGCTTTAGAGAGCTCCTAGTTAATCCCATGTGTGCTTACATTAGTGTGGGGTATTGCAAGCTTTTTTTTATTATTTATGTCTGTAAGTTACCCTGGCCCGTAAGCCCTTTGCCCAAAGGCAAACTCTTTCCCCCATGCACCCTCTATTCAATGCAGACAACAGAACAATGCACATAAAAGACAAGTAATTTTGGAGATATTTTGAGTCAAAAAAACAAAAAAAAATCAAATGTAAATTTCAAATAACTTCTCAAACTTTCTGACTGACTTTTTTCAACTTTTACCAAACTTCCCAGAAAAAGCTCTACCCCGGAATAATATGCACCACATGACATTTCTGGGAAATCATTTTTTGGAGGAAGAGAAGGAGATTGTTTTTGGGTTGGTTTTGTTATTTGTTTATGAAAGGTGCAGGGAAGATGAGAGATTGAAACTCCAGTTTAAGTCAGGAAAACTGGCTTAAGACTTAATGGAATGACTTCCACTGCTCCATATTACATTCTGAAATTATGATGTTTATCTCTATGTTAAGTAAGAAGCAATAATACTGTGGCAATCGATTTATAGTTAGGATTGGCATTTAAATTAATAAATTTGAGGGATGTGAGTAGTCAAATGGAGTTCTCGACTACTTGCTTCCCTCCCCCTGTGCTGCCTCTGTATGAGAGGCAGCAGGGGGGCAGGGAATAACAGGAGCTGGTGCTGAGGGGAGCTGGCTGAAAAGCCAGTTCCCCCCCAGCACTGTCTCTGTGGTGCCCTCTGCCTGCCCTCCTCCCCCCTCCCCGGCTGCCTCTATCAGAGGATAGGGGAGGTTGCTCCAGCAGCAGCCCCTGTTCATGGTGACCAGAACTAGCTGTGGACAGGGCCTGCTGCTAAAGAAGCCACTGCCCACAGCCAGCCTGGGCCTCTGCAAACAGGGGCTGCTGGACCTGACGCGAGATGGGACCAAACCATCCCAGCTTGCACCAATCTGGGACACTGTATCTCTACATTTTAAATGTAGTAAGAGTGTGGAGGCTCTTACTACATGTAAAATGCAGAGCCACTGCAGTCCAGAGCTGGCGCAAGCAGGGACTGCTCAGTCCTGTCTCCAGCCAGCTCCTGCCGTGGCTCTGTGGAGGGCCCCCTTATCAACTAACTGTGTAGTTGACACAAATTGTCAGATAATTGCAATTTAACATCCTTACTTTTTCTGTAGATTTTTTAAAGTATTCATATAACTTGAATTGTGGGGGAGGGGGATAGGGGGGTATCCTCCTACTTCCCCCAACTATTTTAAATATGTTGTATGAAGATCATTACTATTGGAGCATATTTTTCCTTTTCTATTGTTCTTCTGTCAATAAATTATGTGTTAATTTGTTCAATTTTGGTAAAAGTTGGTTGCCTGTCTAAAACATTGTTAATTTGGAAACAAAATTTTAAAATAAATAAAAGTATCCGTGGAGTATTCACAGATGTCCCAGCGGTTTTGCTAATACATTTTGTCAGTTTCCTTTGGTCATGTTTCTGTTCTTTGCCCCTACTAAAGATCCCCCCCCCTTTTTTAAAACTAATGAAGAACACTTTTCACCACAGAAGAGAGGACAGATTCATCCCATCATGGGCAGCTGAGGTCTGCAGATTCACAACAATCTTCTTTCATTTCATGTATAGCAAATCCACAATGCAGTTCCCATTGCTATTGAAGAGCCTGCTGCTTACACAAGCAGGCATGCTCTTCAATAGCAATGGGAACTGCATTACACAAGCAGGCATGTTAAGAGTCAAGTCACCATTCTGCCTTCCTGTTTTCTTACATTATCTGGGCCTCTCTCCCTCTCCACTCAAAAGGCTGACAAATGAGATGGCAAAAGAAAACACCTGTTTGACTCAACATTGCCAGCATTGTTAGAGGGTGGAAAGTACAAGGAGGGGTTGGTGATAAGTGGGTTTAGTTCATGATGAAAACTGACTCCCATCTGGTACACATCACAATTTGTACAGTCCCTCTCCCTTACACACAGATGACTATTTATAATGCTACAGTTCCTATTTTGCCATTTTGAATACACAAGCACAGGCTCTGACCATAGAAGTTCATTTTTGTGGCTATAAAGGAAAAAATACTTCTCTCATCCCCAAGTTTTGCGGATGCTCTAAGTACCCTCATGTCTATAGCACGTAATGACCTTCTGAACACCCAGAGCAATGCCAACTACATGCGACAACAGACCATTTATTATAAAACAAGAGTTAATGAGAAAATGGTAGTGTAAATTCCCAAAGCTAAGATGATTGGTTTTTTCAGTCTAACTTCTCTGGAAAGAACTGTATTAAAATAGTTATATCAGAAAGATAGTCATCCTATATTTGTTTCTAGAAGATTTTATTCCCCCTCCATTTTGCTAGAACTATCATGATCAGGCATAGAAAAATCTAGAAAATTCTTACACTATAGTTTTCAAACAATTATAATTAATATGAAGGGAACAATGATCGTTGTCGTCTTACGTTCATATTCTTATTTTGAAGGCTAATTTTAAAGAAAAACACCTCTTCCCCAAATTAAATAAAAACAACAACAAAAAACACATTTTCCTCAGATGTACCAATTATTTTGTAATTGAGCACGTGACCCCCCGCTTCCCCCCCAAAATCAACTGTCAAAAAGTAATATTTTAAAATCCTTTTTAAAAGAAGCCATAATAAGTATTTAATAAACCCGTGGCTGAAATTATAATTATTGAAATTATTCATCACCAGCACAAGGTGTCAAAAGAAAACCTGAAACAAGAAAACAGATAAATTCCATTTTGAAAACACTCACTGTGAGTTTGCATAAATCCTTCTTTATTTCCTTGTGAAGTTTTTTTAAAGGGTTCTCCCCCCCACCCCCCTTGCTAGGAGTCTTATGAAACTGAAATGTCAAGTGAGGGCTGCTTTATATCATCTTCTGTCAATCAAAGTAAGGGAGGCTTTATGCATCTGTTGCTAGTATATTGGCACTTTCTGAAGAGTGTTTCAGTGGGAGTGAGAATAAATAAAGATCCTTCAGGCACTTTCTCATTTATGGATGAGGAATCAAAGCAGTCTGAAACTTCATTTTCAGCCTGATACCCTGAAGATTGTTGGCTGATAATTCTGGATGGAACAGCTTATCTGGGAGGATTAGGGAGAACATGGTCTCCCTATTACTGCTGGCTTCAGCCTATTCAGCTGGGCAGACTTTGTCACACAGTATCTGTGCCTTTACATATGTCACTAATCTTATCTATATCTTTTCAGCTTCTTCTGTTGGAGCTGTGGTTTCCCCTGCCTAAACCTCCCATTTCTTCATTACACCAGCTGTATAGGCATTAGCCTTCTCTAGAAGCCTTTCTGCACCATGTCATTCAGTAATGGGTAGTAATGCAAAGGTTGCAGTGTTCAGGAGAAAGTAATGGTGGTTTTTTAATCTCATATCCAGCAGGTCACAAACCAGCGTATTAAATGCATATCACCCTTCCTGCCTGCCCCCTCAAAAATCCTCACATTTTTGACCAAAGCCACTTAACCAAAGGAAATCATCTCAACAATAGGATATATGTGTTAGCTTAAAAAACAATGAAAACACAATTTTGGGCAGTGTTTTTGCCTTGTAGAACAGGAGTATTATATAGAAGTCACACTAGTTATGAAGTTATGGAGCAACATTATCCATTGATGTTCAATTCAAGATGCTACCACTGTTTCCCAAATTTCCCTAAAATACAGGTGTCACAGACTGTTATTAGGTTTTATTTGTTAATGGATCAAATCCTGCTTGCCTTACTCACCCCCATGAAACCTCCAGCTAGTCACTCTGGGATCAACTCTCCTGCCTCAGAGTGCCCTCTGCTGGTCAGTGTCCCCACCTCCAGTGTTCCCTCTATGCTTGGAAGCAGCACAGCTTCACAGGTGATTAATCAGCCCTGCCCAATCAGAGGCTCAGAGCTCATGCATGAAACTAACTGACTGAGCAGGGCTGCCACACAGCTTAGATTTAGAGGGAATACTGCCCATCTCTGTTGCAGGTGTTCTGCTGGTTCAGCTCCGTGTCCCTTCTGGGCCATGGTCCCCCTTCCTCCTGTAGTGTCCTAGGTCAGTGGCTCTGCACTCTGGGGTCCTCCCTTCCCAGGGAACCACCAATTCCACTATACCCACCTTGCCCCAGCAAGGTCAGGTCAAAGCTCCCTAGCTCTGCCCTTCTGCTTTTCCCTAGCACTGCTCTGTCTCAGGAAGCTTCTAGCTTCCCAGCTACAGCAAGAGTGTTTATTCTCTCTCCAGGAGCCCTTATTTATACAGCTCTACCTGGTGGTCTCTGCCTCAGTTGTGGGCTCTGCTCTCTGAGCCCTCTCCCAGGCCTGGTTTTTAACTCTTAGAGGGTCAGTGCAGGGCAGACACCATCATACCTCCCAAGACTCTCTCAACCCCAGGACACCAGGGAAGCCAGTACATTGCTTTTTACACTTTTAACTCTGAATAATATTTACTGCCCACTGGTAGGTGGTTTACTCCAATCTGCTCCCAGCACCAGCTTCCTCTCATACCTCCAGCACTAGCTTCCTCTCTCTGTCTTGTATGCTCTTCTCCAGCCTTCCCCCCCACAACCTTTTCCAGTTCTCATTTCCCCATTTCTCTTCTCCCTTTGATGTTCCCATTCACCCAAACCTGTTGTCATTCCCTATTCCTGCCTCCTTCCAAACAAATAAATTAAAAAACAACAAACGACTTAAAAAAAGAAATGGAACTAACAATGCATGGCCCCAGGCAGTGTTCCTTGTAAGCTGGACACTTGTGCAGCCACTCTGGAGAGATTCAAATGCTGCTTAGCTGATTAGCAGAGCGTCCATAGCTAGGTTTTTGTTTCCGTTGGTGGTGCACATGCACATGCCTTGGTGCACATAAAAAATACATTCCACACACGGATGGAAAAAATCTGCACATGGATGTAAAAGATTGATCCCAATCACTTTGCCCATCTGTGATACCCCTTTTGTAGGTCTCTCCTCTTTGATTGCAGACTCTTTAGGCTGCAACAAGCATTTCTTCCTATGTGTTTCCATAATGCCTCATGCAGAAGATCCTTCTCTTTCTCAGTCTTGTTTGAGCCTTTGGTTGCTACCATCACACAAGTAACAACCAAAAATAACCATCACTGAATTCTGATTAACAACTGCTTGGTATAATTTGGCCTATTATCTGCAACAGGTAAATCAACCAGCTCCATATGTGATTATTTTTAAATACCATATATGGAAGGAAAAAACCCACTTGCTTTTACTGTCCTAGCTTTTTGTTTTGCTTTAAATTGCTGATTTATTAGGGATCTGATTCTTGTCTGTATTCTCAAGGTTGAAACAATACGTTTTATCTGAAATGAACAAAAATAATCTCTCTTCTTCATAAATGAAGGCTTTGAATGTCATGCTTTCCCCACTCCACAAGGTTCAGCCCAGCCATGGCCATGTTAGTTAGCCAAGGCCCATTTTTATTCTGTGGTCAACAGGAGCAACAAGTAGTATAATCTATATCCCGAAGCTGCTGACTTATACAGAGGGACAGCCAAAGGACACCATGTTTTTTCCAGCAGCCTAAAGGAGCTCAGTGCTGGATCCTGGAGGAAACAATGTATTACAGGAATAGAAGGTTTCTTTGACTCCTTACAGGATGTCAGAGAATCTGAATATCCTTGATGCCACACCTTCAGGGATTTGTTCATTTCCATGGTACAAGGCACATTCATGGTCTCTCATGAATTGAAAGATGATACATTTCAGGCAGTCCTAGGGAAATTATTTTCACTTTACTAAGCCAGTGGATTTGTTCATTTCTAAGCCTTTGCCCATGGAAATCTTCAGGACACATTGGGCTAAATTGAACTTAGGGGTGTGTGAGTGATGGTGTGCAAAAGCTTCATCCCAAGAACCACTGGTAGAGGAAGTAACTCACAAAGTCAAAGTTCATCTCCTCTGACTCTCTACCTCCAGGGAGGAAATAATTACCTGATACAGGGCCCACTGAAGTCAGTGGGAGGCTTTCTGTTAACTTGAGTAGAATCTGGATCAGGCCATAAGTTACTCAAGTCCTTGAAAGGGTGGAAGTTGCTTCCCTCTCTATGTTGTCTGTTAACTGATCAAGTGATAGAGTCAAAGATTCACACCCCACCTCCTTCTGCTCATAAGCATGAGTGTCTGGAAAGCAAGGGCCCTACTTTAGACCTAAGCTTTAGGTAGGCCATGCACGGGGATGGGAATGAAAGCATTACTCCTATGCTTGGCCAAGGAAAATAAAGGCACAATCTACTCTTAAGTGATTTTTATGGCATGTGCCACTGGGATGTTATAAATATAACAAGACAGTAGAAGAAGAACCATATACAGATAAATTAAGTGGTAAATTAAATTTCTGGAGAATCAGACTTGTTCTGAGAAAAGTCTCACTTATACATAACATGGCAAGGTTTGGCATATGAGCTAATGATTAGAGCAAGGACCTGACTTGCCATGTGACCTTGCATGACTCCTGTAACCTCTCTCTGACTAATTTTATTTTCCTATAAAATGGGTTCACAACTCTTTTGCCCAACTTGTAGTGATGAGAATTAATTAATGTTGAAAAATGCCTTGAAGTCCTGAAATGAAATAAGCATCCTGGCATGGGTCTGATTCTCTATTTTTGCATGTTGCATCATCACTTACACCTGTACAAAGTATGTTTAGAGATGCCCTTCTGATTTGATAGTGTTATTTAGCTCCACTTCATGCATGTGTAAAAGATAACACAAGAAGGCAGTGGCAAGTCAGACTCAGAAAGGGAAAATTAATTATTAATAAAATTAACTGCACAAAATACAGTCACCAAAACCTGTAGTTTCTATTGAATTTTATTAATATCCAAAATTTAAAAATGGGAAGTGTTGTAATAATTTGGTCTACAGATTTACCCTAATTGTAATCTCCATGATAAAAAATACTTGCAATTTCATAAAATGTTACAATACCCTGTTACAATCAAAGTTGATGGAAAGTAGATCAAGTTGCTAGCCTTAATGAATACCAACAGGTGCAAGAGAACCAGACAGACTTAATTAGTCCAAACAAACAAACAATCAAAAAGGCCAAGTTGATATAATTCAAGGACTTATGCTTGGTAAAATCAGATGTGGAAACTAACATTAATGAACCAAAATTTGTGTGTTGTAAATTAGTCGTAGTCTGTGGACAAATTAATACAAAGCGGAGAAGACTATATGTCATGGCCCAGACTTTGTATAACAATGTTTAATGTTGGATAACAACTAAGGTAGTTAATACCTTTGGCCCATTTATTCGATCTAAATTAAAACATGTAAATCAAGAGCACTGATCTTGTCTGTATGTCCTTGTTATATTAAGGGCCTCACCCTGTGCCAGTGGCAAAGCTCCCATTGATCTGAATGGCTCAAGACAAGGCTTTGTATGTTTTCAAATATTATATGGCAGTTACTAGCCCCAGCCTTCCTTTTAAAGGAACTTCATCATCAAACAAGAATCAAGGTCATTTCTCCATATGCAGGAAGTTATTTAACTATAAATATTCAAATACAAATTATACTTTGTGCTGGGGACTTTTCTCTCTCAGACAAACAGAACAAGTACTTATTTCTGTTTATTTGTTTTGCAGACTTAGTCCAACACATTTTGCAGTAAAAACCTTTTTGCTTTTAAAAGATCAAAGGAGCATGTGATCCAATCAGGTCAGCATCTGCAACAAGCTAGAACAACACAAAGATGCTTAAATTCCCTGATGTTCACTGCAGATAATGATGCAGATAAAAAGTCCCAGGACATTTTAAGACAGATAAATAAATAGAAAGGAAACCAGCTTGATGATGTCTATAATAAGAACTAAGTAAAATCTTTTTCCTCCCTCTTTCTTTCTGTATTTTGTAAAGACTGAGGTATTTTATGGAGTCTGGTATTTCTTATTTTCTTGTTCTAATGGCCCAGATTACCATTGAGAAAGTCAAACTAGGTTTCTTTGCAATAGTAGAAATCTTTAATACCATTCATATTAATAA
>JANRFK010004149.1:84728589-84755403 GCA_030068395.1 Apalone spinifera
TTTGCGCAAAATCTTGCCAATGTAGACACAGCCCTGATGTTACCAAACATAACTAACCTAGAACAATTATGAAGCTCTATATGAGAGAAAATATTTAAAAGTCAGCTTTTTAAAAATTATACTTTAACACAGGTATGTCAATCATGCAGCCCTTGCAAAGTCAAAGTGTGGTCTTCAACTGAAAGTACTGTGTTAGCAGTTAATGTTCAGAATATATCTGATTGTTGTTTATGTTACAGGAATGAGTGCTTTAAGGTGATTTGCCATCATTGGCAAAAAAGAGAAAAAAATCAAATGTACTGAATATCAGCTTTGTTTATTGAGCTAAAAGAGTTGTAATGAGGAACTGATTAAGATATCAGCATCTAGCCAGAAATTATGAGAATCCATCTGCAAACACTATGCCCATTGTCATAATTACATTAATTATAAGCCCAAAATGTTTTATTACAAAATACTTGCTTTTATTTTTGTCTTCATTATTTTTAGGCATTAATGGGGAGATGAATAGTACTAACTATGAGCAGACTCTTTGGAGAATACCACCACTAAGGACCTGGTTAAATATAATGCTTGTTGGTACCTTACATGTTATTAGAAGAACACCCATAAACAGTAGAAGAAGTACATTGAGCCACAGGAAAAAGTTGAAGTCAGTAGGATATGTGCCAGCTATGATGAAGACATGCCTTATTGTAGGTCCCATGGCATGTGTTTAGAGAATAACACATGCCTCTTTTGCAGTGAGCTAGAAGCCTAAAGGCACTCATTAAGCACAATGTCAGTATACGAGATAGATGAAAAACTGTGTGGAGCAGTCCATCCTAGAACGTTGCATGGGACACTAAGTGGGTGCACTGGTTCAAAAGATTCCCTATCACATCGTGTGCTACCCCAAGAATGTACATCATTGCCTGCATCAAAAGGGAAAAGCAACAGAAATATATATTGTTTTTACTACTATAAAGTCTGCCATCCGGCTGGTGTTCATAAATTGCATCACCAAGACTGTAATGGATGGGAAAGTGTGAGACTTTGAGAAAGAACTAGTTTTGCATTATTCCACAATTGATGTTCGAATGTGATGGCATCTATGGCAGGTGAAAAGCAATCTAATGCACATCTTGTATGGTCTTCCTAAGCTAGCACTTACCGACAACATGACCGATACCTTATGCCAGCAGAGACCTTTCAGCAAAGTGATCATAGATGGTACGTGCGAGCTCTCAAAAAAGCAGAAACTTGCTAATACCTACCAAGCTTTGCCTGAACACTTCTTTAGAAGGCTACAAGGAAAATACTGGCCTTATGACAAAGTCTACCTCACGTTTTACATATATTCAAAGCAATCAATTAAAAATATTATCAGAAAGAAGAGATTTCATGAGACTGCCTCTGTCCAATACAAAATCACTGACTTTGTGAACTTCTCCAGTATAAGTTACTGTCTCATCCTTGCATGAAGGACAAGTTAACCACGTGCTTTCCAGGGAAAACGCTGCAGCATGTAAAGGAAAAATTTCATCACATGGCATAATAAATCTGCTGCCTTGCCCTGTGCAGTGAAATTTCTATATAGTTCTTATGAGGAAGCTGTCACTAAAATTACCAATGCCTTACAGAGAGAAGTTACTATAATCTGGACTTTTGCACAAGACACATGTTCTAATGCCCTCTGTGAAATGCTACTCAAAACTTTTGAAGATTCCAGTTTTGTGCCTAGGCAACAGAATCTGTGGGAAACAAACTCCCTGTAGATCTCTGAGACATATTATCATGTGTATCATTAAAAGCTGCCTCATTACCACATGTCTATACAGTGTAACACTCTTGGGAGGTTAGCTGGGAAAACCAGATTATTTTACTGAAAGGCATTTGATTCATCCTCTAAAGATTCTCTCCTTCCTCTAAGAGTTCTCAGAACAGCTGAGACAGTAGATGTTGAGGATATAAGTGTAGGGGTGTTCCTATGCCAAGTTTATCACCTGAAGACCAACATGACAACATTTGCAGATATTTTGCAAGAAACAAACAAATGGAGAAAAATTGCCACGTATAAGGGGTGCATTTAGATCTGCTATCAAGAGGGCAACTTACCAATCAGTGTAGTAGCTCCAAAACTACCATGTCCTATCCATCATGGATGGTTCTCAAAGGATGGACTGATCACACTGTTATATTTGAAATATCAAGCACTCCCAAATTGATCTTTCATCTAATCAAATGCTCACATGCAAAACCAGACACTCACCACCTTGCAGATATTTGGCCAGGAGCCTGCCTAGTACTTGCGCAAGTGCACCTCAGACAAGAATCAATGTGACAATATGGCTAGCAATGGTGCCCTAGACAAGATGATGCTGAGAAGAACTTCACTGAATAAATGTTTTCAGTCCTACATTTCATGGCCATCTTCCCTAGGATTACCAAAGATCAATGTCTTTTTTATGTAAGCAATGCATTCCTGTATTAAAGTATAAATATAAAAAAAGATTTTTAAAACTTTTTTTCAAAATCTCGATCTACATAATTGTTTGAGGTGTGTCATACTTCGTATCATTATTTTCACGAGAGTGAAAGTTTTCCAATGATACCCATCCTAACCCATTTCTGATGACTTTATGGCATCACAATTTCCATCAAAGAGAGGATCTGGAACTGGGGGAAAGCAAGTAGTGAGTTCACCCTTCCATGCTGCAGAGAGTAACACCATTTGACTTAGTATTATATAGATTTTCACAAATAGTGACACCTCCCTTACCTTTCTGTCCCTAACTTGTCCATGGTATGAGATTTTACTACTACAGATTATGTTGTGTTCTAGACTCCTCTCTCTCCATGTGTAATGGCTTCCCATGAAATACTGTGTTGCCATAAACCAACAGGTAGCATCTCGTTCAGTTTTTTCAGAGCTTGACACAGATTGCTTCTTCTGAGCATGCTTAAATTAAAAGAATAGTGCCACCTGAGAGTATTGCAGAGATAGCAAATCAACTGCAGAAGATTAGGAAGGCAGCCATACCATATGTACCAGCAGTACCACTAAACCAATAAACAGCAGATTTTTCTAATGCAGTTTTCTTAAACACTGTGCTAGCAAACACAACCTGTTTCTGTCTTTGTCTAAACTAGAATGTAAGGTGTGATGTTGTCATGGTTTACTTATATCATGCTTAACCTAGGTTAAAAGTCCAGTGCAGACAACATATAGGGACAGATTTACAAAGGATTTACAAAGGTTTTCATTTTACTTCAATGGATGTTAGGTACCTAACCTGCTTAATGTGCTTATCCAAATCCCAATAGGCTCCTTGCTGCATCTCTAGACACTTAAAGATCTTTGTAAATCTGTCCAACAGCTTTTAAGTTGTGCTAAACTGCTTAAATTAGAGCCCAGTGGGGAGTCCAGGTTTTAACTTGACCAGCTTAGCATGTGCTCAAGAAAGTGTGACTTGTCTACACCCGACTTTCCAAATAGGTTAGTCAGTCCTTGTTAGTTAACATCACACCTTAAATCTTAGTTTATATAAGCCCTAGAGGCTAATGGATTTTGTGACTTCATTAATAATGATATGATATGCTCAATTAGGTTGTCCAGGAAAAAAAAATAGCAGCCAAATCTATCCCCAACCACACCAACAATAGTGATTTTCCTTGCCCATAATTGAAACCCACTCTCAAGTGTGTGGTTGGATGTACCTCAACCAGAGGTGAATCTATCATGCTTATTTTTGGGATTTCTTGTTAATGACTACTGTGCAGACCACCCAGCTTGAACAATGAAACTGAAATTATTTAACTGACTGTGAACTAGTAATCAGTAGAACTACAGGGGCAAACCACTTCTGCTCTGACTCCACCCATGACTCCTCCTTTTCCTAGCAAGAATACAAAAGGGACAGCTCTCAGTGAATTTCTTAAAAACAAAAAACAACCCCAAACCCTAGCTCATTCACATGGTATCAGCAGTTTACTAGAGCATTATAGTACAGTGTCATGCAGGCAGTTAAAGAAAATCTGGCACTCTGGTGATAATGTGTATATTCATTCAGTGTAAATGACTAAGTTCAAAAACTATACAATGAATCATGGTTGCAAGGCCAGACTTGCTTTGATTAACTACACTGGTATAATGAAATCCAACAGAGCAATCACTGAAACATTTAGCTCCAAATGTAAATCTTGAACTCTACAAAGAAAAAAAAGGAAAGAAAAGCATGTTAGGCAATGAGATGTGGTGTATAATACAGCCATATTTCATATAATGAAACTGGAGGCCGTTTAAAAAAAAAGGGAATGTTAAAAAGTTGTTATGTGTGTTTGGCAAGAATGAGTCATTTTAAATGTGTCAATCATGATAATCCAATGTATTTTTAATCTAAAGGTCAATAGAAGCAGTTTCTATAGTGGTACAATAGTTATGCCAAGTATGAAAGCAAGCATTTATAAGATGATTTGAAGTGTTAACATGGCACCACAATGTGTTTTAGAGAATTAATCTCAGCTCTAAATTGAAGGTCATATATTGATCAAGGTAAGAGAATTTTATTAAAAATGTACTGCTATAACCTGTGAAACTTTCATTTCAGCAAGGCTGCTGTGCTGAATTCCTATGTTTTAGGCATGTCTTATGATATAGGTGGAGAGTATTCATTTCTACTTAGATATAATAGTTGATTTGTCTTGGGAAAATCTAGGAACTCTGTATCTCAAAGCCTAAACCATGAAGGCGTCTCCATATGGCAATTGGCTATGAATCTGAAAAGGAAGGTATCCGTTTTGACTTGGGAGACATGTGCCTAGCCTCCATTAATATTAATGAAGGATTACATGCACTGAGGAGTGTCTAATCCCAGAGGTGATCCCTTCAACAAGTACATTTAAACAGAGTATTCTTGTCTCGTTTCTTTATTATTTTGTCTCCTTTCACCTTCCTAAACACAAATAAACAACTATTTCTTTTCACAGTATAATTACAATTTCAGAATTTACAACACAGTCAAAAATGTAAAAATATTTGACTTTGTGATATGTGTTTGCACCAAAGATTTCAGAAGTGTAATATTGTGACCCAGAAACACTACTATAAGCAAATCCAGCAGTATAAGAGGAAATCAAGGTTAGTAGCAATTGGACATCTAACAGAGAATTCTAGTGAAAATGAGGTAGGATCAGAGACTATAAGAGGGAAAGAGCAAGTTAAAAAGGAGGAAGGAGAAAAATTGGCCCATATACAGCATAGTTTGTTTCTAAAATGTTCTCATTTGTGTATACAACCTCCCTCTCAAGTTTTCTGTTCCAACATTAATGACAGTAAGTGCTGACACTCAATATTTAGACTTGAGACTAGCACAACCTAAACCGACCATTGATTTGAATGTTCCTTCACCCAAACCTCAGGGTGGCTCAGCTTTCTATTTTAATAAGAATGCTTCTTCTTTATAACAGATTTTACAAAATGGAATAAAGCACAAGGTGATCTGGGGATATATGCAGAATTGATGAAAATGCACATTCTACTATACTGACCAAGTAAAAAAGACTGTTGAAATCAAATGTTCATTGAACACTTCAAAGTTCAACTATTCAATATTATAAGGAACTCATTGTTTGCTAGTTTATATTTCAAAGGAAAATCTGTTTCCTATGGACACAAATAAGTGAGTTCTGCACATGCAAACCCCAATGCCTCATGAAACCACAGGCTATGTCTACACTGCACTCTTATTTCAAAATTACTCACGTTATTTTGAAATAACAGAGTGTGCGTCTACACAGCAAGCCTGTTATTTCAAAATAATTTCAAAATAACAGGCTTCCTATTCCGACTTCTGTAACCCTCATTTCATGAGGAGTAAGGGAAGTTAAAGGAAGAGTGTTCTTTGTTTGACTTCCTGCTGTGTAGACAGCGCCAAAAGTTGAGTTAAGGTACTTCGACTTCAGCTACACAATTAACATAGCTGAAGTTGTGTAGCTTAACTCAACTTTAGTCCACAGTGTAGACATACCCTGACAGAGCAGTCCCACTGCATTCAAACACTTAATATGAGTTTTTGGGGCTATTCAAATGCATAAGTGATCGCAGGATCAGAGTTTAAGGTTTGTACTACTAGATGCAACTGAATGTCTTCAGTGTGGTTCTTCATGGGTACAGAAGTCTATTTTCACAGAGATTATTGCAGGATCCAGATGGCTACGAAGGACTAAAGCCCTACTTCAGCAAGGCATCTAAGAACATGTTGAAGTCCATTCCTGTTCAGCTTAAAATTAAGCATCTGCTGAAGTCTAATTAAAGTCAATGGCACTTAAGTGTATGGTTAGGAACTTCGCAGACCAGAAATGCAATGCTGAATAGGATCCATACTGAGATAAGTATCTTGTTTCACCAAATAATTGTTTTAGACTTTTTAAGAATTATTAAAAATCAGACAAACAAAACCAGCAAGCCTTTGTTTAGTCTGTTTCTAAAGGAATGTCTTTTGGCTGCTTCTAGTTTGTATAAATGGCCACATATGATGACATTGATCAGCTTATAAGCAATAAGTGCTGTTCATTTGAAACATATATTAGCATGCAACAGAAGACTAGCATAACCCAGAGAGAAAAGCTGGGACCACACAAAAGGGGGTGTACAATGCACCCCTAATAGTAGTGAGTATAACAGAGACCTCTACTGGCTGATCTTGGAAAGCCATGCTTCTCAGAGTCTAGTCTGGCATCTAACTGGCCTGCTGTGAACCTCTTACGGATTAGCTCTTTGGTGTCTAATAGACATCTATGTTTATGGCTGAGAGCCTTTTTTCACATCTCTATATGAGGCTATATCTTCAAAATCATGATGGTTACTTCAGTTATAACTGAAATAGTTGATAATGAACTCCACTAGAATGCAAGCTTTCATAAATCACACCCTGTGATATAGAGTTGGTGGATTACAGCTATCATACATTTCTGCCATGCAGCTTGACCAGCAAATGGTGAAAATGTGCCAACATTCTAAAATTTTAAAAGATATATTAAGACTTTTAGATCAGAAGATAGCAGCGGTGTAGCAATAGAGCACAGTAAAATGAATTAGTGCTTTCCTGTCTTTTAGTGACAGCAGATTAGAAAATATCAGCAGTATAGCATGGTAAATCTCCAAGAGCCTCAATGGTAGAATAATCTCAAATCAGGCACCACTTTACAGGGTAGATTTAAGAAGAATTGAAATAGGTAGTTGAAAAAAAATCAGCATGAGCTGTAGCAAAGTAGGTAACACAGTCTTCTGCCAGTTGTACTGATGTGGGCAGGTCCCTCGGGTCTCTTGAGTGATTAAGCCAATATCTGCAGTATTAGGATTGGACACCTATTAATCAGAATGAACAAACCTTCAGATCTTTACTGTGAAGGAGCCTGAACTGAGGAACTAAATATAGGCAAACAAATCCAATAATTTATCCTTACAGCAGAGTGACATAAGCAAATATAAATCCCATTTGTGTTATTATAATGTCTGCCAAGCTAATTGAGAACACATTCATTTCTTTAACTAAATAAATTACTGTTACAATTATATGACCTGAAGGTCATCTCCTTTAGGAGATGCCCAACACTTGAATTAACTATTCAACTCTTCACAGTAAGTGGCCTCAGCCAGTCAATGCCAGATAAATACTGTTGAAATATGCATTTAATTATCCTAGCACTTTAGCTTTTAAAAATCTTTTTTTTTTCCCAGCAGTTATTTGCTAATTTATTCTGGTGGTTGAGGGATTTCTTAGCCTAGTTAAAATGTATTCCAAAATGACAAGGCCAACTCTTGCAGTCAAAACCAGTTACAAACAGACCATTCCCCTGGTAGGAGAGGCAACAATCTGAAAAGTGCATTTTAACCCACATCCTTTGTTTTTTCAACTACAGAAAGCAACAGTGACAGCTAATTTAAAGCAGCTCAAAAAGTGTCTCACTCCATTTTGCTTTGAGGTAACAAAACGCCTGCTACAATGAAGAATTCACATTTTTCTAACCTGTGAGATACTATTCCAGGGTTAAATGAAACCTGCAATGTCTGTAAAAATGATGAGTCATCCCTGAACTGGAGCCCTATCAAACCATATGTGTTGATGAGTCATTACTAGGATTGCCAACCCTCCAGGATTGGCCTGGAGTCTCCAGGAATTAAAGATTAATCTTTAATTAAAGATCATATGATGTGATTAAATCTCTGGGAAAACATCCAACCAAAAATGGCAAACTAGTCATTTCTGTGCTAGTTTCCTGCCATTCCACAAGCCAGGAGCTGGTCTGGTGACTTTCTGGGCAGGTATATGAGTCCCACAGGAGAAACAGCAGCTCAGTCTGCTCAATGTCACTTGTCATTTTCCTCTGCTGTGTGATTACAGGCTCTGCAAGGAATGCTAACTTCTGTTACATTGTTCAGACACTAGGTGATGCTGTGTGAAACAAACCTTATTTAAATTCACCTCAGCCATACTGGACAGGGCACACTGTTGACTCATATTCAGCTTCTCATCCACTGTAATCCCCAGGTCCTTTTCTGCAGAACTGCTATTTAGCCAGTTGGTCTCCAGCCTGTAACAATGCTTGGGATTCTTCCTTCCAAGTGCAGGACTCTACACTTGTGGATAATATGGATAAATGTAAAGTAATGCGCATTGGGAAAAATAACCCCAACTATACATATAATATGATGGGGGGCTAATTTAGTTACAACTAATCAGGAAAGAGATCTTGGAATCATTGTGGACAGTTCTCTGAAGACGTCCATGAAGTGTGCAGCAGCAGTCAAAAAAGCAAATAGGATGTTAGGAATCATTAAAAAAGGGATAGAAAATAAGACGGAGAATATCTTTTTGCCCTTATATAGATCCATGGTATGCCCACATCTGGAATACTGCGTACAGATGTGGTCTCCTCATCTCAAAAAAGATATACTGGCATTAGAAAAGGTTCAGAGAAGGGCAACTAAAATGATTAGGAGTTTGGAATGGGTCTCATATTAGGAGAGATTAAAGAGACTGGGGCTTTTCAGCTTGGAAAAGAGGAGACTAAGGGGGGGATATCATGAGTGGTGTGGAGAAAGTGAATAAGGAAAAGTTATTTACTTGTTTCCATAATATAAGAACTAGAGGCCACCGAATGAAACTAATGGGCAGCAGGTTTAAAAAAAATAAAAGGAAGTTCTTCTTCACACAGCACATAGTTAACTGTGGAACTCCTTGCCTGAGGAGTCTGTGAAGGCTAGGACTATAACAGGGTTTAAAAGAGAACTAGATAAATTCATGGAGGTTAAGTCCATAAATGGCTATTAGCCAGTATGGATAAGGAATGGTGTCCCCAGCCTCTCTTTGTCAGAGGGTGGAGATGGATGGCAGGAGAGAGATCATTTGATCATTACCTGTTTGATTCACTCTCTCTGGGGCACCTGGCATTGGCTACTGTCGGCAGACAGGATACTGGGCTGGATGGACTTTTGGTCTGATCCAGTATGGCCGTTCTTATGTTCTTCTTATGTTCGTGTTGAACCTCATCACATTTCTTTTGGCCTAATCCTCTAATCTGTCTAGGTCACTGTGGACTCTATTCCTGTGCTCCAGCATATTTACCTCTCCCCCAGCTTAGTGTCATCTGCAAACTTGCTGACAGTGCAATCCATCCCCTCCTCCAGATCATTAATAAAGATGTGGAACAAAATCGGTCCTAGAAATGATCCTTGGGGCACTCCTCTAGAAACCGACTGCCAACCTGACATCGAGCCGTTGATCACTACCTGTTGGGCCTGACCATCTAGCCAGCTTTCTATCCATTTTACAGTCTATTTATCCAATCCATACTTCCTTAACTTCTCCTATGAGGCTTGTATACCTGCCCTGAGAGTCACCAGGTCAGCTCCTGCTTTGTGGATTAGTTGGAGCCTAGCACAGTTATGATTCATTCCCTCATGTGGCTTAACACAGGTTATTTCAGGGACGACTTACAGGATCAGTGACATCACCATGAGGTATGTTTCCTGAACTGCTTTATTATAGAAGTGAAGAGAGTGGCAATTTACCTACATCCAGATCCTTCTATCACAAAAAGCAAACCCTTTCAAAAACCAAGGCAAGAATCTATCATCCTCTACTCATTTGGATGGAAAATTAACCCTAGTGCAGAAATCAGCTACCATTAGTCCTGTGTACCATATGTGCACACTTGAGTCCTATTCATAGGCCTGAGCTATCCCTCTGAGGTGAATTCCATCCTTTAAGTAGTATTAAAGCCTGCTCTACACTTAAAACTTAGGTCAGCATAGCTAGAGGACTCAGGGATGTGAAAAATTTCTACCTAACAGAAGAATGTGTGTGTTAACCTACCTATCGTTGCTCTGGGAAGTGGTGTTCTTTTAGCGATGGCAACCCCCTTCCTTAGGAGTAGGCGGTGGGGTTATGCCATCATGCCAATGGCACTGTAGCTATGCTGCTGTAGGCCCTGTAGTTTAGATATAGCCTCAGTAAATTCTCAGTTTCATTGAGGCTACTCACAGAGTATGGCTCTATTCATGAGTAAGAGTGGCAGAATTTGGCTCTTAGGCATACTGGTTCGGATGTGGAGTAAAGTTAAACTCATCAGTGATTTACGCGCCCAATTTTGCTCTAAATCCAAAATAATTTCAGCACAACTGGAAATTACACTCATTTATCAGAGTCCTCCTTTTGATTTTATGTTATTTTCCTCGTAAGTAAACACATAGATACATAAATTGTAATGCAAAAAGGCCTTCATTCTCAATTATTTGGATTCTAATTTGCATGAATATTAATTCTTTTAAGCAAGAGAATAAAAATGATGACACCCTGCAGACTAGTAGGCTTCATACCATCAGAAAAAAAATGGTTCATTCATTTTTAAACAAGAGCTATTCATTATTATGCTTTCTGTGACAAGACTTTGATTTTTTTGGTAAATGATGACCATAATTAAGCCTCTCATAATGAACATTGCTATTACTAAACAGTATAATTTATATAACGTCTTCATTCTAGAAAACTTAGTTTTCTTATTTAAGAGAAAAAAATCAGTTAAATGACTAAGCTTACAGGATAATGCTATTATATATGGAATAATATATATAAGGATATGGCAAATACGAATATATAAACCTTATTTGTCTTTAGACAAACCTTAGTCAGTAGATGTTTTGCCTGAATAAGAACTGCAGGATTTTCCCCCAAATTAATTCAATGTTGATGCTGCATAGAAAGATGCTAATGTCCCAAAAATGAAGGTCCCTAATTGGGCTGAGCCACCAGTGTAGCTGGAGCTAACATCAGGAAAAGTACTCTTCAGCAGGCATAGGCCTGGCACAGAATACATCCCCATTGGAGTAAGGGGGAAAACTGAGAAGTGTATTGAATTGCTCCACTCTTAGCACTTATGGTAAAGCTGGGATTTGTCCTGTTAGAATTTTGCACTAGTTGATACTTCATCAACATTGTGCCTGGCAACCCTAAAAATGGGCTATTTAAAAAGTTAGTGTGAATAAAATGAAAGCATGGATGAGGCTGGTGGAAGCAGAAAAAGATTAACCTGACTTCTAAGTAATGTTTTTCGGATGGTGGAAGCAAGTCTTTATGAATCATGGAACATGATGCTCAAGAGACAATGCATGGTGAAAAAAAGGACACTTAAATTTTGTTTCCTTAATTAAAATTTATTTAAAAAACTGAGGAAGCTTCAAGTGGACGGCAGGAGCACACACATATCTTTATTGTCTTCAACCAGAGGAAAATGGTGCTCCGCAACATTTTTATACTTGCCTGTCAGGATTGTCAACATGGTGATAATTAAACAAAAATACTTCACCTAAATTAACAGACAGGCACAACATTGCTTTTAAAGGCTCACTGTGGATAGAATGGTCAGCCACAGTGTCAAAGACCATCTTAGGATTTAGTCAAATGAGAATGGTTTCAAAACCACAATGAAAAAGATCATTTTAGACCACTGTGCTCCTTTAGTAAAAGAACACTGGTTGAAAGTTCTTGGTTATAGAACATTTTGTTAAATACTCTTGGGAGTCATTTGACAGCATTAGCTGTACTGGCCATGTGGATGTAGGCCATTTTCCATGAACTTTTGGGTATGCTTTTTAGCCATAGAAAATATGCTTTTTAACCATAGAATTACAATCACCATTTTAATTGCAGGCAAAACTGAGCCAGTGGTCTGAAAGCAATTTAAAATAAAAAACCTACTCCTGCACTAATATCACTGACAGAAGTACAGTGTTTGTTAGACTTGGATCAGTAATAAATATATAGATATTGAGTTTAATAATAACAAGGGGTTAGGCTTGAAGTTATTGGGATGAAATGTTCAAATGAAGAGCTATCACAATGCTTAAAATCACTGGTAGCCAAGAAGATGCAAGATTTGTTTGTCATAACAGATTATCTTACTTGAGTGATGTTATTTTTGAAAAACATCAGAAAGTCAATTACATTTTTCAGCTGATAATGTTGACATTGTTTTGACAGACCATGTTGAATTGAACAACAAATCAGCAAAAGAGAACATGCTCAATTCTACCACGGAATGCAAAATCATGATTATGATCATTCTAGTTCAGAGGGTGTGAAATACACCCTTTTGCACAAAATCACCTATTCAACTAAGGTCTGTGTGGGGACCTCAGCAAGAGGTGGAGATTGAACTGTAACTCTGGCAGTGTGCATGGCATCCCCTTGTCAGCTGTTGTTCAAGATACATACACAAATGGCTCCAAAACCCAGAAGAACATAAGAATGGCCATACTGGGTCAGACCAAAGGTCCATCTAGCCCAATATTTTGTCTTCTAACAGTGGCCAATGCCAGGTGCCCCAGAGAGAATGAACAGACCTGTAACCATCAAGTGATCCCTCCTCCTCATCACCCATTCCCAGCCTCTGACAAACAGAGGCTAGGGACACTATTGCTACGCACAGGATGTTAGGGTTACTGAATGTATGTAGTGACATAATCTATTGCCTCTCCTTATCTTTCCCCTGTACTCAAATGTCCCCAATTCTATTTGGTACTGCCTTCCAAAGCTTGTGTGGCTGGTTCCCTTGCAGGCCAACCATATGTCTTATTGGAGGTCTCTGTGTAGGCAACCAGAGCTAAGTTTCACCAAGAGGAAAATAATAAGAGCACTCTACTAAGGCCTTAGTTCTAATTTAGAAAAAAAAAGGGGGGATAACTAATGCATGGGAGTGATCCTGAGGTGGAAACAGTGAAGACAAGACACTTTAGTTTTTACTGCAAGCTAACCAATGCCAGCATTATACCTCTAGCTGAGGCTGACCTCCTCTAGTTTCTGCAACAAGCCAAATATGGCCCCATAAACTGACACGCTTTAAGATTTCTATAGCAGCAGTACGCTAAGGCTGTTGAATCTGACCCCCTTTGGCTTCCCTAACCAGATGGGTCAGAGTACCCATTTTGCAGCAGGGTGAACTTACGCCAGCGTTCCAACATGACACAAACTCAGAGCCTCTAGAATTATGGTAGAGCACTTTAACTACTCAGCTACCACATTCTATCACACCTAGTTTATCTCAGGATAAAACTAAAATGCTTTGTCCTGAATGTGCTTTCAACTTGGGAAAACTCACATGCACTAGTCACTCCAATAGTAAAAACAAAACAATCCTCTTCTAGCAGGAAAGAGAAGGCCAGAATCTAAAAGTGAAAGGATCAGAAAAAGTCACAATGGCAACCTTTCATTAGAAATAGCAAGACTACTAGATAAAATAATAAGATATGCCCTTTTACATGACTGGCAATAAAACAAACTGATACAGACATGCTTCACTCCTTTATTTCTGCCCAGAAAAAAGTAAAATGCCATGAGATTCAAAATATATACTGTCTAAATCTATTGAATTCTCTGGACACAAAGAGAGGTATAGCAGCTTTTAAAACCCATGCTTTTCAAACAATGGGCTTTCATTTTAGCAATACAAGTGTCTGTTCATGCCACAAAATGCATTTTGTTGAGTAACAGGATTATTATTATCTTTTGCCAGGATTGGGCAGTCGTTCACACAGAGCACAGAAAACACTTTTATTTTAACTTTACCACTGCAGGGTTCCAAATTCCAACTAACATCCAAGACCAAGTGGAAACCTACTAAACCTGTGCTTCCCAAACTTTTTTATACCACTGACTGGCAAACTCATTCAAAAACTTTTGGCGGACCATCACTGAAACATTTGCAGATTCATTATGGGAATTAATTTATTTGCATATTTGAGTATTCATTGTGGCAATTAATTTTGAGTGGTCACTTGTCGTCATTTTACATTGCATCTGTACACACACAATACATATCGTGTGCATGAGAAGATCAAAATCATACATTGTTAAACAGATGGCATGCTTTGAAGAATAGAACTGGTTGTCAATTTTTGGAGTGAGGCAAAGGGGTAAAACAGGGCAGGGCAAGAGAAGGGGGGCTGTGGTGAAGAGGAAGAAGGGAGGAACAGAAAAGAAAAAGGGGTACCAAGCCAGGGAGAGGCTGGGCTGAAAGCGGTGGGGCGCTGACTCTGGCTCAGAGGGCTTTTCCCACCTTGTCCCTTCACACTACCCCAGACACCTGGGTAGTGGCATCCCCTGTTCAGCCCCAGTCATCCTACCAGGGAGTCCCTGAACCAGGCCTCAGAGCTCAGTACAGCCAGGGTTCAGGCTTGAGTTCCTGAACATGTGGGCATCGTGTGCCCTGCCCGACCACCCGACAAAAATGTTGGTAAATTGTCCCCGATGGTCAACCAGGGCCTGCAGGACAACGGAAAAGTAGCCCTTCATATTTATGTATTGGGCCACTCAATGGTGCTGTATGTGGATGGGAATGTGGTCCCATCGATTGTTCCCCCACAGTTCGGGAAACCCAGGGTGGAAAATCCAGCCACAGTCACATCCAGGTCTCCCACACAGATGACCCTCCTCAGCAGAAGGGAGTTGATGGCCCTCACCACCTGCAGAAGGAGACAAAGAAATACACAAAACAGAGAATTAGAGAGGGGATGCTTGAGTCCTTGGGAGGTGGCCACCCTGCTCCCCTCCTCTGCCTCCACCCAAACTCCTATGTGGCCACTCCCTCCTCCCCCTCCTTCCCCCATAGCAGGGCTGTATGAGGGTGGGACACACAAGCCCCTGAGGATGGGGCTTCCCCCCCACCCCTACTCCATCCCCTACAGTCCGCAGCCCCCTCTCTCGAGGGTCCCCCTTATCCAACACTCTCCCCCTCCCTTCTGCGCAGGGACTGCAGCCCCACAGTGCCTTATCTTCATGAGAAGGGACCTGATGTTGGGCTTTTCCACTCCAAACTGGTTGCCCACCGACTGGTAGCTGTCAGGGGTGGCCAGCTTCCAGAGGGTGATTGTGACCCGCTTCTCCATGGAGATGGAAGGCCACAGGTGGGTGTTGTGTCTCCAGAAGGTGGGGATGAGCCAGGCACAGAGTTTTAGAAAGGTGGCCTTCCACATGTGGAAGTTGTTAAGCCACTGCTGGTCATCCCACTGCTCCATGACTAGCCGGTCCCACCAGTCCGAACTGGTGCCCAGCCTCCAGGACCTTCTCTCCACAATGGGGTGCAGTAGGCAGAGTGGAGCAGCTGCTGCCACAGAGAGTGACCCCAGAATGAGCTTGGGGTCCAGGTCCTGCAGGACCAGGAAGGCAGCTGGCACTAAGTGCTGCAAGAACTGTAGCATGGCCCTGTGCAGCCATCGCATGCCCAGAGACAGCTCCAGCTCTGTGGCATAAAAGAACAAAGTTGTGGTGTCCAAAAAAGAACAGGGCAACCACAGTAGGCACTGCGAGAGCTTTGCTGTCCTTCGAAGAGGTAACAAGCACGCAGCAGCGGAGAAATGGCTATCTGGGGGAGGAGGGGTCCCTTTAAGCGTGTTTCTGCCAGGACTCCAGCACCAGCACTCAGAAGCAACTGGTGACCTAAAGCTCTGCCTGAACTGGTTCCGGGTGGCCTTTTATGCAAGAGAGTGTCCAATGAATCTGGACGCTCTCTTTCGCAAAAGTGCATCGCTTCCTCAATGTGCTTTTATGTGTGGACACGCTCTTGTGCAAGAAGTTTTTTCGGAAGATTTCTTCTGAAAAGAGGTTCTTGCACAAGAAGTCTGTAGTCTAGATGTAGCCAAAGAGGAAAGGAAGCTGTTATTCTTGGGCAGTGGCTGACCACCCTGCACTCAGAGTTGGAAAGGGCAGTCAGAGAGAAAGAAGTAGCACCAGAGCAGCAACCGCCCCACCCTGCAGGAAGACAAAGAGGCTTCTGGTGTCAAGAGGCTAAAACTGCAGATGCTTTTCCCTTCCCTCCTGACCAGCTCCAGTATGGAGAAAGCAGTCAGTGGCACTATGCATCTTCACTCTCTCACTGTCTTCCAAGTGGGGGCTAAAAGCTCAGGAGGGAAGAATAGAGTGTTGCCTCATTGCTCCATAAGTGGGAGGAAATTTAAAGACAGTTGACAGATTTGACTGGGATTAGAGTTCAGATTTCAAAAAGGGTAGTGACAAGAATTACTATTAAGTTAGTCCAATGAGTAATAAGTTCCTGCTTTGGTAAAGAATTTAAGCATATGCTTAATTGTAAATAATTTCATCCATATGCAGCAAAGTACATAAGTATAAGTTACTGATGATGATGATTACTCACATGCTTAAAGTTAACCATGAGCTTCACTGAACTGCTAAATCATGATCTATTATTGCCTTTTAGATTGTTGCCTTCTTGTCAAACATTTAAGTGGTCCGTCACTATGGAGAAAATAGGAAGATTCTGCAGAGATTGCTACTGAAGACAAGTTACATGAAAAATTGCTTTGAAAAAGTTCCTGGTTTCTGACCATGTGAATTTTGTACAAAATATAAGGAAATATATAAAAAAAACCAAGCCTGCAAATTTTGCAAAACTTCCATTTGCAGAAAGAAAAACATGTTTTGCTGTTTAAATGAGTCTTCCCTTTAATTAATGCTTCTATTTACCCCACTCCAGAGGGGCCATGTAAGCATTTTGCACTAAACCCACAGAACAGGGCACAAAAGGAACTTAAGTGGCACTTGAGACTTGTATGGATCCTCTGCACAGAGGTAAATTACATCCCCAAAGTATAGCACCATATATTATTTTACTGTTTAGTTGTGGCCTAATTTTATTAGATCTTGACCTGTTTGGTTTATCCAATGTGAATCATGTTTTGAAAAATATTGCCTGGGTGTCCCAGTCTAACCCATAAATGCACATCCTTCAGTAATATACTCAGCCCTTCCAAGAAAAAGTAAACTATGAAGAGAAACCAATGTGGTAGCTAGATTAAGACTCAATCCACCAAGCATTCAATTACTGAGTAAATATATACTATGCATATGCTTTGAATATTGAAGCAGTAAATTGCTACCTACCCTAAGCTCCTTCTGTGCTCTCTATATTACCATATTGTTGTTTGGTTTTGTATATTCTGCTCTCTCAAGCTCTTCTTCTAAGTATGTTATAAAAAGCTCAAAAGACTAGCTTGTACATAAAATCTTTTAATGAAGAAATACCATTTAAACTTCCCTGAATGCGGTTTCAGGAAATACTTTTGAAAAAAATCCTTTCAGATAAAAGATTCTAAAATGACTATTTAAAATGGGAAACATCAATGGATTAAAAAAAACCTAGTTCACAGAATCCCATAATTTCCAATGTACAGTACAGACAATTATAAAATACAGGTCTGCAAGCATAGCCATACAAACACAACCTACAATGGAAAATTCTCTATTAACTAGACACTTACACTGTATGAGTATTTCTCAGACTATGTTCTCTAGATTGCTAGTGGTCTGCAGAATGATTTGAGAGCAAAGCGGTAAAGTGTTGGCAGTTAGGAAAGGAAGTAGTCCAGAGAGGATCTCCTATAAATGTTCTTTACAATGAAAAAAGTTGGAAAATCAACTGCTTAGAAGATAGATTATTTGATCTTAATATTGAATTTGATCATAAAATAAATAGAGAGCCAGGAGAGTTTGCACAGCAGCAATGCACTGTATTCATGCTGGTCTTTGTTAGTTTTGTGGTGCATGGTTGCATGATGAACTTGTTACAATTTTCATGTCGCAATCTGAAACAATAAGGAGTCCACCTCAGTGACGCTTTGCAACATTTTAATGATCTATTATTGGGTGCCTGTTCTCAGTCAAAATTTTGGTCCTAATTTTTACAGTGCTTAATCACTTCTCCATGACAACTGTGCTCCACAGCAGTAATGTAGGTGGAAAAAGCCAGGATAAGAATTTATTTTAAATAAAAATCTCACATTTTTCTTTATAATACAAAGGAAACCAATAGAAAAAATGTCTTTACAGGCTTTTTCCATTGCTGTGGCTTGGCCTGTAGATACAAAGATAATAGGTGCCTTTAAGAGACAACTGCAGTTGGATTTCATCTGAAACATGGCCATGTGTAGGACTGCATTGTGGACACTTGTGGACTTGATTTGGCTCGCACTTACATCAGTGTTGTTCTCTCTTACACTAATATAAATCATGAGTAATGATATAGAAATGGAGTTAAGCAGTGTAAACTACCTACTGCAAGTGAGGTGAATTAGACCACTGTCTTTCCAGTCTCTTACACAGCAAAATAGGCAGGTTTTTTTTAATGCCAGCTCCCCTTTCAGTTATTATAACACACCAGATTCTGCTGTCAATTTATATCCATGCAACCCCATTGATATCAGCACAAGTGTACAATAAAATTCTAAATTGTATAAATTTATACTCATTCACTCATTTCTCTCATTCTGTTCTTGAATGAACTTGTTAAATTAATCCTGTCTTCATTTATTTTATAGCGTCTTCGTGTTTTAAATGTTGAATTTGTGAACATCTGTTTCAATCACAGTTGCAAAACCATTCCTTTTATGAGCTGTACACATTTTGGAGAGATTTACTGTTGACCTTTCTTGGGAAATTGAATGTTTTCATTGTTACTAACGTTTCTATAATTGATACTGTTGTTACTGCCACCAGGGTACTTCTTTTTAAATGAAATACTATGTCTTGGCTGATCTTGTTTAAACATATTAAATGAGATAAATAATATTTAACTTTTCCAGGCTTTGAAACAAAAAGTGTGATTAAACCCTTCTGCACTAAACAAACATAAATTTGAACTCAAATCAAATCCACTGCCAACACTTTTGAATCTTATTTTCTTAAATGTTATTTTATCTCTTTACGAGTCATTAAATAACACAAAAGAGAGCATTACACCTTATAAATAACTGTTCAGAAATGGAATAATCAAACTAAGATTAATGAATAAGCAGATTTTCACACTCTTCACAAAAAGAGTTGTTTTCCACATGCAGGAAAACAATGCAGAAGAATTTGACCACCAGCCTGCAGAGAAATTATTTGAATCACTTTTGGTACGATACGTATCTAGTAAAAAATGAAAAAGTTGTTTCATGGCAGTGTCTTGACAAAAGTGGAACAATATTCAAAATACTGCCCAATTTAATGAGCATGTTGGATGACTCTCTCTCATCCTGAAGCAGTTTCAGCACATTTAGAAGACCAACATGAAGTTGACAGGTTTCTCTCTAAGTATCCTGTCAAAGACAAATTTCCACGTGTTTATATATATATATATATATATATATATATATATATGTGATGTTAGTAGCGCCTCCTTATCACTAAGCTTTTCCAACATTACAAAATTCTACTTTACTTATAAGTTTGCCAACACTTAACCAGGAGAACTGGCTACATTTTAAAGAAGACTTACTGAGGGCACAGGAGCAAGCCATCTCAACACGCAGTAAGAAAAGCAAATATGGTAGGCAACCAGATTGGCTTAACAGTGAAATCCTTAGCAAGCTTAAACACAAAGGAAACTTACAAGAAGTGGAAATTTGAACATACTAAGAGAGGAATATATTGCCCAAGCATGCAGGGGTGTAATCAGAAGGGCAAAGTGCAATTGGAATTGTAACTAGCAAAGGATGTCAAGAGTAACAAGAAAGGTATATACAGGCATAATAGCAATAAGAGGCTGGTCAGGGAAGGGATGAGACCCCTTCTGGATAAGGGAAGTAACCCAGTGATAGATGATGTTGGAAAAGCTAAAGTATTCAATGCTTTTTTTGCCTCTGTCTTCACAGACAAGGTCAACTTCCAGACTATTGCACTAGACAACAAGTATGGGAAGGAGGTGGGCAGCCCTCGGTGGATAACGAACAGGTTAAGAACTATTAGAAAATTTGAACACACACAAATCCATGGGTCTGGATCTAATGCATCCAATGGGTGCTCAGGGAGTTGACTCATGTGATTTCAGAGCCAACTCATGGCAATCAGGACAAGTCCCAAATGATTGGAAAAAGGCAAACAAAGTTTCCATCTTTAAAAAAGGGAAGAAGGACAATCCAGGGAACTACAGACCAGACAGCCTCACTTCAGACCCCAGAAAAATCATAGAAGGCATCCTCAAGGAATCCATTTTGAAGCACTTGGAAGAGAAGAAACTGATCAGGAATAGTCAACATGGATTCACCAACGACAAATCATGCTTGACCAACCTGATGGTCTTCTATGACAAGGTAACTGGCTCTGTGGACATGGGGAAGTCAGTGGATGTG
This sequence comes from Apalone spinifera, assembly GCA_030068395.1. Taxonomy (NCBI): domain Eukaryota; kingdom Metazoa; phylum Chordata; order Testudines; family Trionychidae; genus Apalone; species Apalone spinifera. Next base: position 84,749,252 of record JANRFK010004149.1, read on the forward strand.
ATATACCTTGACTTTCACAAAGCTTTTGATATGTTCTCCCACAGTATTCTTGCCACCAAGTTAAGGAAGTATGGATTGGATAAATGGACTATGAGGTGGATAGAAAACTGGCTAGATTGTCAGGCTTAACAGGTAGTGATCAATGGCTCAATGTTTGGTTGGTAGCTGGTATCAACTGGAGTACCCAAAGATAGGTTCTAGAACCGGTTTTGTTCAACATCTTTATTAATGACCTGGATGAAGAGATGGATTGCACTCTCAGCAAATTTGCAGATGACACTAAGCTAGGGGGAGAGGTAGATACATTGGAGGGTAGGGCTAGGGTCCAGAGAGATGTAGACAAATTGGAGGATTGGGCCAAAAGAAATCTGATGGGGTTTAGCAGGACAAGTGAAGAGTCATGCACTTGGTATGGAAGAATCCCAAGCACTGTTACAGGCTGGCAAGTGATTACCTAAGCAGCAGTTCAGCAGAAAAAGATCTGGGGATTACAGTGGATGAGAAGCTGGATATGAGTCAACAGTGTGCCCTTGTAGACAAGAAGGCTAATGGCATATTAGGGTGCATTAGGAGGAGCATTGCCGCAGATCTAGATAAGTGATTATTCCCCTTTATTCAGCACTGGTGAGGCCTGGAGTACTGCATCCAATGATGGGCTCCCACTACAGAAAGGATGTGGACACATTAGAGAAAGTCCAGTGGAGAGCAACAAAAATTAGTAGGAAGCATATGACTTTCAAGGAGAAGCTGAGAGATCCAGGCTTATTTAATTGAAAGAAGAGAAGAGTGAGGGGGGGATTTGATATCAGCCTTTAACTTCCTGAAGGGGGGTTCCAAAGAGGACAGAGAGAGGCTGTTCTCAGTAATGATAGTTGACAGAACGAGTAGCAATGGTCTCAAATTACAGTGGGAGAGGTCTAGTTTAGCTATTAGGAAAAAACGATTTTACTAGGTGGGTGGTGAAGCACTGGAATGGGTTATGTAGGGAGGTGGTGGAATCTTCAACCCTAGAGATTTTTAAGTCTGGGCTTGATAAAGCCCTGGCTGGGATGATTTAGTTGGGGTTGGTCCTGTTTTGGGCAGGGGGTTGGACTCGATGACCTATTGAGGTCTCTTCCAACCCTATGATTCTATAAAATATTTGGGTTCAAGTTTTGCACGCCAGTTGTCTTCCTCAGGCAGTATTGTTCTGGCAAATTTCAGGGGGAAAATGGTTCAGCCATTTCCAATGCAGAAAAATAGTGGTTTTGCCCATGTTCAATTTTTGGGGGGGACCTTTTCTTTGAGCACATCTGGTGCTGCAGTGCTTTGGAACAGGAACTTGAAAAGTTGGCAGAGTGGATTTTGTGTTAGGGGAGAGATGGGAAGTGGGAGAGTCTGAGACTTGGGGAGTGAGTACAGAGGTAACACTAGCTGAGCAAGGAGAATGGGACTGGGAGAAGAAGTGTAAATGTAATGCTGACACATGGAATTGAACCTGAGACCTCTGGAGCTGCATGAGTTGAACGTCATTTTGCTGTCAGCTAAGGCTTAGAGCAGACACATTATTCTCTTTCTGCATGTGATCTCAGTGCCACTAGGTAGGACAGTACACCACACCCAGAAAGTGTGTAGGTTACACGAAGAGTGGCAAGTCAAGGAGAACGGGATTGGAACAAGAAGCAAAGGGTGGGGAAGAGAGATACATAGGGATGGGCGGAAGGGGATGGGACAGAAAGTGTCAAGCCAAAGGGGAGAAAGGGCTGACAAATTTGTGCTCATTAGAGCACACTTTCCTACAAAGCACAGAATGGAAACCAAAATTCCCAGCACTCACTAGTGCTCTGCTGCCAGCAAGTATCTGTGTGACCCACTTGGAAAGTGTGTCTCTCATCATCCTCTATGCTGGGCTACGTCAAGGAATGACAGCAGCAGATTACTATCACTCACTCAGTTCAAGTGGCAGAGATCTTGCAGAGGATCTAAAGATCCCAGTCTAACAACTGACACATATACATATGCCACCTTGATGCCACAATAGAATTTGGACTTCTTCCAATTTTTTTTTTTTAAGCTAGGAAGTTGCATTACAAAAACCTATGTTAAAAACATTAAGATTGCAAAATCAAGCTTTCAATAGGTAGGAAAAGCCCATGATAAGTCATTGACGATGGACAGGCCCACCAATTTCGGGGGAGGGTCAAGGGAGAAATTGCACAGGGGCCTGGCATTTCAAAAGAGCCTGGAGCTCCTGGACACCTTCACTGCTACTAAGGCAACTACACTGACAGGAGCACTGGGCCCCTTTGAATTGCCACAGAAGCGCAGCTCTACTCACAGCTCTGCGCAACTCTGGGCAGCACTAAGGGCTGACTGCTCTTGGTCCTGTCCCTTCTACCTGAGGCTCTGCCCCTTCTGGGGATGAATGATGAGCTCCAACATACACACCTTGCCTCCAGCCCATGGTGGCTGTCAGTCCTGCTGTGGATGAAAAAAGAACCATTCTCTCTAATAAGATAAAAATCAAACTACAGTACAAAAACAACATTGAGAATCCCTGAAACCTCTGATGGAGAGCTTGAGACTGCAAAATGCTGAACATTTTTGCGCTGGTCCAGAAAAATACTTAAGTCAATATGACTAGTCACATGTCTAACTTACATGCCAAAATTGGATCAGGACCAACGTGCTGAGAACCTTGCAGGATCAAAGACCTTAAAGAGCTTTCTCTGTCTGCTGCAGGATTGTCTAAAATTGTATTTTCAATTAATCTTGTGCAAAATAAATCCCTAATCCTACAAAAGAACTCTGTGTGAGTGGAGTTCCCCTGATGTCTTGGGGCACTGCATGGGAGCAGAAGTACCTGGTAATTTCAGGCCTAAATGCTAAACACATTACCATATCATAAAACAGAAATGTGGATCATGCTGACACTGGAATATCTTTGTAATCTACCTATAAATGTCTTAGTTCTCCAATAAAAAGCAAGACTAGAACAGCTTTGATTAGTTATCCAAGTGCATCAGTTTTAATGGTGATTTTTTACCAAATAAAAATATCTACAGATAATTATGAGTAATGGGCAAGTAATGCACCTGAAGCTATGTTATTCTGAGAAGTGAAACACACACAAGCAGTTTCTGTGGATATCACAACGATACTGGCTGATATCTGGACAGAATTTCAAGAAGTGATACATTTTGGAAGTGTATAAATAACAGTAGTGGTTCCAACATTAAAATGTGCTAGGTTCCTACAAATAAAAGAACTAAGTTCCGACCCTGGGGTCTTGTTTCACAAGATTGAATATTCAGAATCTGAGTGGAATATGCACAGCACAGCATGCATATCAGGTAAGCCACATGTGTTCACCTCAGAACTTTTTGCCTACATTGGACCAAATAACTATCAATAAAATTACCTCAGGCTTTGCTGTAGTATGTCCACAAATATGCAATTTAGACTCTGACAATTCAGCTTTTACACAGAAAACTGCTCAAACTTGCTAATGGAAATTGTTACTATTCCCCAATAATACCATGGTTTGCTTCTTCATTATGTTAAGTTACTTTTTTTACCTGGAACTTTGGAAATATTCGGCAATAGCTTGGCAAAATTTTCTATTTACAGAATGATAGAGACCCCAATACTGAAAAGCATTTAAGAATTGGCGTACATCAATCTCTCTTCTGTTATGAGCTGAAGCACATGCTCACAGTGAAGGGGAAAAATCATAAAATAACTGTTTAGCTTGTGGTCCAAAGTATTTACAGTGACTTAAGAACTAACTTCTCTCCTTCATGTGTCTGACCACCAGTGTGCTAATCTTCTCTAGACACATTATAAGATCTATTTATTTTAATAGAGATAGGGAAAGGTTTGAGAATGAAAATGTGGTTTGAAGGATGTTGAAAGGTCACTAGAGTTGAAGTTATGATGATAATTAAAATATTAGTTGCCCAATAATGCAAATACATAATGGTTTATGTTTATATATAATTTATTAATTATATATGTTGATCTTAAATTTTACTTCTGGGTATTTCAGTATTAAAAATAAGATAAATGGATGGTTAGTTTGCTATAAATTGAGTTAAACAAACATGCAAATCATTTACTCCATCTTTCTGTAAGAGCACGATTGATCCCCCTGGTATAATTTCTTGTTCTTTGTCCCCTCTAGTTTTAAAAGTCCTGAAGGTAGTGATTGAAACCCAACTTTCTTCACTATTGGTAAATACTTTTATATTAAACATAGCTTTTCCCTTTTTGAATTTCATCTTCGTTTACTGCTAGTTATGCCCCTAAACAATTCTGCCTTCTCAGAATTTATCAAGTATCTCTACACCGTATAATAATATTCTGCCTTAAGACAGTGATTTGTCAGATTGCTATAAAAATTTTCAAATCAGTCCAGGGATTTAGCCACCTATCTTCCATTTAAATCCTTCCTGGCTCTATTCCTAAATAATCTATGTGGCAGCTTGGATCACAGTGGTCCCCTTGAGACTCTCACCTGGTGTGCCAATCATACTACTGAACCTGCCTACTTACCATCTGGGGCGCCCCACTGCCCTGTCTTGCTGGACGAGAAGCTCTGGTCTCCCCCAGCAAAGGTAGAGTTGGGGTAATAGCCCCCGAGCAGAGTAACACAGAAGATGACAACAGCTCTGGGATAACTCAGCTACAGGGACTTGAGAGCATCCAAGAGCACAGTCCTCAGAAGGTACCAAAATGCAGGTAACAATCCTCTCCAATACCCCCCTCCCGCATAGGTAACAATTTTTTATATTGGGATTTGATAATAAACAGAAGTGTTTTTATTAAGTACTAGAAGATTTACCCAGTATTGCTCGTGTCAACTCAATTAATTTTTGTCTTTTAGAAAACAAAACGAACATGTACTTGCTTCATTTAAATAATTGTTCTAGGGCAGGGGTGGGCAATAATTTTTGACAGGGGCCACTTCAAGATTTTAGAAAGTGGTTGAGGGCTGCACTCATCTATGATATTAACAGAGAAGGTGCAGGGCCTGGGATGGAGGTTGGCTGCAGAAGGGAGCTTGGGGTAAGGGATTGGGCTGCAGAAGGGAGAGTGTAGTCTGGGAGGGAGTTTGGGTGAAGGAGGCAGTTGTGACCTAGGGCAGAGGACTGGGATGCAGGGGTTTGGAATGTGTAGGAGGGAATTGGGGTGCCAGATCTGGGAGGGTGTATAGGGCAGAGGATTTGAGTATGTGGAGTGGGGGGGCAGAGGGTTGGGGAAGAGAAACAATTTTTAGCAAAGATTCATGGTGATACACATCAAATCAAGTTATATTTTTTAATCTCCTGAAAATGCCTTACAAAAAACTTTATTTTTAACCTGTCTCTGAGAAATTCATAGTGAGGGTAGCACAAGGCCTATGAGAGCCTATAAAGGTAATACATTACATGAATAAAAAATTCCTATGTCTAACATTTTTTGTCATTTGAAAGAAAAAAAAAATCCCCCAAATCTTTAAAAACATAAATTGAAATTTAAGTTGAATGTAATAAAAAGTTTAGGCTGGAACAGAAAAGTTTTCAGGTGGTGATCTTACTATGTATTTTAGAAACTGTACATCCATCTGTCTGCCTATCCATCTGTCAGCCGATGGTCAGGGTGGTGTGTGTGTTATACACCTGAGTCTTCAACTGCTAGGACAGGGTCCCTTTGCAGCGGGCAGCCTATTGGAGGCTGACGGGTGCCCCAAAAGTTTACAGGAGAGCTTATTACACCCGAGTCTTTGACTGCTAGGACACAAGGTCCGTCCGCAGCGGACAGCTTAAGGAAGGCGGACGGATGCCCCAAGGGTCTGTCCTGTGGAGGTGACAGAACCCAAATGCCCAGCTCTCACTGCGTCTACCCCTTTGACCAGCTAGAGATCTTTTAATTGTGTTTGGCTCTGTTTCAGCAACAGGAGGAGTCAAGTTAAAGCTTAAACAGTTACAGGTTTATTAAAAGGCTTATAAAGCATGTGATTACAGTGGCTATTGCTCTATTTCTTAACTGCTAGTAAATACAGATCTTAAAATGGTTACAAAGGAAAAAGGAAGATAGAAAGTAACGGTACCAAGTGACAGCTTAATCTTTAGAGAGCACTAGTTCTATGCATGCACTAAAACAAAAGGACACATACAGGTACAATTTTTACC
>JANRFK010004149.1:84760491-84775981 GCA_030068395.1 Apalone spinifera
CCCATCCACACTGCTTGGTTTTGCACAAAAACCCCAGCGCAAAAACAGATCGGCAGAAAATACGCAAATGAGATCATGACTCATACAAGTGAGTCCCTCATTGGCATATTTTTGCTGAGAAAAGTCATAGTGTAGACGTAGCCTATGAGTTTCAGCCCTTGAGGACCACTCTGGAGCATGGTTTGGGCAGATGAAATTCTTGGAGAATGTGGCAGACAATCTATCAAATCTTACTGAATAAATGTAAATGAGAATTTGAAAAGACTTATGAACTGGCTAAATTTGGGCAGCTTTTCTGAAAACAGCCAAAGGGAAATGCCAGGAAAAAGGTAACCATCTTGCTAAATTTCAAGTCCTTGCCTCAGAGCAGAAAGGTGTGATAGCTTCTTAAATCAGTTGTAAGGATTTTTTTTTTTTACATGGGCAGAAGAACATATTTTTTTCCTAGTTTTGTTCTTGGAAACAGCTGAACCATTTTTGCTGAAATTCCCCCAAAACTAATTCAGCCTGAGTGAGACACCTGGGATGGAAAATTTCAGCTTAAGCAGCTAAAGTTTGGTAAAGTTTTAAGGCAGCAAAAACAGCGTCTTATAATAGGAAATGTCAGGAAAACTTAAGTATAGGCAGTTCTATCAGCTCTGTCTGTAATAAATATTACTTAGCTGTGGAAAGAACTGGTCCAGAAGGAAAGGGGACTTTTATCAAACCCATTGCTGGTCTGTTATTTCAAAACCCTTCAACTACCCCTATCAAACAGCTGCACTCCTGTGCTACTGCTGTGATGTGCTCACAGAGCAGCACAAGCTAATCATAATTACACAATGTCATTTCCCCTACTTCTTTCTCCCTACTGGCAATCTAGGTATTGAGAGCATTGTCTGTGCCAACCTGAGGGAATTCTAAAATCATATCCTAACCTGCATCTTCAAATTGGCAACGGGGCTAGTTAATTGGCCTCTGGAATACTGATCTCTTGCAATTGCGTCTACCTATAGTTGCTGTGGATCTTTCAAATTAAAATACATTGATGCATATGCAGAAGGCACATAAGCATGTCTACAAAGTAATACTAACTCTACCACTAAATTGCTTCTCCAATTTTGTTGTATTGGTGGACTGTGCAAGGGTTGTATTTGTTTGCAAGATATCAAGCTTATCTCTCTGATAGTTAAGAATAACAGTGATGTTAAGACCCTCTTGACTGTATTTATAATGTAAAATAGTTTCTACTTTTCAGACACAGATAACCTTTTATACTTCCTGTGAACAATTTCTTGTTTTCACCCTCATCCTTTTAAATGGAAAACACAAGTCTACCATTTAATAAAACTTCAGCAATAATGATCCTGCTTTAAAGGACAAGGGCTAATCACTTGCTGTTTAACATTCCAGCCACATGACAGTGGAGGAGAAGAAATCAGTTAAACAGCAAGATGCAGCACAACTAATTTTCATGTAAAAGGGTGTGATTGCCTTTTTTTTTTTACCATTGTGATTTTTTTAAGCTGTTAAAGCCCCAAACATCCTCGTCTATCAGTTTATGAATTATTAATAAAAAAAAAGAGAAAAGAGGCTTTCTTTTTCTAAATATCATCTGCTAAGCCACCACAGACTGAAGTGTCTCACACTGATTCCTGATTTACATAGTCCCAGTTGGAAGTTAATGAAGACTGCTGAGCCACCTTTCAACATGCAGATAAACCTTCATGTATTTAAAAGCAGGGAATATGTGCTTGTTGCTGGCAAATTATTCATCTAAGATCTGAAGTTTCTGACACCGCCTGCGTCAGATAAACTGTCACCCAAATTGCAAACTAATTAGTGATTCAAACATTTTCGAGCTGATTGATGACAGAATAATTTACGCTTGTTTCTCAGTTTCCAGCTGGCACAGGCTGCTGACTGGAGCCCTAATTAACGCTAGTACATCAGTCATGTTCTGCCAAGGCAGCACATACAATTAAAAGGCAGTTTAAATGGAATATCACATTAAAAAGGCTGGTAGATGCAAATGTGAGGAAACAGCACTTTAGGAAGAAATGACAACAGAACCCCACAAACCAAAACAGAATAGAACAGTTTTTTTTTAAATGGAGAAGTAAATTGTATTTCATATAGGATTTTTAACAAAACAAAACAGAATATGCATGCTGAATATTTTTAAATGACTTTTTCCAAGATATGTATGTGTTCCTTTCCCTCCACCTAAAATCCTGTAAAACAATGAACAAACATTTGTATCTTGGCTAACTGGATTCCATATATATAGGAAAGAAGTAGCAGGTGACAGGGGTAGGTTTGTAGTTCATTTTCCAGGTTACTATATGACATCATACTAGTGTCACAATAAGTTCTTGTAAGTGGTGCATATTGTAGTGACCTTTAAAAACCTGGCTTAAGTAACTACTTGACTGAGCCAAAGCCCAGTGAAGTAATTCTTATCATTAGATGTACAGGGGATTCCTGCAAATACTCAGGTAACCTGGTGTCTTAATATTAGGTAAAACTGGAAAATTTTGAATGGGATAGTACTGCATAGTGAGCACCAAATGGCATTTCCCCTGAGCTAATGGAACGTACTATGAGGAAGTACTGCTGTCACTGGTACCTAAACACAACTTGGGGTCTGATTCACTTAAAATACTTTTGGCAATGAGAAGATGTGAAAAATCCAGGCCTTCCATGGCTCTGAAGCCAGATCTCTCTTTTTTAAAACTAGGTCTATTATAATGTATCTGTGTTATAATTGAAATATCTGTATATCAGTTACTCTAAATATCAGCAGACAGGAAAAATATGATTTGTCATCTCAGTAATGAGAAATTATGATAGCTATAATCTGTGGTTTTATTTACACTTGAACTGTAACAGTGCTAACAATCTGGGCTCGTTGCATTTTATTTTTCAAGCGATAATTGAGCTGAGGACAAAAACAATGCTTCCCAATGCAGTGCAGAATAGGTATTACAAGTGCAGTGAAAGTCATTGTAATATATGCTGCATATTTGATGACACTGGTTTATCTTACTCCAAAGTGACCTCTCTGCAGAGAAAAGTTTTCATGCATATAAACAGCCCTTGGGTTCATACCTTGTCTGGGAAGGTGTTTCTGAGATTGTCTATAGAACATGACAGATGAGCCCTTGACTCTTACAGAACTCAAACACAGAACAAAAAGAAGTCAATATAGTAAACACAAACACAGTGCAAAGTGAAGATGTGCCAAGCACTCCAATTTGTTTCCATGAGGAGAGCAGGCTAAAAAACATATCATTTAGCAGTCACATTCTATTGTCAAATGATGATTTGTAATTCTATAGAATTGTGTCTTTTTAAAATGTTTGCTGATAAATTAATAAGTTATATTAATTAACAGATAGAATTTTGATTCATGTAGCACATTTCCTCATTAAGATATCTCAAAGAGCTTTACAAAAGCGTGAATGGGAGACTAGGGCCAACAGTCATTGCTGAAATAAGCAAGCACAATTCTACTGTCTGTGACAGAGTTGACCCCCCCCCCCCCCCCCCCCCCCCGGTACTTACAAATCCCAAGTGATGCAGAGACTGAATGTACAAAAGAAGTCCCCATTATACATGTGCAGTCATAGATAACAGAAAGGGAATGGAGACAGGGAATATAACCTAAGGTATGGCAACAAGACTGCCTTCTCCTTATTTCACTAGGGCTACGTCTATACTGCAGCACTATTTCAGGCTATTCTGCATCTTTTGAGCACGTCTGTTATTTCGAAATATAATGGGCTCGCTATTCCAACATCCCTGTAAACCTCATTCCTTGAGGAGTAAGGGGGACTTTCAGAATAGTGATTTATTTCAAAATAAGTGTTGTGCAGACACTGCCAAATTTCAAAATAAGTATTTTGAAATAAACTCGAAATAAGCTACGCAATTTGTGTAGTGCAAACTGCGTAGCTTATTTTGAGCTACGGATGCAGTATAGACGCACCCCGAGTGTTATAAAAACTTCTCCCAGCACAGCAACCAGAGATGGGCAAAAAGCAGTAAGGATTTTTGTTGAACAACTAAGATTAGAATAAAAATGGGAAAAGGGACAAATCATACTTTACTTTCAGGAGAAATTATTCCTGTCTATCTAATGGCTTATTTTTGTTGCTTATACCAATGTTTTTGACTTGTCCGTTTTTCCATTCAAAGTTTTTTGTTTGACCCTGAAGGATGAAGAATTATTTATTTTTGCTCCTGTTATTTCCATCTGGCTGATGAATGTAGTGGAGGCTTTTTACATTTCTACACAGTGTAACAGTTCCATAAGTGCAGGGATTTGGAATTCCCTATGGAAACTGAAACTTCGAATGTGCAATGTAAATACAGCAAGTGTTAGCCAGTTTGTGTTTATAACATATCAGCCATGTGCAACATCACTTCCCCAGTGGGGAACCCATAAAAGCTTGAATGCTCAGAAAAGAAGCATCTCTACTGGATACTGAACACATGCAAATCTTTCCTCATATGTAATGTGTCTTCCTCCCTCTTTTATATGTCACTGTTCTGTTTCCTGAGGCAATTGATCTTTTTCTTCACTAGTAATTGTATGTTGACAATTAAATGTATTGAGAATGTTTGATTCTGCACCTCAGTGGTGAGACAACATGGAGAAACCAGTCAAACAGGCCAGATGATTTTTATGACTGTTCTTCAAGTTTAGAAAGAAAGTTTAACTAATATCAGCAAAGATAAAAATTGGACAGAATGAGGAGGTTTGAAAGGAAAGATGTTTTTGTGGTTAAGGCATGGGAGTAGGGACACAGGAAATCCTCAATTCCCAGCTCTGTTACACATTTTGACTTGCCCAAATCATAGAATCACAGGATTGGAAGAGACCTCAGGAGGTCACACACACACACTCTCTCTCACTGTCTCTCATTTTCCAATCTGTCAACTGAAGATAACATTTCCTCTCTCTCTCACTCTTGTCTGTGTAGGTCCTGACCCTGCAAAGACTTAATCATGGGTCACAAAACAGTCTAGTCTCTGGTGGGCTGTAACATTTTGATCTAATTTTGGTTGCTGGGGATAATGTGTGGGTGCTGGGTGGGGTTGGTGACCTGAAATATACAGAAGGTCAGGATCGATGATTTGGCCTTAAATTTTATGATTCTGTGCACTTAAAAGGGATTACTCATGCATGCAAAGTTAAGCACATGTGCAAATGTGTGCATGATGAGGGCCTTAGATTATGAACTCTTAGTTATTGACTCTTTATGTACAATGACTATCACAATGAGACCCTAATCTTAGCTGAAGCTTCTAGGTACTATTGTAAAAAATAACAAAACCAAAAACTTGAAAAGGTCAAAGCATGAGCCATTCAATCCATTAAGGTTGTTTTGTGAGCATATTATTTCTTAAGCCATACAACATCACTCTGTCATCCAAAATCTCTGAAGTTTGAGAGAAAATGCTTACTGAATTTCTTACACACTGGGTTTTGTTTACAAATACATTCCACTTAAACTCATCTATAAGTTCTCTTGCCACATATGACACACACATGTCAGAGAACTTTAATCTATCCAATAGTGAAAAGTGAACTACAAATGGCTCTGTTCAAACGAGCATTCAACAGTTAGAAAGGCTTTTTTCACAAGCCTCAAATAAAATGCCTCAGCAACTTCTGCTCCTTACAGGCTTTAAATGGCTCCCCAGTTTCATCCCCAGTTCCTTCAATTTGGCCACAGGTTTTTCACTCTCTCACTTATGAGCATTCAGTATGACACCACTAAATTTCAATCTCTCTTTGCAGGGTCTATCAGCTTTAGTATCCCTTCCACAGGGCTTCAGTCATTGATTCATTCGGCGTGCACTATAGAGCATGAGAGATTACAATTCAGCCATGACTGTGACCTAAGAGAGGTGTTCTGGCAGTAAGAAATGCAAATCCATGAGGTGATCTTCAGAAGTATGGAAGGTATATGATGATTAAAGGGGGACAGGGCATGAAGCCAGCAGGTACTACAGTTAGGAAGCAGTAAACAGACAAGTGAAATGAGGAACTATCAGGAGAATTTGAAGTTGGAAAGCAACCACACAAGCTTTTCAAAGGGAAGGAGGGATGAAAGAAAATTTTGAACTGCACTGGAAGCTCATAAAATGGAAGGAGAGGATGCCATAATCCATAGCAAGTCAGGCAAGAAGAGAAAGAGGTACTGATCCAAGCTGGACATATATTTAAGTTAATTTCGGCCTCAGTACAGGAAAAAAATATTCAGACTGGCTCAAGTGTTCTCAGATCAGCTTGACCCAGACTGATAAACATGAAACTTTGATAACCTATCAGTTAAAGTTGCTTAAGTACACTTCCTACCAAGAAAATCAGCAGCTAAGGCAACATGAACACTCAGAGGACTCACATCACTTGATATCCACACATCACTATGCCCCAAAAGCACTCACAAATGCCTCAGTTCAAGTTTAAGGTCCTGATCCTTATCTCTGGCTAGATCTATACTTATAATAGCATGCAAAGTACAACCTCTGCATGCCCCACTAGCATGGGTACAAATAGCACTGTGGATAGTGAAGCACTGCTTAGGTGTGTGAATGACATACCAGAACCTTAGGGTGTGTATCCTAAATGGCTCTCTATATGCCGAAGCATTGCCTCCCACATCTCCCCTGCTGTTTTGAGCAGTGTAGTGTCCTACTGTTGGAGACCTTCCTCACCGCAGTCTTCAACAGATCTTCCCCCCACTGCCTCCTTCATGACAGAGCTTTTCACAGCTGCACGTAGCTACACACCACAACCTGGATGCCCTCTGTATCTACATGTCCCTTACACACTCATACCAGAGTAGACAAAGCTCAGGATTTCTAAAAGCTCACCTAAAGCTCCAGGATGAAGATGATGATTAATAACTTCACTCCTCTGGCACAATGGAAAACTCTTGTCTGGGCAGGAAACCGATCATTCTCAGTGGCTGGTTTGAGTCTATGGAAGGAACTCCCCCAGGCAACAAGGGCTGTCACAAACCACACCGCCTTTCCCTCCAAGTGGAAGGCTCATTTATTTGACCCACACTTACTGACATAAAAATAGAGCATCATGTATATTACAAAGTAAACAAGCAAAGAAAAACAAACACAAATGAAACCTATCAAAACAGAACACTCCACAGCACATACTTTTCCTCCTGGGAAGAGAATGAGAGAACAAACAGCACCTCCCAGATCTGTAATCATGCTTAATATACTACTGGAAGGTACTATGCTGATGAGTGCAGAAGCATGTGAATACAAAACAGATAGCAATGCAAATTCTTTTTGATTTAGCATAATTCCGTCCAAGAGCCACATGATCACTCTCAAACCTTAACTTACATCTCAACAAAATAAGACATTTTACTGGCAAGCCAACCTCCATGTGAAGATGGTCAAATGTTTTTCCTGCCCAAGAAATTATAAGGGTGGAATTAAACTTGCATGTTTGTGTATAATTTTGAGGAACTAGGTGTGCACAACACTATTGCTTTTAAAAGTCTATGGGTTTCAGGTTTTGACAAGCGTGAACTTTAAAATACGTCTAGCAAGCTCAGTCTATGCCGCAGGATGCTTTGGTTTAGAAAAAAAAAGCATCATAGTGTTTTGGTACTAAATTGTCTCTCTTACTTTAGCTCACCAAATAAAGAGAGTCAAACACTTAATTAAAATAAGTTTATGACACTGTGTATTACCTTTGCAGCTCCATTGGTTCCGGTGTTTGACACCATTTGAATCTCCAATTACCTTGGTAGCTTAAGGTTTTTTATTTTGTTTTTAATTAAGGCTCATTTTTCACTTTGAACATTAAGACTTGCAATGAAGTGTGTGGCTAATGGGTGACTAGCAAGTAGCCTGTAATCATGGAGAGATATGTTCATCAGTATCTGCAATATTGATGACCTACCTACTTCCGCAGCACTGGTCAAGCCCTGCAAGTACAACACACTGGCCGCTTAACTGCAACTCACAGCCATTAATGTTAAGACAGAATGAGATACACATAGCAGTGACGAAGTGGGCCTTTGCCCACGAAAGCTTATGCTCCAACACTTCGGTTAGTCTATAAGGTGCCACAGGACTCCTCACAGTCTTTGCAGATTCAGACTAACACGGCTACCCCTCTGATCCTAGTGGCAGAGAGGACCGAGCTTTAGCAATCTCAATAGAAGCAAAAAACAGCCAAGAGGGATACTATATATAACAAGAAACCCTTAGAGCAACCATGTGCTTTCTTAGCGATATTGAGGTTGGTTTTAACATTCTGAAAACAGTGTATGAAATTCTGCTCCATTTGTCTCAACAGAGTTGCTTTGGGTTTATGCAACTTTAGAGCAAAAATGGGCTTGTGGCCTTCTTAGGACAGTCTCTAATGTATCATAAAGGACAAAGATAAACATTGAAAAACAAAGCTATGGGGATGGAAATAGCTGTCAGTAGAAAAAGTAGCGTGTGTATATGCACAAAGGCCAGAAGAGGAGATCCTCCTTCACAAGGAACTTCCCCATCTCCCTTGACTCTTATTTCCATCTCTCCTGTCTTTTAATCCATTACTCCTGGAGGTAACATGAATAACACCCACTACTGTTACTAAGCTATTTCCCTCAAAGGGCTTTGCAATGACTACCAATTACCTCCTCTATAAACTTGCTCAAATGCTCTCCTCCCTTCCGATTATTCTATCTCTTGAAAGAGCAACTGCTAAAAAGTGATTCCTTTTATTCCTCACTTGAGACTGGAAAACTGTCACTAGTGCAGCTGTCTTTCCTGAGCCCAGAATCAAGACCAGGACTTTACATGTATATACCAAGCTTTATGAGTAGTTTTTCAATAACACATACTATTTTAAAGTCATAATATTAACTGAAAATATTTATCAAGGACACATTCAGTGAAATTCAACTTCCTTTTTCTTTTTTTCCTTCTGTCATGTCTCTTCTTTCTATCATCACTGACTTAAAGGCAAACAATTTTAACACCGTTTCTGGTAGGCAGATCCTAAAATACTGTGAGGGGGCCAGGAGAAGTCTATAACATATTTTGCTTTTTTACAACCACTGACATAAATGATGTTTAAAGTACATCCAAATTTTTACTTCCAGTATGATAGGAAAAGTGCTGTCAGAAGAAAACAATCATAGGTGATTATACAGATACAAAATTGTGAATATATCACAAACAAGTGTGTGTGTGTGTGTGAGAGAGAAAATATATATATATATATATATAAGCATATGATCAGATTCTCATCTGGTATAAATTGTAACTCTACTAACTTCAATGGAGTTGTCTGTATGTAAAACACATAGGCTACGTCTACATTGGCGCGCTTTTGCGCCAAAGCTATGCAAATGAGGCTTAGCGTTAGAATATCGCTGAGCCTCATTTGCATAACTAATGATCCGCCATTTTCGCGGACCAGGCTCTTGCGTAAGACGGGGCTGTCTACACTGGCCCGTCTTGCGCAAGAAAAACCCTTTTGCGCAAAGCCCTTATGACGATCATTTTCGGGCATAAGGGCTTTGCGCAAAAGGGTTTTTCTTGCGCAAGACGGGCCAGTGTAGACAGCCCCGTCTTGCGCAAGAGCCTGGTCCGCGAAAATGGCGGATCATTAGTTATGCAAATGAGGCTCAGCGATATTCTAATGCTAAGCCTCATTTGCATAGCTTTGGCGCAAAAGCGCGTCAATGTAGATGTAGCCATACAGTGCCCATGCTTCAAATATCGTTAAAGAAAATGGATTATACATTTTGATAAGCACATATATGCTGTGTGAAATCCCATTGAAATGTTGCCATTGACTTTAATGGGACCATGATTACATCAGCTGAATGGTTAACATGAGTTATTTTGCATTTAAAAGTTTAATACAAGATTCCTATACTTGAAGACTAAATGCTCAGTTTGAAAACAAAAATATATGTGGAAAAATTGGTGGGTGATTGGACTAAACCTTGATGTTCTGTGTGATAAAATGGTTTATATATAATCTTGTTACTTGATACTCTCAGATTATCAGAAAGTTAGAGGTTTACATCATACTTTTTATGCTTTCCTAGACATCTTTATTGAAAAAAACCACCAAAATGAGCTACGCATTTATGGGTTTTAAATAAAAGATATTTATTTTACAATAGCAGTGATACGTTTTAGAGGTGAAGATGGTCTTTCAAACCACTCCTCTTGGTCAGTCCATTTTCTCTCCTATAGTTGAAGACAATAATTGTTTCAATGTTGGTGTGACGGGGCAACTTCCTTGCCCCGCACTGCGGGTGCGCCGTCCCCGGTGTGCTGGGGAGAAGCGGCGGCCCTGCGCCAGCCCCAACGCTGTGCTGCCTGCTCTGCCGTGGCCACGGGGGGGGGGGGGGGGGGGGGGGGGGGGGGCGGCGGGGGAGGGAGGGGAGAACCGAAGGCACGAACAGGCGTGGCGCGCCCGTGTCTGGCGATCCCCCGTAGACGCCGGGGAGCAGCGGAGCTGGTGGGCCGGCCCCTGCCGAAACTGCGCAGGCAACGAGCTCCGGCAGCTCCGTCCCGAGCCAGAGCTGACGGGGATGGGGAGTGGCTAGAGATGCCGACGCAGGCCCTGCCCCCTGGCACGTTGAACGTCCCGGCAGCGGGACACCTAAAAGAGGCGCTGATGCCAGAGGAAGGAAGACAGAGTGAGGGGAGGAGGCAGAGAGAACGGATCAGACTGGAGGAGCGGAGGAACCTCCGCGAGCTGGGGGAGTCCCTGAGGCCGGGGGCAAGGGAGGTAGGAAGCGACCCAGGGCAGGGTATCCTGCCCAGTGGGTTGGTGTGTTTCGGGGTGAATCTCCCCCCACCAACCGGAACTGGGACCCTGGGTCAGGCCTTGGAGTGGAGGTGGGCCCAAGCCCCCCTACCTTCCCTTGCAGATCAGCCGAAGCACCAGCCTTGAGGCGAAATCTTCAAGGACCAGGCCCTGCCGGACTCGGGGCGGGGCAGGGAGCACACGGCGGGGTTTCCCCATGGAACAGCTGGTGGGGAGTGGGCTGACGGACTCTGGGGGTGGGGGGGCATGTTCACGCGCCCCGTGACACATGGTGGAGAATGTGGGTATGGCACTGACCTCTCTCGAAGAGGTGGCAAACAAGAGAGGGGGGAGGACAGGTCCTTGGCCGGTCAACCATGGAGACCCTCAAGATACTGGAGTGGATGGTGGAAACCCAGCGACAGAACCACCACCACCAAAACTCAACTGATCCAGCAGCTAGCTAATGTCACAGGCTCAGGAACAACAGACACAATTGATCCAGGAGTTGTGCGATCAGCCGGCGGCCCTGGGGGATGCAGCCTTGGGGGGGCGTCACCCAGGCCCTGATCCGCCTGACAAAGATGAGCGTGTCGGATGACCCCGAAGCATACCTTGTGACCTTCGAGAGGGTGGCCGCCGCGTCCCAATGGCTGGAAGACTAATGGGCCAAGATCTTGGCACAATACCTCACAGTGCCCGCGCAGCTAGCCTGCTGACGGTTATCTGGGAAGGATGCCCTACACTACCACCGGGTCAAAGAGGCAATCCTGGATCAGCTGGGTGTCACCCGCAAAAGGCATCGCCAGAAGTTCCACAAAGTTCAATACCTCGACAGGGTTCGCCCGCGGACAGTGGCGCAAAGGATCAGGGAGGTGGGGAGCCAATGGCTCAACCCAGAGGCAAAGACCGGCCTGCAGGTGGCGGAGCTGGTATACTTGGAGCAGTTCTCCCACGTCCTTCCCCTGGAGGGGCAGAGGTAGGTCTGCGACACCAGCCCACCTCACTCGACAAGGCGGTCAGCCTCATGGAGGACTTCCTAGCTGCCGAAGGGATCGATGAGCAGGGGAGGCCCTGGACTGAGCCCACCCACCTTGGCCAGGTGGGTCCTGTGGCCTGGAGAAACACAGGGCTTCCCGGGCGGGACGTGGCCCCTGCCAGGGAGAGAGAGGAAAAGCGGAGGCTGGCCCCTGTGTGGTCCTGACCCGCTCACAAGGAACCTGTCAGCCGGAGAGACAAAACAGAAGGGGAGACCCCGCGGGTGCCCGGGACAGGGATCCAAAAAAACCTCTGCTTCGAGTTTGGGCAGGAGGGCCATTTCCAGTGGGACTGCCCCATATGGATTGTTCCTATAGACAGGCACTGACGGTGAGCCAGGGGGGTCCAGAAGGAGGCCAGAGGCTCACAGTCCAGCTACGTATAGGGATGGCATGCGTAGAAGCCCTCGTTGATACAGGGAGCAGCCAAACCCTGGTACGTGCTGACTTAGTGGACTCCGCAAGCCCGAGGGGACCCCCGGCATGGATGCAATGTGTCCATGGGGACATCCGGGAGTACTTCATGGCTTGGGTTGTCTGACTGATGAGAACGGGGAAACGAGATGTCACGTCACCCTGGTGCCCCGGCTGGCTTACCCCGCAATACTCGGCCGTGATTGGAGTGGGTTCTGGCACCTGTGGGATGTGTGGCAGAAGTGAGGAGAGGGCGACAAAGCATGCGTGGCAGAGCCAGGACCCGCCCCGGCTCGCCCGGCCGACGACCACCCGAAGGGGACCGCCCGGGGCAACTCGGACTGGTGGCAGCTAGGCTTGGAGGATGTCCTCGAAGGGAGGGACTTCATGGAATCTCAACACTCTGATGCCTCACTAAGACAGGCCTGGGAATATGCAACCGATGGACCAAGGGACCCCTTCGCTGACCGGGGAAATGGACCCCATTTTGAGGTACATGATGACCGACTATATTGGGCGGTAACCGACCCTGTAGATGGGGAGGGGATGATGAGGGGGCTTGAGGCAGCTGCTCGTCCTGGCCATCCAATGGAGGGCAGTACTAGAATTGACACACGATAACCCGTGGGCTGGGCACCTAGGAAAGGAGAAGACCCTCCAGACAGTCCTCCAAAGATTCTATTGGCCCGGGGTGCACTGGGAGGTACAGGACTTCTGTCAATCCAGACTTCTGTGAAGCCTGCCAGAGACAGCTTCCGGGAGGGTGACGAGGGCCCCTCTTGTGCCCATGCCAATAGTGGGGGAGCCTTTTGAGCGACCTAGTGGAGCCCCTAGAGCACTCCAAAACTGGGAATAAGTCTATTATGGTCTTAGACTATGCCACAAGGTACTCTGAAGCCGTCCTGTTATAGAACACCACTGTGCCCACTCTCCCACGGAACTGGTAAAAAATATTCGCGAGAGTGGGAATTCCCCAGGAAATCTTAACGGACCAAGGTACAAACATGACCTCCCACCTGATGACCGAGTTGGGCAAGTTACTAGACATTAAACTGCTTAGGACGTCTGTATGCCACCCCCAAACGGACGGCCTGATAGAACGATTCAATCGGACCTTGAAATCTATGCTCCGCCGGTTCATTGAGGAGGACTCCTTGCGGATGGGATGGCCTCCTCCCGGCCCTCTTATTCACGGTCAGGAAGGTTCCGCAAGTCTCCACTGGGTACTCCCCTTTCAAACTTTTGTACAGGCGGAGGCCACGCGGGATACCAGATGTCCTCTGCGAGACCTGGGAAGAGCAGGGACCGAGAGGTACCGGTTCGGTCCAATACATAATACAGTTGAGGGAGAGACTACGGAGGTTAGCCAAGTTCACATGGATTAACCCCACTAGAGCCCAGGAGAAGCAGGCCCGGAATTATAATCATGGGGTGGAACTTTGAGCCAGGGGACCAGGTGCTGTTACTTCTCCCATCCCAGGAATCCAAGTTGCTGGCCAAGTGGCAAGGTCCGTTCACGGTCGTCCGCTGGGTCGGAGACATTGATTACGAGGTTCAGTTGGAGGGTAAGCGACAGGCCTCACAAATTTATCACGTGAACTTGTTAAAAAGGTGGCGGGCCCACGAACGGCTCCTGGTAGTCCCGGCGGGACCAGAAGTGGAGCTTGGTCCGTGGGCCGGAGATCTGGACCAAGCCGTGCCGCTCCCAGTGAAGGACCTGAGCCTGGAACAACAGGATGATCTGCGCGCCCTGTTCCAGAGATACCCCAGCGTGCTATCTACCCAACTGGGGAGAACTGAGACAATAAGCCACCACATCGCGACCACCCCGGGTAAGAAAGTGTGTGACATGGTTCGCCCTCTCCACCGGAAAATGTGGAATACCATAAGGGGGGAGATACAGTCGATGCTCGAATTAGGCATAATAGAGGAATCCCACAGTGAGTGGCGGAGCCCTATTGTTCTCGTCCCCAAACCTGATGGGACGCTCCGGTTCTGTATAGACTTCTGGAAGGTCAATGCCCTCTCCCACTTTGACGCGTACCCTATGCCACGAATAGACAAGCGGCTTAGCTGACTAGGGGGAGCCCAGTACATCTCGACCCTCGATTTGACCAAGCGGTACTGGCAAATCCCCCTTACGCCCGCCTCCAAGAAAAAACAAAACAAAACGCGTTTTATACCCCCATCGGGCTGTTCCAATTCGTGACCATGCCGTTCGGCCTCCACGGGGCCGCTGCAACCTTTCAAAGGCTTATGGATAAGGTGCTTAAAGACCACCAGCAGAATGCAATGGCCTATATCAATCATATAGCCGTTTTTAGTTGATCCTGGGCCGATTATCTCCGACACATAGACGCCGTTTTAAAGGCCCTAAAGGAGGCGGGTCTGGCGGCGAACCCCAGCAAGTGCCTGTTTGGGAAACGAGACGTAACCTACCTCGGGTACACAGTTGGGGGGGACATTAAGACCCCTTGTAGATAAGGTCGGGGCGCTGAGAGACTACTCGACCCCAACGACAAAGAAGCAGGTCCGACAACTGCTGGGGCTAGCCGGATACTACTGGCGGTTCGTGCCAGACTTTGTGACCATAGCTGGGCCGTTAACCGACCTAACCCGGAATTTACAACTGACAAAGGTACAGTGGACTTCGCAGTGTGAGAGGGCATTTAGGGACTTGAAGGACCGCCTGACCCACCCCCCCATCCTTAGTCACCCAGACTTCTCCCGGCCTTTTATAGTACAGACAGATGCCTCTCGAGGTGGGGCTGGGCGCAGTTTTGGTCACAGGAGGTAGAGTGGGAGGAGCACCCCATACTCTACCTGAGCAGGAAACTGACAGCCAGAGAGTATAATTATGCCATGATAGAGAAAGAAGCCTTAGTGGTGAAATGGGCAATTGACTCTTTGAGTTATTATCTCCTAGGCAATGTGTTCAAACTCGTGACCAACCATGCCCCGCTCCGATGGATCAACTCGACGAAGGACAACAATGCCAGGGTGATGAGGTGGTACCTCGCCTTACAGCCTTATCAGTTTGAGGTCGCACACCGGCCGGGTAAGGCACACAGGAACGCGGACTTCTTTTCCTGTACACACGAAGACCCAGACAGGAAGGCCGCGTCGAATCTAAGGGAGGGGATATGTGACGGGGCAACGCACCGTCCCCAGCATGCAGGGGAGAAGAGGTGGCCTTGCGCCAGCCCCGACGCTGTGCTGCCTACTCTGCCATGGCCAAGGGAGGGGGGGG
>JANRFK010004149.1:84784224-84798909 GCA_030068395.1 Apalone spinifera
AGGGATCTAGGGGTTATAGTGGACCACAAGCTGAATATGAGTCAGCAATGTGATTCTGTTGCACAAAAAAAGCAAACATGATTCTGGGATGCATTAACAGGTGTGTTGTGAACAAGACACGAGAAGTCATTATTCCGCTCTACTCTGCGCTGGTTAGGCCTCAGTTGGAGTATTGTGTCCAGTTCTGGGCACCGCATTTCAAGAAAGATGTGGAGAAATTGGAGAGGATCCAGAGAAGAGCAATGAGAGTGATTAAAGGTCTAGAGAACATGAGCTATGGGGGAAGGCTGAAGGAATTGGGTTTGTTTAGTTTAGATAAGAGAAGATTGAGGGGGGTTATGATAGCCGTTTTCAGGTATCTAAAAGGGTATCATAAGGAGGAGGGAGAATCCTGGGAGGAGGCAGATGGAGGGGACTCTCTGATGCCACTGGAACCCTGCCCCCTGTCCGCACTCCCTGCTCCCCACTCCCCAGCTTCAGATCTCTATCCCCACTGGCACCCTTTCCCCACTGGCACTCTGTCCCCTGCTGCAGAAACCTGTCCTCTGCTGTCCCAGCACCTTGTTCCCTCTCCCTTGCCCCCAGCCGCAGAACTCTGTCCCCACAAAATGAACACTTATAAATGCTTCATTTTAGATGTAAATAGCATGAATAAAAATCAGACCATTTATTTCATACCTATAAACACGTGATTTTATTTTTATATGTCGCATAATTTAAAAATAAACTGTTTATCAGAGTGTGTAAGTAAGGGCTGGGGATAGCAAGTGATGGACAGGAGGAGACTAGAGAGGGCAGGTCTTCAAGGAAGGGGCGGGGCGGTAGATCTTTGCCTGTTCTGAGATTTAAAAAGTGATCTTGGGTGTAAAAAGGTTGGAGACCACTGGTCTAGACAGTATTTGGTCCTGCCATGGGGGTAGGGGACTGGACTCAATGACCTCTCAAGGTCCCTTCCAATCCTAGTATTCTATGATAATGATATTCATGACTGGGCCTGATTCTGAGCTCACTTATACAGTACAAATCAGGAATATCTGCACCCAAGTCAATGGAATTCCACCTGTGTAAGTGAAAGCATAATCAGGATTGTATTGAGTGTCATGGCCATGGCCATGGGCTTGGTTAGGGTTCAATTCCCTACCTACATCTTAGGGTAAGGAAAGAAAATGCATGGTATTTATGGTCCCAACCTAAAGAGCTGAGATACCATCCTTCCGTTCTCATTCAACAAATGTGTGAGATCTGGAAGCGTGTGTAGGGCGCCCACACATCTAACTGCACACAGCCCTAAAAACCTTAGAGCTGGCCCAGCTTAATGTGACCAGACAATGCTTTATAGTTCAACAAGAGCCAGGGCTGAGAGAAAGCTAGACAAATTCAGCCTGGAAACAAGGCATACATTTTTAACAGTGAGGGCATTTAATCATTGGAACAACTCACCAAGGATGGATTCTCAATCACTGGCAATTTTTAATTCACGATTGGATGCTTCTCTTAAAAGATGTGCTCTATCTCAAACAGGAATTATTTTGGGGGAGTTCTATGGCCTGTGTTATAGAGCAGATCAGACTACAGACTTCTGACAGTCTCTTTAAATAATTACATCCCTATAGTGCTGGGTATGATGACCCTTACTCTTCTCTATCTTGACATTTATTCATCTATTAGAGATGATTGAACCTTGAACAAAATAGGAAGAAATTTCCTTTGGTTGCTATGATAAATCTCATGTCCTCCTGAAATTGTGTAGATCATATCAAGTAAACATTTTTTTTTAAAAAAAGAAGAACACACATGGGGTGTTCTAGTCTAGGCAGTCAACTAGTGAGGAAATCACAAAACAACCAACTGAATGACAGGGGCTGTGTGAATGAGGGGATAACCCCTTCTTTAAAAAAAATTTCTTGTTAAATGTCTAGACTTCCATAGAGCACTGGTTATTAAATATTAAATTAGAGGTGAGAGAGGTAGACAGCATTAATCTAAAATTAGGCAATGAAGCAAATGCTATGCCAGACATTGGGTCAGTTCACTCATCTTTCTAGCCATCTGCAGACATTATTATTAAAGCCTTCCACATTTATTTATCTTGGTCATGAGATCTATTACATGGACCAATGTGATGATGTAAAATAAGTTTTCCATAGAAATTCTCAAGTGACATTCAGCATCTGAAATCAGTGCACTGTTGTGTTTTAACTGATGATGGCTCCGATTTTTTTCTGATTACAGTGAAAAATCAGATGCTTGTATGTACATGTAGCATTTCATTACTACAGTGATAAAAATGAATGCCTCCTTCTGTTCTGCATGAGAACTAGAAGGATAAGGAAGAGAGAGGCAAGTAGTGAAAGAAGAAAATGGTGGGTATTTCTCCACTAACGTCAGTGGCACTATATCAACTTATACTTGTCTGAAATTTTGCCTTAGGATTGCACCAGACAAGTTGTCACAAAACAATGTGACAGCAGTGACAACACCAAACTTTGCCAGCTGGAACCTCAGTATCATCTCTCAGATTTTGGAAGACAACAGGTAATATCTTCAGCTTGATAGCTGCCTTTCTCAAGAAGTAACTGTATGTTCTGAAATGCACTTATACAAAGGATGATATAACTATTTTAATCAGTATGGGTAGATCCTCTGAGAAAAAATTTGCAGATCCTTTAATTATACTGTTCTTCAGTACAATGAGTAATTTGAAGTTATGTGAATTTCTCTTTTTATATTTTTGTACTGTACATATATTCTTTCACTAAGCTTATGATAATCACATACGGTTCAATTCTGCCATCCTTAATATAGAACAGTAATTTCAACAGTAATTACTACAACACTCATGGAGTACAGACTATTAAGTGTGTGTAAAGGTGACAAAGTGTGGTTCTTAGTATTTTACTTCACAGGTAACGATCGGCTTTCAAACAGAAATTGTATTTTGTGAATTAAAATAAATCAATCACAAAAAGCTTCACAGACTTTCATCTTAGTTGTATTAAATCCTTCTGATCCATATTGATTTTAGGAAATTTGAAGATTGCTAATAAATGAATACATCATAAGGGAAAAAAGCTGAGTGGTGAATAAAATTTAAAATTGGCAATAAGGACCAAAATACCCACCATAGATTTCAGTCACAAATTAACTTTCACACCACAGAGACATGATTTATCTGATCAACAATATAGGGCACCATGAAACTGAAACTGAGCGTCCCTCTTTTCTCTCTTTTGGCAAATAGAGAAGTGGAGAGAGATAACTGCTAGAAGAGTATTGCTCTCCCAGTTCAGTGGGGTGGCTGATTTTTCTCACCTAAATACTGACATTCTCCGGAAAGCTGTTTTTAAGCTGTATTTTGCATACTGAGTATAGTCACTTATTGCCAATATCAGATGTAAGCCCAAACTGCTCAGCACTTGGCAAAAGACGCAGTGGAAGCCAGAAAAAGTCAAACAAACAAAAAATGGAGTCATAATGTTCAATTCTTTTTGTGCTGCCTCTCTCTTTGTGCTTTCTTACTCATGTATGGATAATTATGGATGGAGCCAGGTAAGGAAAATAACAAAATAATGAACAAAATGTAGTTACTGGAATCAAGAAGGAACCAGTACTGAACTCCATGAACTGTATTTTCTGCAATTTGAAGACAAACGTAAAAAACAAGCTAGAAAATGAAAACTACAGGTATAGAAGGACCATTCCAGGGCAGGCAGAAATAAAATATAACAGAAGATACGCGCAAAGAACTTTGTACCCTTGCACATGCCAACATTGAACAGAAAAAGGACACAGATTGTGTCATTTAGCAGATGCCTTCCCTGATAGTCACAGCTGAATTTCTACTGGAGAAATACTTTCTTTAATTTCCCACCAAGTTTGGAAGAAGATCAGCCTACTGGCTGTGCATCCTGCCTACCTACTTCAACTGGCTTCCAGTGAGGGAGTTGCTTATGCCACATCAGCATTTTCAGCATTAGGAAAGTTTGTCATGGATAGAAATGGAGCTCATGTAGGACATGAGCCTAAGATACTTAACACAGCCACCTCTTCCTGGCATTGGTATCAATGGGAATTGAGGGTACTAAGGGCATCACAGGATCACAGTCTTTGTGCACTAGATAACAGAAAGAGCTGTAGTAAAATCTGATAATGTGTCATTTACCCCTTGGACTGAGATGCAAAATCTGCAACCATTCCATCTTATATTTACCACCACTGAGCAATTATATTTGTATTGCCCAGCCTTTCATTGGCTCTCTTCTAGTCTATTTGTTCTATCAGCAAGTTAGAACAAAGCTGGAAAAACAGACCTAAAGATGTCAGGTTTTTAGTAGTTGTATAGATATAAACATTTCACTGTGAAATTATGTGGAAACTCACAATTTTCAAACAGGATTTTCATTTTCTGATGAGATGAACAGCATAGGCCAAATTCATGTCTGGTGTAAGAGGATGCAGTTCCACTGACTTCAGTGGCGCTCCCTGCCTTTCCAGCACAGCTCATATGTCTCCATCTATCTAATTTTAATAAATGTGCAGGTATAATTTAGCCTTTACCTTATGTGAGCCTTTCAACAGAGACCTGAAGTAATATATGTATAATCCACCAAGGTCTTTTCTTGTTAATTTTGTCAGCCCAGTCACTACTTAAAGCTGACTTTTACGGGAATGTGTGTACAGTATTTGCAGGTCGGGTTCATCAAACATTCATTGTTCAATACTGTGACAGCTGGTAGCAGGCATACACACTCTACCCTTGTTTGGTTTCCTGATAGAATCTGTCAAGTACTGGTTGACTGTAACTGAATTTGTCACCCTCTCAGCAAGGTTATATCTCTTCTTACTATCAAATAAAACAATAAAGTAATTCTATACAGACTCGGACTATTTTTAACTCAACTAGCAATGGAAAAGAGCGGATTTTACCTAAACAGCTGCTTACAAACAGCCAGAGTTCATTTTTGATGAATAATTCCAACAGATTTTAAAGTCTGAAGATCACACTTGTGAGAATACTTAACACAGATAGTATATAAAACACAGAGATACAGGTAGCAAAAACTCTCAGCATTCCCAATGAGAACTTGTGAAAATCTGCCAAAATTCACCTTGCACAAAGAGCTAAATGGCATGAGCAAGTGGGTTTTTTTCCCCAGTGAGGTGCAGTTTGTGTCTGTATTAAAGGAACATATGCCCCTACATATTTTTAACCATCCCAAATGAGGATGGA
The DNA here is from genome assembly GCA_030068395.1 of Apalone spinifera. NCBI lineage: Eukaryota > Metazoa > Chordata > Testudines > Trionychidae > Apalone > Apalone spinifera. Next base: position 84,789,455 of record JANRFK010004149.1, read on the forward strand.
TATTTAAAGGTGGTTATATTAAAGGAAATGGTTCTAGTAGTTCCTGCATAGTTTAGCAAAGTACTTAAGCTCATGCTTAATTTTAAGCAGGAATAGTCCCAAATTAAGCATGTTTAAATTCTGGGGTGAATCAGAAACACATCAAGCAACCCCTCAACAATATCTGATCCCAAAAACATTGGGCAAAGAGTAATTTTCAAAAACTGTATTTACACATTCCTCAAACATAGTATTAGTCAACACTTTATAACTCACTTATGTGCCTGGTACCATCCCTGCCTTTAGAAACTTTGGACTGACTTTACCCTGGATTGAACTAATTTTAATGGGAGTTGTGCATTGTAAGGCCACAGATATTTCAACACAGTCCTGTTCTCTTTCATGATCATCTTGTCAGCCTCAGGAACAGAATCTGCCTTTATAAGTTACTTGTCCCACTTGAGTGAGTTCTTATGTCAATAATTATAAAAGTGCTAAATACAGGCTCTCAGTATGGCCGGGAAGCAGTTACACCATATAATCCCTAGAACATTGGTATTTTCCAGACTGACATTCAAATGAAAGTGAAGGAGGATGTGAAAATATGTCCAAAGTCATCAAAGGGTTTAAAGCACATTTAAAATCTTGCTAAAATGCTTTGTCCATTGCACACAGATATCACATGATGGAGAAATTATTTGATGTCCGGCAACAAATCAGGGCATGATGAACCATATGATGATGAAGACTACCATGCAATGATTGTGCATTTGCAATGGACAGACAATTGCCCACATGAAAGCAACCTCTCACTTAAAAAAAAAAAGTATTGATGCAAGCAAACCATTAATGTCAGACTTGGAGTCTTCACAGTCCAATTATTAAACATGCTATTATCAACACAGAAGGATTTTAGCAAATCCCCCCATAAAAGTTAAGCTTGCCATTACAGATGATAATGAAATCCTTTGATCAGCATGATATGCTACACCATCCACTCTGCTAAAAATAATCACTCATGACAAATATACATCAACAAACTATCCTTCTTCCACTTGAGTTCCAAGTAAAGAGAGCATCAGTGAGTGTGGTTATAGTGAACCGTGAAAATCCAGTTATGGACATGTTACTATTTACCTAAGTGCTGTAAATTTACATTCATTTAGGATTCCCAGAGACCCCAATATATGATAGATTGTGATCTGCTCTGGTGTGGGACATCACTGTTACACTAAGCAATCGCAGTGTATGGCAGCAGATGATATCAATTCAAGCATGGATAAAAATCTGAGCACTGTGAAAATAGGGTGATGTGTGTAAGACAGTATGTACAGTTCCATATGAGGTGGGAGAAGGGTCAGAGATGTTACATGCATTGGGAACATGCCATTTCATATAGACAAACATCAGGGATGTCTGGTAAAAGTACAGACTGCAGTGGTAGCCAAACATTTTGGGGAAAATTACACCAGTGTCAATGAGCTACTATCTGCATTGAGTAATGTCATGTCTCTTCAGAGTACAGTATACATTTCAGATGTTGTTTTGTCCCGCATATTTATACATATATATCCCCATCTTTCAAAATGGTGCAAAATACTGGTGTAACTCTACAGCAAGATGTAGGACCAAATTTACAAAGGTATTTTGATGCTAAAGGTGCAGATAGATGCCTAGCAAGATTTACAAAAGGGCCTACGCAGTCAAGGAGAGTTAAATGCCTAATCGGTTTAAGTCCTTTTGTAAATCTGACTAGGTATCTATCTGCATCTTTAAGTATCTAAACTCATTTGAAAATCTGAATCGTAGTATGTTTGTCTATCACTCTACAATACTGCAGTATGCTTCTCCTTTTTTTCCCCGGTAAAAAACAAATAAACCAACACACCACAGCAACACTGCTGGAATAGTTTGTATAGTAGGAGGGGAACGTAAGGGAGGATTGAGAGCCATTGAACCAAACTAAAACTTTATATGATGGACACCACTTCAAACTAGGTGGGTGTCAGTACTCCTCACAATACTAGCTTCAGCACCTATTCACCAAAGAATGAAGCATATTGTGGGTGGCTCACTTTTGGAATTGGAAGTGTTTTGAGTCTGAGGGTACATCTACACTGCAAGGCTATTTTGGGATACCAGAGGTATCCTGAAATAGCTACCCTGCATCCAAGGAATGTGCCCATTATTTTGAAGTATTTTTCAAAATAATGGACGCACTATTTAGCCATCTCTGTAAACCGAGTTGCATGAGGAATAAGGGATGGCTCAAAATAGCACTTTATTTCAGAATTTGGTGCCATATAGATACACCAAATTTCAAAATAGTCTATTTCGAGTTTAGGGTGCAGTGTAGACGTACCCTGAGATATGAAAGTCACTACATAAAACAAACCATACAGGTGCCATGCCATACAAGCAGGAAATGTTAATATTAATGGATATATAACCAAGAAACAGAAGTATGTAGATACTTAATACCAGTAGGTAGAGATAAGCTACCTGATATGGGAAGAGCTAGGGAAAGAGTGGCCCAAAATTTTCTCATTCAGAAGTGAAGACCAAATGGGACAAGTCAACAAGATAAATAAGATTCAACTGTTAACATGGGACAGAGAGACCCACAAATGTCTCCCAAGTAATTTCACAGCAGCACTCCCAATGGCTATCTTCTCATGAGCAAATGTGGAAATGAGGAGTTTTATGTAGCTAACTATCTACCTGAACATAAGAACTTAAGAACATAAGAATGGCCATACCGGGTCAGACCAAAGGTCCATCTAGCCCAGTATCCTGTCTGCCAACAGTGGCCAGCACCTGGTGCCTCAGAGGTGGTGGACTGAAGACAATGATCAAGTGATCTGTCTCCTGCCATCTCTGTCCAGCCTCTGACAAACAGAGGCCAGGGACACCATTTCATCCCCTTTTATGGACCTAACCTCCATGAAATTATCTAGCTTCTCTTTAAACTTTATTATAGTCCTAGCCTTCACAGCCTCCTCTGGCAAGGAGTTCCACAGGTTGACTACACGCTGTGTGAAGAAGAACTTTCTTTTATTAGTTTTAAACCTGCTACCCATTAATTTCATTTGGTGTCCTCTAGTACTTCTATTTAGGGAACTAATAAATACATTTTTCTTTATCTTTATACCTGCTTTCTGTATATGTTGCTTCTTGGAATGTAGAATATGATGGAAGAAATCTGGCTTCATTTTCTCTAATCCATGACCATTTCTTTTCAAAAACACAAAAGATAAAAATTACTCATCAATCTCTGGTCACGACACTCCAAAAAGAAAATAATAAAATAAAATAAAAATCTCAAAAGACTGTTCTACTAATACATAAAATAATTACAATACATAATAATTTGGGCAAAATTCTCCTCTGATCTGCACAGTAACACTCCATTTCAGTATTTTGACTCCCTATTCTGCAAAGTATTTAAAGCACAAGTCTAAGTTTAAGAATAGCTCCAGTGAGGTCAATGGGACTTCTCCTATGCTTGTATAGCAAGTGTTTACGTTCCTTACTAAATCAGAGCTTTTGCTCTCCTAATAATTTCTATGAAGAGCATTTTCTCTTAGCACATGCATGTGCTATGAGGAAGACCATGTAGAGAAGATATAGCCATCTACAAGTTCTACAATTTCACTTGATTTCTACACAGATGACCTCCTTGAAAAGTTGCTCACTTCTTAGCCTCGCCCTTCAACAGCTATTGGGTCAACTCTGCTTTCAGTTACACCAGCGCTATTGTCTTTTTGAACTACTTGAGCATTTATTCTTCAAAGCTCCACTCCACAACCTAAGGAGCTACCGATAAAAAAGAAAAGAGCTGCACTAAACCTTCACAAAGCACCAATATCATCATAGTATTACTCAGAGTTCTGTTTTAGAACCTGAATGTAATTCTCTCACTGAAAACCTGCAGATTTACAATTACTGCATCAGGTTTAAATACCAGCCCTGTTGAGACCATTGTTGAAAGCTTCCTTGCTACATTCTGAGAGTCAAGGATGACTTGCGAGACACCATAATACGTGCCATAATAACCCCCCCTGCTGCCTGGTTCTATATGCACATGCACAAATGTGTTAATGTTTGATCTCTTCAAGAACAATTTCTGTATGCTGAGAAAAGAAAGGAATTTCACCTTCTGTAAGTGACATGAAAGCAAAGCAGGTGGGTTTTACAAGGTCTGCACTGCATTTTATTTTTGTGCATTCACTGCTCTAGCCTAAGTTAGATTATGATAAGAAGTGACTGTGCCATGAAAGTATTTTCATGACCTACAAATTACCCCAGGTTTAAGAGCTGGTGTATCCTGCTTTGCAGGAGATTCTGAGGGAAGTGTGCCTACAAGAGACATCTAGGCATTTTTATAAACTCCTTAGGCTTCTGGTGTCTTCTGGTATCATATGTGAACAATCAAATCAGTTCTGATTTGAACGCTGTCACTTGGATTAGGGTTTATCTCTCGCATGGTAGCACTGAGTTAGCAGGCCGCAGAGATGAATAGGAGTACTGATTGCTGAACTGACAGCCTTGAAGATGAGTAGCATTATTTTATCACATCCTTCTTTGCAGCATGTGCCAGTGGGTTTTAGCTGTCACATTTTGTAAAATTATCAAGCCTCTGAGTAAGTAACAGTGCTGGATCTTTAATACGTAAGAGTCTTCCTTTGATCTTATCAATGCTTTTGGCTTTTATTGTGTTGAATTTTATGCATGTAGCTTAATTTGAACCACCCAAAGACATTATCAAACCACAACTACTCTGTTAATTCAGAATATGACAAAACCCTATGGGCCCGATTCTTCACGACATCTTGTCTAGACATTTATGCCTGTGTAAAGTGAATACATCAGAATGGAAATATTTTAAACCCATTTTGCACAGGTGTGAAGGAATTAGGCACTGGTGAATCAAGTCCTATATGCTTTTAATTATATTAGATACTTTGCTAAAGTATCTTATCTAAGTATATTCAAACACATTATAACAGTATAATTAGATACTTAAAAGTGGTATTTATGTCACACATCTTTGACTGATCTACTACACCGAGGTTTTGAATATCTGGAAATGAATAGTCAAGGCATGAAGACTGTTTTCATGACCATATAATCCCTCACCATTCACAATCACCACTCACAACTTATAACGGTGATTCAAACCTAATTTTTGCAAAACTATGCGCACAGACCAAAATAACAAATTGGTAGAGGCAAATAAATAAATAAATAAATAAAAATCACACTTCATATAGAAGGAATCGTTATCCAGTATCAAGGTTGTATTCCATTTTAACAAAATGACAGTTCCATTTTTCCTGTAAGATTGTGAACATAGCCACCATTAAACTAAGATTCCTCAATAACAAGAGGATAGATTCTGAACATCGTTTCAGAGATTCCAACAAAAAGTGAAGTCCACGGGCGTTGAGGGGACATGGCCACAATTAGATCTGTAGAAATTTTCTATGGCAGTACCTCTTGGTCCACTATGGACTTTGCTACTGCTCTTGCTACTATTTTTGAAGAATACCCAGATATTCCACTGAGTGGTGTTAGTTTTATGCCTCTATCCCATTGCCAAATATAAAAACCTGGAGGTTAATTACTTCATCTATCATAATTTCATTTTCTGAAGAAAGCAATTTATATCTTCTTCTTCCCAGTAAGGGAGGTATTTTATCATTTTCTCTCCCCCCTTGATTTAGGTTGTACAGATACCACCATGACAGTGGATCAAATGTCATGATATTTCCTATCTAAAAGGGCATTGCAGCACAGGCTATCAGGAATGCAGTCAAATTAAATTGATTCTTTCAGAAACTGAATTTGATTTTGTGGAAAAGAAGTTATTCTGATTCTGTCATTTTTGTAAACTTTTTAGGATTACATGTTAAAACATGACAACTGGCTGATGGAATGATACCAGACACCCAGAAAAATCTCTCTAGCTGGGCCAGGAACAAATATTAGACCACTTACCTTTTAAAATTGGAAAAATGCCAAGGCAAGAGATTTAACAAACTTTACTAAAGCGGAAGACTCCAAACTAGGTGGAAATAATTTAGTCAGTGTGAGAAAAGCAATCTATTGCTTCAACTTCATGATTCCCAACTGCTGAGCTTCACAATTTGCAGTGGGATAAAAAGGAAGCACTGAGTGAGGGTGAATGTAGGTTTAAAATAGGAACATCTGGTAGATGGGAAAAGACAGCTGAGAAGTATCGGCACAGTAAGACCTAATTTTATTCTCTACATTTGAAGTTCATTTAGTGGGTTGTCATCAGACTGATATAGATTAACTAAACCCAGCAACAGCAGCATTTACACCTGTCTCATAAAAAGTTTGGGATATATTTGAATGTAAGGAAAGCAATTAAGATGAGAGTTCAGAGTTATGTAATCCAGGGTCAATACCTGATTTGCTAATATCCTCAGAGGATTACAATGCAATGCAATTTATTTCTTAATCTTTTCATTAGAAGACATTCTTTAAACATGGTATCACGGAAAGTTAATTTTAAGCCAAAGGAAATAGAATACATTTAAAGTAGGAATAAAATAAGAACCAACACGAACCTTTGTATAGAATTTGAACCAAACATATTAAGGTATTTAGAAGTAACTGTGGTTAACACCTGTGTGATTTTCATATTTAGGCACCACTGTGGTCAATGGAGTAACTCAAGATATACAAGGGGTGAATGAAATCTGGTCAGAATATGGCTTCTGGTATTCAGGGATGGTAGAATTAGATTGGGGGAGAAATAAAACTGATACATTGTAGTCTCTGGGATAACAGCAAAAAGATGTGAGGGGAACTTTAAGGGGTCAAGGATAGGGAGAACATAAGTGTTAGGAATACAAAAAAGAAAAGACAGGAAAAAGAAGCAGCAGCGAGGAAACTGAGTGACAGATGTCAGTTGAATCCTGAGCTCCAGATGTGTCGTGTGGATAAGGAAGAAGCAGTAGATGTGGTATATCTAGACTTTAGTAAGGCATCTGATACAGTCTTGCATGATATTCTTATCAACAAACTAGGCAAATACAACTTAGATGAGGCTACTATCAGCTGGGTACATAACTGGCTGGATAACCGTTCCTAGTGAGTAGTTATTAACGGTTTACAATCCTGCTGGAAAGGTACAACAAGTGGGGTTCCGCAGGGGTCTGTTTTGGGACCGGCTCTCTTCAATATCTTCATCAACGATTTAGATATTGGCATAGAGAGTACGCTTATTAAGTTTGCAGATGATACCAAGCTGGGAGGGGTTGCAACTGCTTTGGAGGATAGAGTCATAATTCAAAATGATCTGGACAAATTGGAGAAATGGTCTGAGGTAAGTTTAATAAGGACAAATGCAAAGTGCTCCAGTTAGGAAGGAACAATCAGTTTCACACATACAGAATGGGAAGCGACTGTCTAGGAAGGAGTATGGCAGAAAGGATTCTAGGGGCTATAGTGAACCACAAGCTAAATATGAGTCAACAGTGTGACATTGTTGCAAAAAAAGAAAACATGATTCTAGGCTGCATTAACAGGTGTGTTGTGAGCAAGACATGAAAAATCATTCTTCTGCACTGATTAGGCCTCAGTTGGAGTATTGTGTCCAGTTCTGGGTACTGCATTTGAAGAAAGATGTGGAGAAATTGGAGAGGGTCCAGAGAAGAGCAACAAGAATGATTAAAGGTCTAGAGAACATGACCTATGAAAGAAGGCTGAAAGAATTAGGCTTGTTTAGTTTGGAAAAGAGAAAATTGACATGATAGTGGTTTTCAGGTATCTAAAAGGGTGTCACAAGGAGGAGGGAGAAAACTTATTCTTCCAGGCCTCTGACGATAGAACAAGAAGCAATGGGCTTAAACTGCAGCAAGGTTGGACATCAGGAAAAAGCTCCTAACTGTCAGGGTGTTAAACACTGGAATAAATTGCCCAGGGAGGTTGCAGAATCCCCATTTCTGGAGATATTTAAGAGTAGGTTAGATAAATGTCTATCAGGGATGGTCTAGACAGTACTGGGTCCCACCATGAGGGCAAGGGACTGGACTCGATGACCTCTCGAGGTCCCTTCCAGTCCTAGTATTCTATGATTTAAACAAATCACCTAGATGCACACAAAGGGTGCAAGGGGATCAGGGCAGGGTGAAGTGGAGGCTCTGTTTACATGAGAACCCAGCTGCAGGAGCAGCAGGCCAGGTGGTTTATGATCTGGGGGAAGTTGAGTAAGGCTTCCTAGGGGTGGAATTAGCCTCCAAGGACAGCAGGAACTACTTAATTACCAGCAGACCAAGCAGCTACAAAGAAGAAAGGGATTTCCCCCCTCCTATGGCCCCAAACCATCACAGCTCCAGGGGAAGTCAGCAGATTGCCTTTACAGTTTGAATACCAGGCATTACTATCTGCCATTTGATTGATGGTTTACCACAACTTCCTCTCCATCCTCAGCTTCTAGCTCATGCTCCCTGCCCACCATGAACCTTTCCTTCCCTTCTTCCTCTGCCCCTTCCTTTTTCTCAGTGTCCCTCTTCCCTTTCCTTCAGTTTTCCACCCCTTGTTCATCCTCATCACCCCATCCCAGTCTCCAACAGATAAAATAAGGGGCATGGTACTAAGAAGCTGTGTGCCCACCATCATCTTGCTTGCTGTGTGAGGAAACAGAGAAGGATTTACCCAAAGAAGCAGTTTTGTACCTCTTTCCTCCTGATCTTGTGTCACATTCCCAGCTATGTTCTTGCTCCTCAGTGCTGCACTCCAAAAACTGTTCTGCTAGGATTCTTCCCAGGACTGTGTTTACAATGGCACCAGTGGCTCCGTGGAACCCCTTGCTTAGAAGGGGCATTGGTCTGTTCTGTTTGTGTAACCACCACCAGGTGGATTTGAACCTGGGACCTCTGGAGCTGAGTATAGGAGCCTCTACCCTCTGAGCTAAAAGCCAGCTGGTGCTTAGCCTGTGCTGTAGAAGTCTCTGCTCTTAGCTGTTTCTGTGGTCTAGGGGACAGTGAATTACACTAGGTGTGTGGGTTACATACTTCTCCTAGGTGAGGAAGCACGTCCTGATCTTCAGACACCCAGTTGAAATCCCAGACGAGCCCCCACTTGTAACCACCACCAGGCGGATTTGAATCTCAAATCTGGCTGGTGGTGGTTATATTTGCACTGCACCCCAAGATCCCGCTGGCTCCCTCTACCCACCACTTGCTCCGTTCAGCCTGCTCACCAGCTGACTGAGAGCTCTTCTCCATCTCCTGGCCCCACTCACCTACTCCTCTGCCCCTTCTCCCTGGGACCGGACACCAGTGCCTCTCTGGCTCCGGGCATTGTCTGCTTTCTCCCACCTGTAGGGCTTTGCCTGCCTCCCTGGAGCTGAGCTCCCTGGGACTGGTGCAGAAGCCCAGCCAGTCTCAGCAGGAGGAGATGGAGGAAGGACATTTGGTTGTTGCGGGGGGGGGGGGGGGGGG
>JANRFK010004149.1:84799141-84816623 GCA_030068395.1 Apalone spinifera
TGTGAGGTGTGACTGACCCCTCCCCCATTCCCACCCAATGCATATGCCATGCCATGCTTCATTGCCCTCAAGGGGTGAAGCAACTGACAGCAAGTTTCATGGGTTCTAATTGAGCAATGCGCTAAAGCAGGTGCTTAATGTTAAGATGAACCCCAAATCTCATTGATAACAGTGGGATTTAAAAACACATGTTCAGGTGATTGCATGAAGTGTTTTGCCTTGTTACTGATATGCAGGACTTTGATTCTTATGTAGGCCCTGAGGCCCTGATTCAGGACTGTATTGAAGCATGTGCCTAACCTTAAAAATGTGAGTCGTTCCATTGATTTCAACAGCATGTCTGATATGCTTCAAGAAAAGCACATACTTGAAGAAAAACACATGACAGAATATCTTGCTGAATCCTGGCTAGACAATTACGCTCCCAGAAGTAAGATAAATGCCTTTTCAAAAAAAATTAATGTTTGTGTTTTACCAAACCATTGTATTTCTCTTATAATGTATCATTACATCCTTTCATATGCAATTTTAATTGTACAACTGATTAGAGAGGAATGACCTCATTAGGAACCACATTGCTTGCATGAGTCATAAAACCTTTTGCACAATAAAGGCAGAAATTGGAATGGTTAGGAACATGATAAAACTGTAAAGTTTGTGTCATTTTTGTTGGTTTTGCTTTTCAAAATTCCAAAAGCAGTTGGACTCACAACTTGTCTAAATTTCATTTTTAAATCTAAGGATATTTTCAACTTGTTTTACTTGTCTATAATCTCAAAAGACCATTTGAAGCTAGCACACTTTGGGTTTGTTGGTTTTAAAGAAAGTCTATAAATGAAAAACATTTTAAAACCTTCTAAAAAAAGATAAAGCTCATCTTTAGGTTAAGAGTCAGTATAGAAAATATTAACCTGGAGCAAGTTTTTAGATAGCTGAGTTATAAATACCTAAAAATATTACAATGGAAAACCTGACTGACCTTTAACTGTAGGTTTGCAAATGGCAATACTATAATAATTGTGTATGTACTTTTATTGTCACACACCTCTCTCTCCCAACCCACACACAAATGGGAAACTATGGCCTTTAGCAGTCCTTTAAATTGAAGGGATACGGATGCTGTAGGTTTATTCCCAGTTATATATAACCATGTTGTATTATTATTTATATCTTGCTAGAGGCATTTAGAATGCTTCTGATCCTATGGGTAGACTTGTAAAGGAAGGTGCTGTGTGTTTTGAACAAGTATTAAATGTGTATGGGAGAAGATACTATAATCAGTTTCTTTTCTTTTCATATTTTTCTGATCTTACACTAAAGTCTCTTAGGATACTTGTAGGTAATGCTCAGTGATCTCACAAGTTAGCAAGATTGATAGAAGGATTGGACGTTTAAAGATAACAACACTATCCAAAGTTATAATAGCTAACATGAACAGAGCATTGGAAGGGAAATAAAGCTCCAAAGGAATCTCTATTATGAATTAAAAGTTGAGACCTTCATTGATTGGTGTATTACCTCCCATCTGGCTACTGTAGAGTTTCTTGCACCTTCCTCCAGGGCAGTGGTCTCCAACCTTTTTAAGCTCAAGATCACTTTTTGAATTTAAGTCAATTCAGGATCTACCTGAAACCCAATTACCCCTGCCCGACCCCTTCGCCAAAGCCTCACCCTCCTAATTCTGAGAAGATAGGGTACAGGGGAGGGGCACACAGTGACATCAGCACCCCTGGCCTGTCTCCCCCACCCTGCACAACAAGCAGGAGGCTCCCAGAGGGTAGCTCTGAGGCTCTGGGCAGGAGCAGCAGGGCAGTGTGGGGAGGGGCAGCTGAAGTGCCTCCTAGCCAAACCTGTCAGGATCACCTGTCAGAGACTCCAAGATCTACCGGTAGATCCCGATCTACTGGTTGGTCATCATTGCTCTAAGGCATCTGGTACTAGCAATTGTCAGAGACATGTTACTGGACTAGATGGACCTTCAGGCTCATTCACTCTGGCAGTCTCTATGACTTTTCACAGTTTGGTCCTCTTGGAGAGTGAAGGATAAAGCAAAAGATGTGAAATGCAATGTACAAATAAAAAACTGTGCTACCCCAAAAATGAGTTTTGTTTATTGTATAGCTAGTACTTTTACTATTTAGTGGTGGTAGTTGTTTTCCATGTATTTTAACAGGTTTTGACCAGGCAGACACAGCACTGAATAAGATTCTCCCTCTCTCTGGAAGATGTCAAGAGACATTGTTTTCTAACGTGTTCTTTATGCAGGGGTAGGATTAACACACTTATATGAAATAAAACTATTGAGCTATTTTAATACTTCTCCTGTCATGCATTCAGGACTCACTGAAGTTGTCACCAGCTATTGTTTCATTTAATTCCATGGCCTTCAGGGTAATGTAAGAAAATTGAAGAGATTAGGAGCTCTGTCTTTCCTATTCAATGCATTTGTGTTGCAGTAAATTGGTACCAACCTTCAATCTCATGGTCAGGGTTCTCCAGGGTCCTTCCACTGATATGACAGCCCAGCCAGCTTGATAAATGGAGTACACCCCCGCCAGCAAAAAGGCAAAAGCTTCATTCCGACTCCACAATTGTCTCCCCCACACTAGTCAAGAGGAAACACTTAGCTTTCTTAGTGCACTAAATGATCACACCATTATGTTTATATTCTCCATGTTAATTAGAAGATACATTTCCCTCTAATTAATTATTTCACACACAGCGACAAACACAGACTGTGACCTGTAGCAAAATGAAGGGAATAGATAGCTTCCATCTGGAAAATGGCACTTTTAAAGATGGTATTTTGTGTTCTCATAATGGAAAAGGGAGTTTCTTGTAAGGCCAGAGAAAACATAGAAACTCAGATGATCCTAGAAAAGAAATCCACCAAAGACTGGATTCAGCAAGGTGCTTAAGCATATGTCTAACTTTAAGCCCATGAATAATCCCACATAAATCAAATTGGATTCCTCACAGGCCTATACAAAGTACACACTTAAATACTTTGCTGAATTGGGGTCAGAGGACATGGGGCTTCCAGAGGCATTCTGGCTCACTTAAGTGCTGCATTACAGCCCCTTTCAGCAGCACACGTAAGCAAATGCTTCTCTTTAAGCACATGTTTAGGTTCCATTGACTTCGGTTATACAAATACATGTGCTCAAGTGCTTTCCTGAAATGGGGCCTAAGAGCTAGCCATTCTACATCACTTCAATTATGTCTACACAGCAGCTTTATTTTGGAATAACTCACATCATTCTGAAATAACAAAGAGCTTATCTACACTACCAGCCTTTATTTTCAAATAATGTCAAGCTGGAGAACTTCTTACTCTGACTCATGGTAACTCTCATTTCATGAGGAGTAATGGAAGTCAAAGGAAGAGTGCTCTTCCTTTGACTTCCTGCTGTGTAGACAGTACCATAAGCCAAATTAAGCTTGTTCGACTTAAGCTATGCAACTGAGGTAGCTGAAGTTGCCTAGCTTATTCTGACTTTAGCCCTGCTATGTAGACGTAGCCTTAGAGATTCACTTTTCACTGTAGTGCAGGTTATGTCAACACTTTGATCTGGAGATGTAAATTCCAGCTTAAGACGAATCCTCAGGCCAGCTCTTTAATGGGTTAACTGGTTAAATGTAGTGTTTAATGGGCTAGCCAATTAAAGGGGGCAGGTAGGCTCAAGTGCCCCTGCCTGAGGAGCACCCGTGCTGGGTCTGGTCCAGTCAGGCTGGTGCTTCCCTGCCCGCGGTGGGCCCTGTGGGGCTGCGGGAGCCCCCTGCCTGCAGTGGATGGGCAACTACTCCAGACCCCACTGGTTAACTGATTGACCAGTTAATTTACATCCCTACTGAGCTAGCATGCTAGAAGTAGAGCATAGCCACAGAGATGCAAGCAATGGCCGGGGGGGGGCTAGTCATCCCAAGTACATAACCATCTGAGATCTAGGTTATGTGTTTAGGGTGCTAACCCCTCTCAGTGCTGGTGCCACCATGACAACACTGTATTTTTGCTGAAGTGCTGAAATACTCTAAAAGTAGAAAACAAAAAGAAAAATCTTTAAATCTAGGTTGCATAATGAGAGCGAGGAAGAAGACTGGATTTAAGAGGAATGTGTGTGAAATTTATATTTTAGGGCTGGCTTGAGGCTTAACAAATCCTCAAAAAAGATTGTCTGGTTTCTCTGCTATTTATACTCTGGACCCCTTACTCCATTTATCTTGTGCCCACGAAAGCTCAAGATACCATCTACATTTTTGTTAGTCTCTAAGGCGTTGCAGAGCTATTTGTTGTTTTTTAAGTTACATCACACAGACACAGATATGTGGAGAGTGAATGTACAGGAAGGGCTAATGATCAGGGGCTGTCTCCTCAGTTGTTGAGTAGTTCCTCTGACTCCAAGAGTTTACACCAACTGAGGTGTAAACCAGTTAACACCAAGTGAAGGACCTCAGATATGTTAGCTGACTGAACAAAGATTCCTTGTTAAAATCTGTGATGGTTTCATGAAATTCAATGCATACTTTTAAAAAATGATTCCACATACACTTTGAATAGTCTCTTCTCTGTTACTGAACACAACATACACTTGAATTAACTATTTTCCGTGGATTATTTATGGAATGACTGAAGATAGCTGGTAGGCTATCTGTAAAAGAGCCTCTATTTTCAAATCAAGTACAACAATGCACAGGAAGAGCCACATAGATTTCAAAATCTGTCACGTATCAAGAGACAAATATTAAACTCTCCTGTTCTAAACCCACAAAAGAACAGACATGGAACTTTACAGCAAATTTCAAGCTGACTTTTTCCTGAACTCATTCAATTGTGCCTCTGGTACAGCATAGGGCTCCAAGAAGAGTGTGTGATACAGACCATATAGTGATTAATAGTTACTGGTAGATCCTTTCAGGGCAAGTTAAGGACAGAAGGAGCAATCTAAACTCTTAATTTTTTTTGCCTTTGTGTGTTTACCAGAACCTTAGGGCTAGATATTCAAAGCACTGTGGGCCTGTCATTTGTCTAAAACCACTTTCTAAGCACACACTTTGATTTCCAGTCATCCAAAGATTTAAGCAAAAGGGCAAATTTCAAATGAGGGTGATAAAAGGTGGGGGAATTCTATGATTCTGGGTGCAGTTAGAGTTAATTTTTCTAAAGGTGTGTGCACATGCATATGCATGCACAAGGAATTGTCTGGCATAGGGGTTGGCAACATCCAGCAAGCATGCCATAAGTGGCATGCAAGATAATTTTGAGTGGAACACACAATGAAAGCCGTAATGGCATTATGGGTATGCTGTTTGTGCTCAATGTTGGGAGAGTGCTGTTTGCTGAACATCAAGGCTACGTCTAGACTGGCATGATTTTCTGAAAATGCTTTTAACGGAAAAGTTTTCTGTTAAAAGCATTTTGGAAAAAGAGCGTCTAGATTGGCACGGACACTTTTGCGCAAAAGTACTTTTGCGCAAAAAAGCCCCGATCGCTATTTTTTTGCGCAAAAAAGCCCCGATCGCTATTTTTGCAATCAGAGTTTTTTTGCGGAAAAGAAATCTCTGCTGTCTACACTGGCCCTTTTGCGCAAAAGTTTTGCGCAAAAGGGACTTTTGCCCGAATGGGAGCAGCATAGTTTTTCCGCAAAAGCACTGACAATCTTACATCAGATCGTCAGTGCTTTTGCGGAAATTCAAGCGGCCAGTGTAGACAGCTGGCAAGTTTTTGCGGAAAAGCAGATGATTTTCCGCAAAAACTGGCCAGTCTAGATGCAGCCCAAATGTCCAATGGCATTTTCAAATAAAGCATGAGGCCAACGAGGTTGAATCAATCTAATGGGCCATCACAAGGTACAGAAAGCAACAGTGTCTTTACTAACTTCTATGTCATTAAAAATCAAGCCACAGAGGGAAGCTACAAAATCGCAGTGTGTTGCAAAACATGGAAAGCCATTTACAGACGGAGAAGATGTTTAAAAAAAAAAAAAAAAAAAAAAAAAAGGTGTTTCTCAGTTGTTAAATGTTTTGTTCAATGATTTACCCAATGAAGACACAATCACCTCCAGCATAAAAGGCCTAGATGTGTCTGCCAGGTCAGTGGAAAGGCACATAAGTGAAATGGCAAAAAATATTAAACAAAAGATGGTAGCATTAAAAGATGCAGCGGGAATTAGTGTTGAACTTGATGAATGTATGGATATAAATGATGTACAACGATTAGCAGTTCTTGCGAGATACTGTGACTCAGATGAAGATTGAGAGGAGCTATGCTGCCTAAAAGCCATGCATGGCACAACAACAGGGGGAGATATAGTGAAGACATTTGTTAATCATTTTGAGGAAAGAGGAATTGATATCCAAAAAATATTTTGACACAACTGACGGTGCCCCTGCTGTGGTCAGAAAACAGAAGGGATTTGTAAAGATCACTGAGGATCAAACTGGCCACCCAATGGTAAATTTTCATTGTATTATTCAATCAAGAAAATTGATTGAATAATACAATGAAAATAATCTTGTGCCAAGATTTCTAACTCTGAGCTTAATAATGTGATGACTTCAGTGGTGAAGATCATGAATTTTCTTGTTGCTCAATCTGCCTTGACGCATTGGCTGTTTCAAGCTCTGCTTGAGGAGATGGACATTGCATACAAAGACGTTCTCCTTCCCAGCAATGTTCATTGGTTAAACTGTGGGAAGATTTTGACACGCTTTGTGGAGTGCCTTGATGCAATGAAGATCTTTGTCAGAAAAAGGTCAAAACTACTCCAAACCAGATGATGACAAATGGGTTACGCAAGTAACCCACTTGTTTCTAACTGACATCACTGTGTATCTAAATGAACTCAACCTCCATCTGCAGGATGGAGTCCAAACTGTTATGGATCTTTCTTTTTCAAACGTGGAAGTCATTTGTTGCGAAACTTGCCATTTTTTTTTGGGACATTGACCCGTTGACTTTCTGCTATTTCCTACATCTTAAGGAACTATTAAAACATTGCACCATCAGTGTTGCTGAGATTAGCATGTACGTGCAAGAACTTGCATTAGAATTTGTCATATTTGAAGATTTCCAATGTTTTGGCCTGAAGTTTTCGTTTCTAATCAAACCAGACAACATTGAGATGAGTGACATGAATTTGACAGTGTTTCAGGGGATGGGTGTTGATGATTTCAAAATGTAGCTCATTGAATTACAATGTTCAAACAAAAAAGGGCCTTGAAGTTTAGGGATCTGCAGCACACACTTGAGGCTACTGAGAGAGATCGCAGGGTCTCTATCATGACCTATTGGAATTCCCTGCCTGTGAAATTTGACTATTTGAAGAAAGTGGCATTATCTCTGCTCTCAGCATTTGGATCTACAGACCTCTGTGAACCGATATTTTCACATATGAAGTCAGTTCTTTGTCCCATCCCCTTCTGGAGCCAGTTAACTGAACGCTCAGAGGCTTGTATGCTGCTTAAAGTATAAAACTACAAGCCTGAGATCGGAGAACTCAGCCAGGTGAATGCAAGGCCAAAGGATCACACTGAACGGTAAGATCTGCATCTTAATTTATTTATTAATGAAGCTTCTAAAATGTAAGTAGGACTATTATTGACTTTAAAAAGTCAGATCTGTAAATAGAAGTAAATAAGTTAAATTTTGACACGCCACTTCTGAAAGATTGCTGACCCCTGGTATGGCAAATTGAGAACTGAAATCCACAATTAAGTATACAACCACTGTGTTTTCCTGTGGAGGATTTACCTCATAGGGGATGGCAGGCAGCAGTGATGGCCTCACTGCAGAGGAAAAATGGGTGTGTGTCAGCTTTAATTTGCCACTGTAGGAGTCCTGTTGGTGTAGGCAGCATGGAGCCGTTGCTCATCTCTTAGCACCATGGCATTTCCCACTCCCCCAGCAGTCTTGACTACAGCTGGGACTGTGATATATAACTGCACATGGACAGGAGACTGTGGAGGTTGTGCATCACTGTGGCTACTATACAGGAATATTTTCTGCCATTAGAGCCCCTGATTTTGGTAGAAACCCAGAATCGGCTAGCCCATCCTGTCTAATTCTTTATAATCAGGCTTACTGCACACAACATTCATTTATAAATACTGATCCATGTTGGGCCACTCTACATACAATTCCCTAAGACAAGAGCAAGAGCAGGGTGAGGCATGGGAAATGCCATTCTAACATGTCTGTGAGCTCTAAATCATGATTCAATCTAATTATTTCACATACTTTGTTTATTTTGTGTGGACACTGAAGCCAAAATAGGGAAAAGGCAGGTTAATTAATATTTAGTAAAATTAGAGCTACAATAGAAACTCTATCCAGCATGCTAGGGGATCTGGGGGGTCAGTAAATAAAAAAGCCAGTTAACTAATGGGGGTGTGGGTGTTGGAGTATGGAAGTAGGGGGAATGGGGCAGAGGTGTAAGAAGGGCTGTGGGCATAGACTTTGGAAGGGTGCTTGGGTCCAGCAGGGAGTTGGGGCAAAGGAGGGGTTTGGGGTGTCAGATAGCGGGTAGATGCTCAACAGATGCATTCACAGGCATGCCCCTTGCAGCTCCCATTGGCCACGGAGTCAGTGCTCGGGGGGGGGGGGGGGGGGGGGGGGGGGGGGGGGGGGAAGTGATGAAGGCAGCATGCCCGAAGAGCCACTGGGCCATGCCTCCACCAGCAACAGAAAGGATGGGGGGCTACCAATGGTGATCACCTCCCCATCCAGACCCCCCAAATCCTGCCCTGAGTCCCCTCCCACACCCAAACATTCTCCCAGAGTGTGCCCTGAAGTCCCTCCCATAGCCCAGACCTGCATCAACCATACTATAAATCAGACTTTCTGTGCAGATCAGAATGCTGGTTTATTGAGCTTGCCCATTGGTGAGGTACCAGATAAAAGGGGTTTTCCTGTATTCAGGATGTAATGGCCTCATGAAATTCATCCTAGGATACCTCAGGAACTAGCAGAAGCAATCTTTAATAACTACTTTCAAGAAATCATGGAGGTTAGGGGAGGTCCCAGAGGACTAGAAAAGGGCAATCATAGTGCCTAGGTTAAACAAGGTGAACAAAGACGACCTGGAAAGATACCAGCCTGAATTCTATACTTGAATGGATTCTGGAACAAATTGTTGAACAATCAGTTTGTAAGCACCTAGAGGATAAGAAGGAATAACCAAATACCAAACCAATCTAATTTTCTTCTTTGACACATTTCTTGGCCTAATGGATGGGGGGTGGGAGAGAGAGGGGAGGAAGTAACAGTAGATGTAGTATATCTTGATTATGGTAATACTGTTGACACAGATCCATATGGCACTCTCATAAGCAAATTAGGGAAACATCATCTAGATTAAATAACTATAATGGGGATGCACAACCGGTTGAAAGATTGTACCCAAGGTTTACTGTCAGACTAGGAGGGCTTATATAGTAGGATCCACAAGGATTAGTCCTTGGTCTGGTACTATTCAATATTTTCATTAACAACCTGAATAATGGATGGGAGAGTATGCTTTTAAAATTTGCACGACATCCCAAGTGCAAGCACTCTGGAAAACATGCTTAGATTTCCAAACAGCCTTGACAAATTAGAGAAAGGGTCTGTAATTCACAAGATGGAATTCAGAAGACGACAAATGCAAAGTACAATATAATGGAAGTAAAAAAATCAAATGCACAATTACAAAATGGGTACTAATGGGCTAGTTGATGGTACTGCTAAAAAACTTCCAGAGGTTACAGTGGATCACAAATTGAATGTGAATCAACAATATGATGCATTTGGGAAAAAGGCTAATATCATCGTGGGGTGTTCTAATAGCTATGTTGTATATAACAGAATGTAGGTGTCTTGGCTACTTGGCAGTGGTGAGGCCTCTTGTCCAATACTGGATGCCACTGTTTCGATCTGATGTGGATAAATTGGAGAGCTAACACAGGAGAACAACAAAAAAAAATGATAAACCAATCAGAAAACCTGTCCTAAAATGAAAGATTAAAAAAAGGCATGTTTAGTCTTGAGAAAAAAAGAATTATGGGGTTTGCATGATCAGTCCTAGATGGGTTCAGCCTGCAAAATTTGGCTTTGGTTTCAGTTCGCAAACTCCCTAAAGTTCTAGACATTCTACGTGGTCTAGTTCTGTTTTCATTAAGGTTACATCCGTACTTTAAAAAAAAAAAAAATTGATGCTCCAGAGGTTGATCTTCCAGCATTCGATTTAATGGGTCTGGTAAGGTCCCACTAATTTGAACCTTCAAGATGCCCCTGTCAACTCTGGAATGCCTCACAGTCATGAGGAGTAAGGGAAGTTGATGGGAGCCTTAGTTCCAACATCCCACACTAACTCTGGAGGCCATCTAGTATAGGTGCCTGGTAGCAAGATACTCACCTGCTTTCTATCCATATTTCACTATATTGGACCAGGGCCTCTGCTGACAAATGTAAACCTTCTGATATCAATGGAGTAAAGCACCCAAACTTTTCTAAACTAGCACAATCCATTTCCATTCATCAATGCCAATTCTCTTATATGTGCCATATTCAAACATTGTAGAATCTCATATGAAGAATAGTTGCTGTTTTATAATACTTTTGTAATACCTAAGTAACTACTTATTATCTGAGTAATAAAGAATTCATTAAACAGTGTCTGCTCTCCCTTTGCACGAAGCTCCCTCAGCCTGTTAGGTTATACATAATCATTCTAAGTACTTACAGGATAGTATTAAGATTATCTACTGTTCTGGTATAGCTAAAATTGTTCTTTTGTGTTCCCTCACTACATTGCTAACATAACTAGGAAACAATATATTATCCTAATTACATGTTATTTGTTAAGCAGGAAGCAAATAAGTCATTCAAAGACCAATCCCTGTAGTCATTCGTAACTGCTTTAGATGACAAAGATACAGTAAACCAAGCAATCTTTCTTTATATTTATCACACATTCTTGTGCTAATGAACAATAACAAGCTTTGCTGAAATAATGGCTTCAGTTTTGAGTTGTATGAAATGCTGTACAGGCAATATTTATCAAGGGCATGTTAAAGCCACAGACGGCCTTCATTTCTTTTGCTTGCACTTGAGGAAATTGGGTAGGCGGTGAAAACCAATGACTTGGAGGGTTTTAATAAGCAATGTAAAATAATGTGCGGGTTTATAAAGCAATGTGCATAACATGTGTGTGGCAGCTTTACTCCTGAGAAATGCAGAGATGAAGATGCCGTTAATTAATTTTTATAATCCATCTTTTTTTGGAAAAGCCTATGCTCTGGAGATGAATTCCCTCCTTTGTGTTGTTAAGAGCACATAACTAAATAGCAGCCAGATGAAAATATTTCCCTTTCACTTCATCCATCATCTCTCATCACTTGGAACCAATGACTGATGAACAGTGCACAAAGTGAATTAGAATATAAAATCATAGAAAACCAAAGAATTTAGGGATGTTTAGAAGAAGGCCCCTTAGAGGTACCCTCATACCCTTTAATTGCTTTTCATTGAGATTTTCATGCAGCTCTTGATCCTATTCCTTTAAAAAATTTCCTGTTCTGGTTGTGAACTGCTATCCCAGATGAGATGATTTGGTCCAATTTTAGCTATACAAGAAAGCAATATGGAACTTTACTAAGTTGTAGATGCTTCAAAGAGAGATGATATCTTCTATCCTGATTCTTTGTATATCTTCCCAAATGTATGATGATGTTATGACACCTGGAAGATTTCTCTCTGATTTTTTGTAGCAGGCCAGGAATACATCAAAGGCTACGTCTGGACTACAAGCCTCTTTCGAAAGAGGCTTTTTCGAAAATCTTTTGAAAAAGCCTCTTTCAAAAGAGCATCTAGACTTTCGAAAAAGTGATTTGCTTTTTCAAAAGTCTAGATGCTCTTTCAAAAAAGTACAGTTGGCATTCAATAGCGCCTTTTTTCGAAAGAGTACGTTAAAAGGCATTATTCCTCGTAAAATGAGGTTTACTGCAATCAAAAAACTGCCACGTTTTCGATTTACTTTTGAAAGAATGCCGCTGCAGTCTAGATGCAGGTAAAGTTTTCAAAAAAGGCTACTTTAAAAAAAACAAAAACAAAAAAACCCTGTAGTCTAGACATACCCCAAAGAACTAATTCCTCCAATCCTATTCTCAATCCTCTTGAAGTATCTCTCAAATGTTATATGAAGTTAATTGATTTTATATATATAAAAATTAAATCAATATAAAATAAATAAAATCAACTTGTATATAAAATTATTGTTAAAGCTACAGAAAAGCCTAACTCTATTAGAAGGATAAACCCTTCTATGTTTCCTTCTTTCTTTCTTCTACATCTCGAGCACCAAAACAGCTGGTTTCCCTTTGTCACAAGATGTACTGTTTTGAGCCCTAAATTGAGCAAGCCAAATTAACTTACAGTACTAATTGCTTAGTTGTGTCTTAATTCATCTAGAAATTCATGTTCATTTTTGTAATTGCCCTCATATTTGTTCTCAATGAAAATGTCAAATTTGGATCTATTTGTATTAACTCTATTGAACAGTCCTGATGGAAGAAGTCACAGCATTTATATGAAATTTCCATGAGATCCCTGACTAGAGGCCAGCAAATAGGTTGCATGTCTACTGTATCTGTAATTATTTTTTCAGTCAAAAGATAGGAGATCACAGGCTTGGCTTGGCAGCAAAGAAGAAGAAAGTTATGGCTAATATTTGGCATGTGAAATCATAGATCTAAATCTGGGGGAAAGGTGAAGACAAGGCAAAATGAATATAACCAATTTAATTCTGAAAATACACGTAGAGTACTTTTTAGCCCTTTCCTTTGTGATTATGGGAAATTCTCATCTTGATGAAAGCCACGCTTCCATAATTGCTGACAAAGATGTTCCTTGTACAGGTCATTTTAATAAGCCATTGGTCAACTCCAAAAAAAAACCCCTCCGCCTTCAATACTCAACAGTATTTTTATTTCTTTAGACAATAATTATGTTTGAGTTACATTTTGTCATGGTCTAAAAAACTCCCAGCTTATTGTATATACAGAGACATGGCAATAATTGTCCTCTTAGCACAGTAATACCATAGGCGAAAAAGAAAAAAAAAAAAAAAAGAGTTCTTCTCAGTTATGACAATTCTGATATGAAAACAATGAAAGCAAAATATTTTGCTCAATTCTCTGACAGGTTACAAAGTTCCTACCTCTTTTCCTTTCCATCCTCAGTTCATTTCCTAATGCAAGTCAATCTCTTTCCTTCCTGAATTTTTTATTCAGTCAGGAGCACCTGCAAAAGTGGTCCCACAAATTTTCAGAAGAAAAAGTACAGTACAGAGATTTTTCCATAGTTACATAAAGTATGACAGAAGTACCAAACTTCAGCTGCTTTCTCTCTATCCCACATTCAGCCCAGGAAGAGGGAGAACGTTTGCAAAAGCTATTGTTTATTTGTGTCATTTACATTCATGCAAGGTAACCAGGTGGCGTTCTCTACCTCCTCCAACAAAAGGCTGCATATACTTTGTATAAATTAAAGAGTTGTTTCTTGGGTTTGGTTTTATTTCCAGTAGTAACTCACAAAACATGATCCAATCAGAGTTATTCTCATGCATTTCACAACATAGCCCCTAAATAAAATATTGTGGGTTTTAGGGCAGTATTTTGAATTTTTGTAACAAGATTTCTTCTCTCACTTCTTAAATACATCACAGGAAACTAGCAGGTCCAGTTGGACTTCACTGGTGGTACAAAATGACACAAGCTTTCTCTCTCCCCTTGAAAGCCCACAATCTTCCCATTTTATGAAGAGGTTTTTAGCAACTGGGACCAGTTCCGCCAACCTAAAAGTTGCTTTCTCTGGTTCTCTATAGTCTTCTGCTCCTGACTGAGGAATCTCCTAGTTATCTTCTTCAGGCTGTGCTAATTTTAGTCAGCTGAAACCTCAGATTAAGATGGGAAGTTTAGCAGACACAGTTGTGTCTTCTGAATCATGGTGCTGAAACTTTAAAGCTATATGCTATGGATTCTGGAATATTCTCTATGGAATAAATAGTATAGAATCAGAGTGCGCCATATTTTAAAGCTGCAGAGCTGGATTTATGAGAGACAGCAAGACTTACTAGAAAAAAATCCCATTTTTAATCAAAACGTATGTTTTTTTCCCCGCCCAATATATTCCAAACCAGTTTTAAAACCACCCAAAGAAAAATAAATCACACATTTTTGGTTTTCAATTGCCAAAAATATTTTATGAACATCTGAATAATTTTGAAGAAAAATGTTGGCTTTTATTGAATTGCACTGGGTTTCCCCACCAATTCTGTCCTAAAAGAAAGGCAGGGGAATCTGAAAAAAAGTGAGATAATTGCTATGAAAGAAATCTCTCCCCCTCAAGTTCTTTATTCCAAGATAATGGCAATTCTGCAGATAGTGAGAGCTAAATTCAAAGGTGAGCCTAATCTGATGTTCTTCTCACCTCACTAAACCTGCTATTCCAATTTAGATTCAAATTAAGTTACTTATTTGGACTCGTATCTAATTAGCAATGAGTAGCTTGTGCCCCTTAAACCTGAGTCTGCATCACGCCTACAGTGCCCCGAGTTGTCTCTGCAGGGACAATTTCCCTTTTCAATCTGCTTTGGCAGCTAGTATCTTCTTGTGATTTGGCCTGGTAGCTAAATCTTTCAATACAAAAAAAATCACTTTCAGAAGTATCTAAATTCATAAATAAATTCAGAATAAAGGCTTTTCTGCCTATTCCTCAGCTGGGACCAGTTCCTCCAACCAAAAGGCTTGCTATCTCTGGTTCTCTACAGTCTTCTCTTCTTGGCAGAGGAGTTTTCATGTCCTCCTCCTCAGGGCTGTGCTAATTTCAATCAACTGAAGCCTTAAATTAAGAAAAAAGCAGCTAGCTGAAATAAACTAGTTTTATTTCTTCTCCTCTCCTAGCTCCCGCCTCTGACATTTCATAGGCCTTTATTTGATCAAAAATTCCTGGAACAGCATAGCCTGGCTCTCTAAATTTCTCCATCTGGCCTTATAGGGCCAGTAAACCCTGTTGTAGGCCAGAAAGAAGAATAAAGCAAGAAAAACATACAATGAACAACATTTGATGCACATTTCATTCTAAAAAGGAATATAAAACATGAACTGGCATATTTTTTATAAAATGATGAAAGTGGCATGATGCCTATGGGATTACCACAGGCCTTGAAAAACAATAGCACTGGATTTATGTGAGGAAAAGTAGCCATCAGGTATGTATGGTTTTTTTCTCAGATTGCTAGAAATTCTGTGCATCTCACTCAACCCACAAGTTAACAGGCATAGAAAAGTAAAAAGAGATGCTTTATTTAGTATTTGAAGAGCAAAAGTCATTGATACTTTGTCAGCCCTGAGCTCCAAGAGTTTTGGATACACTATAATTTCAAATAGATTATTTCCAGCCTCTGCCTCACTGATGGGAATGGAAAGCAATACAAACAGTTAAGAAAGCAATACAAATTCTACAACAGAATGACCACATTAGCAATACTATGTTGTAGGGCAGCCTCCACCATCACCAGAGTAAACCCTGGTCAGCTGCTTATGGCTAGATGGATCTGAACAACCCTGCTAATCAGAAAAAGATTTCATCCTGTCACTTCTTGTAAAATGTGATGGCAAGAGATGACAAGTCTAAGAGATTGCAGGGTTTCTTCTTTAACTGCTGGAATGCAGCCCCAAACATATGCAAGTTGTACCACTGTAACTATATTAGAGAAGGTGTGATTTGCTTACCAAGGCAATTGTATCAGAACAATCTCTAGTGACAATGTACTTTTCTTGGTATATCTTATTCCTCTTCCTGCACATCAGCTGTAAATTACATTTGTATAATCTCATTTATACTGGTATAACTGCATCTACTCTAGGGCAGTGGTACCACTTTACCTGTACGAGTTTAATTTACAGCTTGTGTGTTTAGATAAGCCATAGGAAAATGAGTCTCTGTGATTCTTTACACTGTCACATGACACTAAATCTGTAAGTCAGTCAAGTCAGTCTTCACTGATTGCCAGAAAATGCATTTAAGCTGGCAATGGTAACGAAGAGCAAGCCTGAACACAAGATGGAAATATCACTTTGCTAAATCACTGGGAGATTCAGAATTGCTCCAACTTTTAAAACAAGCAGATCTGTAGTCACTGACAGTAAGATTCCAACTAAGGGTTTATATGAAGCAAGTGAGTCAGAGAAGGAAACAGGAAAAAAAATTAAGAGGGTCCTGCAAGGGCTGAGAAACGAAGACAGTTCTTAGAGTGCTTGTTTTTGAAACATCATTGGAGAGAGTGGAAAACGGGGGCTGGTTTGGGAAAGGAGAATTGCTCAAGTCCTCAGACATTACTTTTAAGTGCTTTTAGGCCTCTTATGCTTCTGTGAAACTTAGAAGAAAGAGCATGAATCAAGCACTAAACACTTCAGAATAGGTTTTTATTAGCAGTACTAACCATCTGAAAAAGGAGAAAGAGCAATAGTGATTATAAACCAATTCAGTTTTTTCTTATTGTTTTTTTCCAACATGAACCACAGAGAGGAGAGCATGTATGTGACTGACTGAGCCTCTAAGCAGCTACATCTGCTGAATGTGCAGTTTAATTTGGTGTTGGAAGGAAGGAGATAGACATTGAAACTTACCTTGCTGCTGCTTTCTCTATCTAGGCTGGCTGTTACTGTGATGATGGTACACTTCCTATTCTTCTTGTCCTGGGAGGAGATTTTCACTTTCCCCTCTCCTTTTCTCTGATCAGTCAAGGAGAAATGAAGAATACCCTGAATTTTGAACACAGGATGAAATACATACATTTAAATAATATAAGGAAAGGAAGCAGCAATTGTAAATGGAAAGCAAGATTTTTGTCAGGTCCAAGCACACTAAGAACAGCATCTCTAAGTATTTTTCCTTTAATTTAGGATATAGAATAGAATCATAGAACTGGGAGGAACCTCGAGAGTTCATCAAGTCCAGTCCTCTGACCTCACAGCTGGACCCAGTACTGTCTAGATCATCCCCTATAGCTGTCTATCCAAATGCTCTTAAATATCTCCAGTAATGGAGATTCTATAATGTTCCTAAGCAATTTATTCCAGTGTTTAACCACCCTGACTGTTAGGAAGTTTTTCTGAATGTCCATCCTAAACCTCACTAGCTGCAATTTAAGCCCATTGCTTTTTGTCCCATCATCAGAGGCCAAGGAGAACAATTGTTCTCTCTTCTCCTTGTAACACCCTTTTAGATACTTGAAAACTGCTATCATGTCCCCTCAGTCTTCTCCTTTCCAAACTAAACAAGCCCAGTTCTTTTAATCTTCTCCCATAGGTCATGTTTTCTAGACCTTTAATCATTTGTGTTGATCTTCTCTGGACCATCTCCAATTTCTCCACATCTTTCTTCAAATGGGATGCCCAGAACTGGACACAATACTCCAAATGAGGCCTAATCAGTGCAGAGTAG